>JADLZL010006986.1:0-353206 GCA_015844335.1 Chrysopogon serrulatus | reverse complement strand
AGAGAAAGGACGGCGACTGGGCGTGCAGGCTCCCCCGCCGCAAGGGGTCGAAGAAGAAAGGCCGGGCGCCGGCAGCCGAAGAAGAAGGCGCACGCCAAGCTCGCCGGCCGGGCGTGGCTCGGGCCGGGAGAAGAACGAAGAGGCGCCAGCGCAAGGGGGAAGTAGGATGGCCTAAGGACGACGAGAAGGGCGGCGCTGCTACGGTAGGTAGCCGGGCCTGGGTGGCTCGGGAGAGGCAAGGGCCTCATCTCGCCGGAGATCACAGGCGGCGCCCGTGGGGGAGTGGCCAGCGAGGATGGCCTGAGGGATAATGCTGAGGCTGCTGGCCGCGGGCGAATCCAAGTGGCTCTGGGCACAACCTTTAGTCCTCCGCAGTACGCCTCGTGACTAAAGGTAGCCTTTAGTCCCTAAGTTATATTAACAACCGACTAAAGGTTCCCCCTAGTTTACATGTACTATTTTTGTTTATCTATGCTATTTGTAAATAGATTATTTTTGTTAATTGCATAGTAAAAAAGAGTGGGTATTGATTTCTTAAAAAATAAGAGTTCTATTTTATTTTATGTAGTTACTAATTTGAAAAATTGGGAACATAAAATCTTTTCATCCCTTATAATAGCAAACACAAATATTAAAATGATTAGTATTTTGTTAATGCAAAAATGTTTGACTTATTTAAAATACTTTAAAGTAGTTGTATTCAATAGGTGTTGACACCTGTTATCACCCAAAATTTATTAGTAATTACCACTTCCCGAGACATTGATATATGATAAGAATAGGGTTACCATTAACAATTTCCACGAAGTTTTGGTGATTTGTGCATTTTTCGTGAATTTTCCGAAAAAGCCTAAAAGAGGGATTTATTCCGGTGCTAATTTACCACGAAAACTTGATCGCGACGCAAACACATCACCGGGAGGGTTCGTGAATACTCGTAAGAAGACACCGGCAACAGGGGGCCAGCGATCCGCCAAGAGGGGAAGGGCCCCCCACTTAGATAGAGATCCCCTAGGGTTAGGGGTTTGCCGCCCCTTTCGAACCTTCCTCCACCGCCTCCGAGGAGTCATCCGGCCGCTTGCTACGTCGGTTTGATCCAACGGGCGCCGTATCAATCCCACCCTATAAAAGGAGGGCCATACCCCCCGGAGGAGGAGTAGGAGATTTACCCCGGCCCAAGGATGAAGAATTAGAGCTTTAGATAGAGATCCACTAGATCTAGGCTAGCAATCAAGATAGAGATTAGAGAGATAGAGTAGAAGAGTAGAGATTCTGAGGAGCCCCTACCCTGGAGCATCCTCAAGAGCCTGTATTCGTCTGATTGTATTTACCGAGGTACTTTTGTATTTACCATTCGATTCAAGTGAGCATTTGTTTATATTCGTTCTTTGGTTTGCAACTCATACTATATTGAGTACTTTGATTTGGGTAGCTCCTAGGTCGAGTAGTATTCGTAGCGTAGATGTGGTGTCCGGGTTATGATTGCTTGTGAATGTCCCCCCGATCACCCTGGATAGTGGTAGCTCGCGTAGGTGACTTTATAGCTGCGTTGAATCCTCTCGTAGTCCACTTCCGTTGGTAGGACCGATAGGCCTATAGGTGTCCGGTAGGTAGATTACTCTGTTTCTTCTCCTATTCAGGTCACCGGTCCGATAAGATGATATTATACAAAAGTTTACCTAGTAGTTAGAACTAGAGTACATTAGCTATTTCCTCATTCTCAATAGTTTTCTAGATTGTTTGTACCCCCTTTTTAGATTAAGAGTATTGGGCTATTTCATAATTCACCTATCGTTCCTTTGGGTTCGATATTAAAACCGGGTTGATCTTGGTGAAGTGCCGATCAAGATATATCTCGTGCACTTGCGGATAATCCGATTATAATCATTATTTAGGTGCGCTTAATTTATACCAACAAGCATTTCTGGCGCCGTTGTCGGGGAACGGTTTGCTGATTTTGATTTAGCCTATCTTAGTCTATAGTTATCCTTTTATATTAAAAACAATAAAAATATTATGGACAAATTTTCAACTTTTATATCAATATGGAGCACCTTCGGGATCGCACCTCCGCCAATAGAATCTTCTAAACCTATCACCTCATCTGGCTATGAGCTACGCCCCGGGATTAATTAAATTATGTTCAGAACATATCTTTTTCTCGTAATACTAGCGAAAACCCCTATTCCCACTTAATCGATTTTGAGCGCACATGTTCATGTCTCGAGCATTAAAGGCATGGCCGATGAAACTTTTACGATGGAAACTCTTTCCGTTTTCATTAACGGGCAGAGCCAAGAAATGGTATAATCGCCATGTTGGGAGTAGTCAAGGAGATTGGGAAACATTACGAAAAATACTTTTGTCTTAAATTCTTCCCAAGAAAAAAAGGTCGCTAAACTTCGATTTGAAATCATAGGATTTAAACAATTAGACAATGAATCGCTAGGCAAAGCTTGGGATCGTTTTGATGGTTTTGTAAATTCGGACCTAATCTTGCTTTACTGTAACCCATGCTTTTACAATATTTCTTTTAGGCCTTGATGATAGAAATAAGGAATATCTTAATTTGGCCTCGGGTGGAGCATTTATGCATATTATTGTTGAACATGCTAAAACTATTCTTGCTAATATTTTAAATGATCTCCCCCGAAGAAAAAGAAGAGTTGCTAGAAGAAAATTCTCGCTAGCTGAAAATGAACTTTTACCCGATTCATCTCAATTTATAGTTGAATCCAAACCTAAGCTAGCTAATGAGATAATTCCAAATTCGAGTGGATGTTTGAAATAGAGGATGATTTCTTTAATGATTTTGGGAATACTACACTTTATCGTAAAATTATTCAACCTCAAAGCATTCTAGAGATTTCAATTCTAATCTTTCACATCCTCGATGATTTAAAATTTCTAAGAGAAATAACAAGGGAATTGATTTTTATTTTGGGAGATGATTGGTTGATAGAATCCGAGCAATTCCACAAGTAATTGCCTCGCCACCCTCTGTTAGTATAAAGTTACAAGTAGATTTATATCCTTTTGAAGCTTTATATAACCCAGTTGTAGGAGTCAACATTATGTCATATACCTTTGCTAGAAAATTCTTAAAAGATATACCATTAATTTCTACAAATAAATTATTTAAAAATTATTCAGACATATTATTCCTAGCTTAGGAGTTTTGAGTGCGCTTCCTATTGTTATTAATGATTTCCGTATTTTGCTAAATTTCTATATCTTTGATGTGTGGGATTTTGATGTAATGATTGAGTACCCATAATAAAACTTCTTCAAGAAGGTCGTGATGGTAAATTAAATGTTCAACTTGGGAAAGGATTTAATTTTTCGATACCTATAACTCATGCAAGAAAATTTAAAAGCGAGCCCCTTCCCGAATTAGATCCAATAGAAGAGGTTAAGGCTATTGAATTCAATGATTTAATTCAACCCGATTTAGAAGATAATACCCAGTTCTTCATCGATGAAGAGGAGGAGGACCTTGTTGATCCCGAACCTCTTGATGAATTACTAGAGCCACCTAAACCTGCTATTGAGCTCAAACCGCTACCATCTGGTCTTAAATATGCTTTTCTAAATAATGATCGAGAATATCCTGTAATTATAAGCGATAAACTTTCTGATGAAGAGACTTATAAATTAATAATTGTTTTAGAAAAACATAGAGCTGCTTTTTTGGATATTCACTCCAAGACCTAAAAGGGATTAGCCCCTGTTCTTTGCACCCATCGCATACCTACCAATCCAGAAATTACACCTTCAAGAGAGCCTCAAAGAGACTCCAAAATGCGATGCGGGATGTAGTAAAGAAAGAAGTTCTAAAACTTTTACATGCAGGGGATTATATACCCTGTGCCGCATAGCGAATGGGTAAGTCCTATGCAAGTTGTACCTAAAAAGGGAGGAATGACGGTTGTCCAAAATGATAAAAATGAATTAATACCTAAGAGAACTGTCACTGGATGGCGAATGTGTATAGATTATAGAAAACTCAACAAAACAACAAAGAAAGACCATTTTCCGTTACCTTTCATTAATGAGATGTTAGAGCGCTTAGCAAATCATTCTTTCTTTTGTTTCCTTGATGGTTACTCAGGATATCACCAAATTCCTATCCACCCCGATGATCAAAGCAAAACCACCTTTACATGTCCTTATGGAACTTATGCTTATAGGAGAATATCTTTTGATTATGTAATGCACCCGCTTCTTTTCAAAGATGCATGATGTCTATATTTTCTCGATATGATAGAAGAAATCATGGAAGTTTTTATGGATGATTTTTCAGTTTTATGGAAAAACTTTTGATGATTGCCTAGAGAATTTAGACAAGGTTTTGCAAAGATGTAAAGAAAAACACTTAGTCCTCAATTGGGAAAAATGTCATTTTATGGTTAGAGAAGGAATAGTGTTAGGACACCTAGTGTCGAAAAAGAGGAATAGAGGTAGATAAGGCTAAAATTGAAGTAATTGAACAACTACCTCCCCCTATTAATGTGAAAGGAGTCCGCAGTTTTCTTGGTCATTGTGGTTTTTATCGTAGATTTATAAGGAATTTCTCACAAATTGCTAGACTAATGACCAGATTGTTAGCTAAGGATGTACCTTTTGAGTTTGATGAAGAATGCTTAGAATCATTTAATATTCTTAAGAAAGCACTTACATCAGCACCAATCATTCAACCCCCCGATTGGTCTTTACCTTTTGAAATTATGTGTGATGCTAGTGATTATGTCAGAGGAGCAGTCTTAGAACAAACAAAAGATAAAACGCATCATGCAATTGCTTACGCTAGCAAGACAATGACAGAAGCACAATTAAATTATGCAACCACTGAAAAGGAACTTTTGGTCGTTATCTTTGCTATTGATAAATTTAGGTCTTACTTAGTTGGAGCTAAAATAATTGTTTATTCTGATCACGCTGCTCTTAAATATTTGCTCACTAAGAAAGATGCTAAACCACGATTAATAAGATGGATCTTATTGCTGCAAGAATTTGATTTGGAAATTAAAGATAGAAAAGGGATAGAAAACCCCGTTGTTGATCATTTATTTAGGATGTATTTCAAAGAACCTCAGAACTACCTATTAATGACTCATTAAGAGATGACATGCTGTTTAAAGTGACCAAGACAGATCCTTGGTACACGAATATTGTCAACTTTATGGTTGCGGATACGTGCCACCAGAGAAAATAAGAAAAGACTCATTTATAAAAGTCGCCTCCACATGTGGGATCCACCATACCTCTTTCGGGTATGCGCCGATGGATTACTCGAAGATGTGTACCAAAGGAGGAAGGCATGCGATCATTCAGAAATGTCACTCGTCACCATATGGAGGTCATTATGGGGCATTCCGCACTCATGCAAAAAAACGCAGAGTGGTTTCTTTTGGCCAACCATGTATGAAGACACCAAAGATTTCATCCGAAGATGTGGAGCATGTCGAGGCACGTAAATATCAATGCAAGAGATGCTATGCCACTCACCAACAACCTTCGATAGAGCTCTTTGATGTCCGGGGAATTGATTATATGGGACCCTTTGTGAAGTCAAAGAATTATGAGTACATTTTGGTGGCAGTTGATTATGTATCCAAGTGGGTAGAAGCTATGCTATGCAAGAATGCTAACTCAAAACACTCAAAGAAGATGTTTGAAGAGGTTATATTTCCAAGGTTTGGAACACCTAGAATGGTTATAAGTGATGGAGGAACACATTTCACTGATAAGAAGTTTCACTTATACCTACAAGCTCATGGAATACGACATAATGTCGCTACTCCATATCATCCTCAGATAAGTGGCCAGGCAGAAACATCCAATAAACAAATCAAGAATATTCTCCGAAAAAACAAAGTTGAATGAAATAGAAACTTTATGGAAGGATCGCTTACGACACACTATGGGCATACCGGACAGCTTATAAAACACCTTTGGGAATGTCACCATATCAATTGGTATATGGCAAGACCTGCCACTTACCAGTCGAATTAGAACATAAAGCTCACTGGGCTATCAAAAGATGGAACATGGACCTAGAAGCTGCCGGAGAAAAAAGGAAAATGCAATTATCAGAATTAGAAGAATGGAGAGAAAAGGCCTATCACAATTCAAAGATCTACAAAGAACGGACGAAGAGATGGCATGATAAGAGGATCAAGAAGAAGGAGTTTACACCAGAGATAAGGTATTACTTTTTAATTCCATGTTTAAATTATTCGGGCTTGGAAAATTAAGGAGCAAATGGGAAGGACCTTTCACCGTTGTAAATTCATCACCACATGGAGCAATAACTCTACAATCAAACGAAGGTACGTTATTCAAGGTAAATGGACACCGACTTAAACTTTATTTAGAGCCATTTAATTCAGAGTAGTGGATGAAATCGAATTCATCCAGCTTACCAACTTATTAAGTTCTATTTTATTTCGGTACAATTTTTATCCGCAAATACATCTAATAGAAACATAGGAGGAGTCCGAGGTACCCCCCGGAAGGGCACCCGGCGGGGCCCTAGGTGGGGCCGGCTTGGCGCCCCTATGGGGCCTGGCCGGCGCCCCAGTGCCCCCCCTCGTCCCGACTCTCGTCTCACGCCCTTCTACACTCTTCCTACGTATATTCACGTATTATCCACGCGCAGTCGGATATCCTTTCGTACGGATCCCGTAGAACCTAGGTTTTATCCTCATCCTGTCTCCTGAAAACCCATATAAATACGTACCTAGAACTCCTCAACTTTATTCCATAACCAGCCACCTCTCCCTTTCAAAGAGAGCTCTCCAATCTAGATCTATTAGCAATGGCGAACAAGGCGATCGTCTCCTATGGCGCGGACTTCTCGACAAAGATCCCCAAAGGATGATTCAAGGCCCTCGTCCTCGCGCAGCCGAAGCCTCTCGCCGTCGTGCCGCCGAAGCAAGTTGCAACGATCCCCCAGCGTCATGAGCAAGTCTACTACGTGCAAGATCCATCTGCTCTTCCTCCACCACCTGCAAGGCTGATGCTTGAAGGAGGTGCTAAAGGAAAGCAGATTGCTATCCCCAAGGGTACCCAACTCTTTGCACCAAGACCTAATGAGCGACTCGTGGCGTCGAGACCGACAAGAAGGGCAGGCCGATATGCGCTAAGTACTCCAATGCCTTTGCTCGCCCTTCCGTTCAAGGAGTTCGTGCAAACCCCGATGAGGTATGCTACACCGAGCCCATCGCGCCTAAGCCAAAGCCTAAGAGAAAGAGAGCAGCACCAAAGATTAGCACCGAGAAAGTCCCAAGCAGCTAGCACGAACCCTACGCACTCTTAACGAGAAGCTTGAAGGCCTCTCTGACCTTGTCAAGGAGATGGAAACATCTAACAAGCTGAGGGACAAGCTCATAGATGACGTAGAAAAGAAGGTTGGGGTTAATCTCAAGTTAATCCGCAGCCTCAAGCGTGACAAAGACAAGCTTGAAGAAGAGGTTGCAGCCCTCAAAGCAATAATTCAGGGCCTCGATAATGAAGGGCAGCATTAACTGCCTAGTTATCCAATAAGGCACACTTCCGCTAGTCCGATTAGTTAAAGGAGTCACGAAGTCGAGTCATTTTGTTAGGACAAAGCCTAATGAGCTAGGGCAGTCGTTAGCTCACCATTAAAGCGTCTATTGAATTATTTTATACCACCACCATAAATGAATAAACCGCCTTATTTTGTATTAATATGTGTTATCTATTCTACTCTCTATTTTTGGAATATTTTGTCTCCACATATTGCGCAAAAGTATGCAGAAAAACAAGTGTGGGGAAGTACAATTAATCACGAAGCAAAAATACGATCGGAAAAGTAGCGTAATTCGAGCGACATCGACCCAACACCGCACACGCGACGGGACCCGGGACCCCTGAGGTGGGGCCGGCCGGCGCGCCTGGTGGGGCCGGGCGGGCGCCCTTCTCTCTCTCCCCCCTTCGTTTGGTCATGGTCGTTCGAGTTAATTACAAGTCAAATACATATACTCCGAATTTCAATTAAAACTTTTAATCTTTATAATAAATGCTTCACGAAATAATAAACCCATTCAATCCATGACTTAAGAGAAATAAATTATATGACACCCTTCTAGAGTCATGAATATTCTGAATTCTATAGTGCTTCATGATTGTCTAAGTTATTGTAGGGAGAAAGATAGCAAAGATAATGATTATTCAATTTCTCAAGTAATTTGTCTTTGGAGATTTTTTGAAACACTTAGCTTCACTCTTCTTTGTAATGGAATCCAATAATAATTATATCAAAACAACTTTAATTATGGCTCGTTGAAGAGGTTTATCATATTCCCAAAGATCATAAGATAAATAAAAATAAAATTCACTATCTTGAGCAATATTGTGAAGGAGGCATGAGCTATTCAAAAAGATCCCGAGGAAATAAAAAGGGCAAGTGTCCGAAACCTCGAGAAAGATAGATCACGAGAAAATAAAAAGGGACAAGTGTCCGAAACCTCGATGAAAGAAAGAAATAGGAGCACGTGCTCATCAAAAAGAAAGACTCATGGTTCCTCCAACATAATATGTCAAGAAGTGAAAATTTTTCTCGATCTAGGAATATGATATCTCTCTCCCTCGCTATAAAAATATATTCAATTTATGTCTCTACCATTAGGCCATTACAAATGAGAGGGTTGAAGCTATGTTTTTGCAAATACACCTTTACTCCAAAAGACATAATTAAAGAAAGAGTAATCGGTCTTCAGACTCTCTTACTCCGCAATCACTTGAGGATCCATGATAGACATTTTAGAATTCCATAATATATGATCACTAGACTGTTGCTATATAATTTAATCTCTAAGTTACGCATTGAATGTATATCCATTCTATTAAAACCAACCTTTTCTGGACGAGCAAAAGCCTAAGTGTGGGGGTAATTGTTGACACCTGTTATCACCCAAAATTTATTAGTAACTACCACTTCCCGAGACATTGATATATGATAAGAATAGGGTTACCATTAACAATTTCCACGAGTTTTGGTGATTTGTGCATTTTTAGGAATTTTCCGAAAAAGCCTAAAACAGGGATTTAAGTGCTAATTTACCATGAAACTTGATCGCGACGCAAACACATCACCGGAGGGTTCAGAATACTCCGAAGACACCCGAAGCAACAGGGGGGCCAAGAAGCCGCCAAGTGGGGCCGGCCGGCCCCACCCCTCGCGCCGGGCGGCCCCTAGGGTTAGGGTTTGCCGCCCCCCCTCGGAACCTTCCTCCACCACCTCCGAGGAGTCATCCTGGCCGCTTGCTACGTCGGTTTGATCCAACGGCGCCGTCAATCCCACCGGGCTATAAAATGAGGGCCATACCCCCCCCTGAGGAGGCCAGATCAAGAGATGAAGAATCGAGCTTTAGATAGAGATCCACTAGATCTAGGCTAGCAATCAAGATAGAGATTAGAGAGATAGAGTAGAAGAGTAGAGATTCGGAGGAGCCCCCGCCCGTCGGAGCATCCTCGTGAGTCGATTCGTCTGGATTCGGCTCCCTCGCCCTGAGTCGTGTTCTCGAGGTACTTTTGTATTTACCATTCTGATTCAAGTGAGCATTTGTTTATATTCGTTCTTTGGTTTGCAACTCATACTATATTGAGTACTTTGATTTGGGTAGCTCCTAGGTCAGAGTAGTATTCGTAGCGTAGACGTGGTGTCCGGGTTATGATTGCTTGTGAATGTCCCCCGATCAAATTCTGGATAGTGGTAGCTCGCGTAGGTGACTTTATAGCTGCGTTGAATCCTCCGTAGTCCACTTCCCGTTGATAGGACTGATAGGCCTATAGGTGTTTGGTAGGTAGATTACTCTGTTTCTTCTCCTATTCAGTCACCGGGTCCGATAAGACGATATTATACAAAGTTTACCTAGAGTTAGAACTAGAGTACATTAGCTATTTCCTCATTCTCAATAGTTTTCTAGATTGTTTGTACCCCCTTTTTAGATTAAGAGTATTGGGCTATTTCATAATTCACCTACTGTTCCTTTGGGTTCGATATTAAAACCGGGTTGATCTTGGTGAAGTGCTTGATCAAGATATATCTGCAGGCGCTTTGCGGATAATCTGATTATAATCATTATTTAGGGTGCGCTTAATTTATACCAACAATAGGAAATTTGTTTTTGCATTATTTTAACGTAAATTTTGTTCATGTATCACTATTTATCTTCAAAATCGTGGTATACGTGATATTTACCATTAAATTGAATTATTTTTTCATTCCGATCAAGTTACATTATATTATTTTGGTTTATCTATGCTATTATTGTTGCATTACTTTTTCTAATGCCAAATTGGTCTCACATAACTTCTTACTATGGACATGCTTAGCAACAAATACTTCAAGTCATTTGAAATGATATAAAATAAAAAAACTAATACAAACATCTGAAGTTACAAGTGTCACAACACATACTCTAATACACTCTATTTATTAGGCGGGCACAATAGTGATCTTCTTTTTTGACGTATGTTCCTTGGTCATGATCTTGACGTAACCATGGAGTGTCCTCAGCATTTATCATGATGCTCGGATCTTTGGTCGCATTGAAAGGCGTGATTCGGTCATCCCTTTCATAATCTTCCGAAATATCCGACTTGTCCTCAATTCCCACAATGTTTCTTTTTTCCCCGAGAACTATATGGCGTTTTTGGCTCATTCGTTGATTTGTTGTCATTTTTCCCTCTCTTTTGTTTTGTAGACATGTCTTTCACATAGAACACCCGATTCACATCAGCAAAGAAGGGACGAATGGTTCACCTTTGTAACCAACATTGTTGAGGTCCACTGTTGTCATTCCATAGTCTTTGTCAACTGTTACCCCGCCTCCTAGTATTCTTGACCCATTGGCACCGGAACAAAGGGACTTTAAAATTAGGTGCGTAGTCTAGTTCCCAAATCTCCTCTATGCCGCCATAATATGTTTGTCTGTTTCCATTCGGCTCGGTGGCGTCTACGCGAACCCCACTGTTTTGGTTCGTGCTTTTTTTATTTTGGCCTAGGGTGTAAAATGTATTTCCATTTATCTTGTACCCTTTGAACGTGAGGATGTGCCATGATGGTTGTCTAGCCAACAAATACAGTTGCTCATCAATCTGGTCATTACCCTGACATTCTTTTCGTAACCAATCACTGAAAGTGTCCATGTGCTGACGCATAAGCCAAACTTCATTCTTCTCTAGGAACTGGGATCGTAGAAAGTCCTTGTGTTTCTTGACATACGGCTCCACCACGGATGAGTTTTGAAGAACTATGTAGTGTGCTTTATTGAAATAATCGTCCCCCGTGCATCGATGTATGTTTTCTTTCCTATCGTTCCCTTTCCGCCGCCTCCCCTCGTGTCGCGATTCAGAACACCAATTGGGTCAAGTTCAGAATGAATTCAACACGTAACTCAATGACCTCCTCTGTCCCCATAGCCCTCTCGCGATGCTTCCTTCCGGCCGAGCACGCCGGTGAACATATTTCTTCAGGACTCCCATAAACCTCTCGAAGGGAAACATATTATGCAGAACACAGGACCAAGAATATTGATCTCCTTGACCAGATGAACTAGGAGGTGTGTCATGATATCAAAGAAAGATGGAGGGAACACTAACTCAAAGTCGACAAGACATTGAACCACATCATTCTCAGAGAGCAAAGCAAGTTCCAAAGTGGATTGATTGCCTTCTCGAGAAATTGCATTGAGGAATGCACATAGCTTAACGGTGGCCAGACATACATGTGGAGGTAGAATTCCTCTTAATGCAACTGAAGCAATTGCGTCATAAGCACATGGCGCTCATGCGACTTTAAGTTCACAAATTTCTTCTCGGGCACATTTATTATACCTTTTATATTAGAGGAGAATCCAGATGGGACCTTCATGCTGCTTAAGCATTCAAACATGATTTCTTTCTCTTCATTGCTAAGAGTGTAGCTAGCAGGTCTTAAATATTGACGTCCATCATCTGTCTTCTCTGGATGCAGGGTTGTCTCGCTCTTCCATGCGCCGCAAGTCTTGTCGTGCTTCAAGTGAATCCTTAGGCTTCCCATACACACCCATAAATCTTAGAAGGTTCACACAAATATTCTTTGTCAGGTGCATGACGTCGATCGCATTACGGACCTCTAGGACTTGCCAATAGGGTAGCTCCCAAAATATTGACTTCTTCTTCCACATGGGTGCATGACCCGCCGCATCTTTTGGAACCGGGTTGGCTGCCCTGTCCCTTACCAAAAACTACTTTCACATCCTTAACCATCTCAAATACATCTTCTCCAGCTCTGTTGCGAGGCTTGCATCGGTGGTCTGCCTTTTACCTTTAAAATGCTTGCCTTTCTTTCTAACCGGATGATTCATAGAAAGAAATCGACGATACCCAAGGTACACGACCTTTCTCGCATTTTTTTTCAAATATATACTATCAAGGTCATCAAAACAGTGTGTGCATGCATTATATCCCTTGTTTGACTGCCTCGAAAGATTACTTAGAGCAGGCCAATCATTGATTGTCACAAACAACAAGTGCTCGCAGGTCGAAGTGTTCCCTGTTTGTACTCATCCCACACACGAACACTGTTTCGCTCCATAAAAGTAGGAATTCTTCAATTAATGGCCTTAGATAGACATCAATGTCATTGCCCGGTTGCTTCGGGCCTTGGATGAGCATGGCATCATAATGAACTTTCGCTTCATGCATAACCATGGAGGAAGGTTGTAGATACATAGTGTAACAGGCCAAGTGCTATGACTATTGCTCGCTCACCAAAAGGATTCATACCGTCCCCGTACTTAAAAGCGAACCTCAAGTTTCTTGCGTCTTTTGCAAACTCGAAATTCCCTATCTATTGCTCTCCACCGAGACCCATCGCCAGGTGTCTCAACATGTTGTCTACCTTACGGTCTTCTTTGTGCCACCGCAACAACTTTGCATGGTTCTTGTTTTACGAAAAGACGTTTCGCATTTAGGTATTATAGGAGCATACCACATAACCTTTGCAGGGATTTTCTTCTTATGACGTTCTTCCCCCTCAACATCGCCAGGGTCATCTCGCCTGATCTTATACCGTGATGCTTTACATACGGGGCATTCATCTAAATTCTCATAGTCGTTGCCACGGTACAGGATGCAGTCGTTAGGACATGCATGTATCTTCTGGATTTCTAATCCCAAAGGACAGACGACCTGTTTTGCTTCGTACGTAGTGGTGGGCAATTCATTAGGGTTCGAAGCATCTTTTTTGGATCTTCAAGAATCGTCCAAATACCTTATCGGATACACCATTCTCAGCCTTCCATTTCAACAACTCCAAAGTGTTGTACCCAATTTTTTTGCCCATCTTGGGCGGATGGGTGTAGTAATTTCTTGTGATCTTCTAGCATGCGGTCAAACTTCGCCTTCTCTTTTTCACTTTTGCATTCTTTCTGCATCACGAATGGCATCACCAAGAGCATCACCTTCACCAAGAGCACCTTCCTCTTCTTCAGCTTCTCCCATTGCTGTATCATCGAAGCCACCGACTTGAGCAATAAGGTCGTTAGGCTCCAGTTGTTCTTGTTCTTCTTCACATTCTTTCATCATTATCCCGGTTTCTCCATGCTTGGTCCAACAAATATAGTTTGGCATGAAACCCGGCTTCAACAAATGTGAGTGAATATTTCTAGAGCTAGAATATTCCTTCAAATTCGACACAAGGCACATGGGCAACGTATGAATCCATCCCGCTTGTTTTCCTCGGCCACTCTTAAGAAATAATGCACACCATCAATGAATTCTTTGAGCGGCGATCGGCATTGTACATCCAACCACGTGTCATTGTCGCATTGCAACATAAAGTATGATAAGTTTCTAATTTTTACTACGTAAATAAAAGTAACAAATAACCTAAAATTCTCTATTTCTAATTTTTCTCATCAAGCAAAATTAAAAAAACACCAAAGTTCTCTATTTCTCTAAATAATCAAGAAATTTGGTAGGCATACTAGTTTAAATTAACTAATAAACCCGATCACGTATGTATTATTCATATTTAGTTATAATTAAATAATCCTTCAAATGTATTATTCATACTTAGTTATAATTAAGTAATTAACCTGATCTCAGATTATAAACTAAAGTATTATCAAATGTTAATTTTTTTAAAAACTAATTATAATGAGAAACCATAAATTTAGTATTTTTCTAACTAAACCAAAAGATATGGTAGACATAATAGTAATAAATGGTGTATACTAATTTTTAGGGCCTTAATTGTAGTTATCTACATTAAAATATTCAAACGATGAAGTGATTGGAGTTTAAAATAGTGTAGAAATCAAAAAATAAAAAACTACATGTATAACACCACAAAATGAGATAACCTGCAGCTAAAACTTGAGAAGATGAAGTTAGTAACCTCTAAACAAGTAAATGACGGCGTAGAAGTGATGAAATGAATGAATAGCCGGAGATGTGAGCACAAATCAAGCAAAAACCATGAAGAACATGAAGAACAAAGAAAAAGAGTGAGCTCGGGCAGCTCGGCCAGGGGAGGAAGAAGGACTCAAATATGGAGGGAAGGATTTAATCCCGGTCCCTAACACTAACCGGGACTAAAGTCCCATCTTTAGTCCCGGCTGGTGTCACGCATCGACTAAAGATGGACCTTTAGTCCCGGTTGGTAACAGAATCGTGACTAAAAGTCCCCATCAGTTACCAACCGGGACTAAAGGTGTTTTTAGTCCCGGGCGTCATTGTTTCGGGAGCTATTGCTCATTTTGCCCAAGTGACCAAAGGCCTATTCTGTAGTAGTGTGCGTGTTCTTGTGACCCGGTTCTTTTTACATACTCTCTCAGTTTTAAAATAAATGTACATATCATTTTTTTTCTAAATTTGAGTAAACTTATAGACACTGCTAACATTTTTGTCTCCTAATATGCTTATATACTATGAATACAATTATATTTCATAAACATTAATATTTATATATATATATATATTTAGTCATTTTCTTAAAAATATCATTTTTAGAAAAATAAGACAGGCAAGTCATTTTATGACGTAGGGGAGTATAATATAAGGTGCCATTTGAATGCTGTGAATGCAAAAATCTTGACTAAAAAAATTTAATTATTTATTGAATGCTATGATCGTATATTAAAATTCAATAGAATTTAGTCTATTTGATGAGATTTTAGAATTCTGCAACTTTATATTTCCTATTCTAGATTTATAAAATCCCCTACGAACCAAATGGGGTCTAAGAGCAACAGCAATATATCTAGCTAGGCTCCCCACAGCAGGAAGCAGTAGTTATAGTAAATCTCACAATATTTAGCCTATAACATTATGTCCACCAACCAGCGGCGGAGCGTGATCAATAATCAAGGGGGGCCAAATTACTGTTACAAATTTATCAGCAAAAAAGAAATACTCCGTGACGTAATAGATTGATGAAAAGGTAGTAGATTTACAGTGCTACAATTTATAGTGACCAAACCATTATAAAATTTAGTCTCATATATAGCAACTGAAATTCGGTGCTAATATTAAATTAATACTTACTTAATTTATAAGGCGTTTGATCTTTTTAATCTTAAATTTGACAACTCATTTTATTTAAAAAATTTGTACAAACATGTCAAAATTTAAATTATTCTTGAAAACAATTTATTAATAAAGCAAGCTACAATGAGAGAAATGATATTTTGCACAAATTATTAAATAAGAAGATGAGTGTGCCAAAAATCAAAAAGTCTTACAAATTGAGGATGTATAGGAAGTATTAAACTAGCAAGGTAGACCAAGTCTTCGACTACTAAAATAAAACAATTACGGAGTACACATATGAACATGCATGTTGCTGACCAGCTGAGTGTCCTGCAGTCTATTAGTAGTGTCCAGGCGTAGGAGTACTCCAGGGATACGTAGGAATAGGTCCTGCCGCTACTGACCTGATTTGTTTGTAGTTGCAGCCGTTGCTGGTCTTTCAGTCCTGGAGTTGCAGCCAGTATTCTCTACGTATTTCTCTCGGCAAGGGGGGGCCGGAGCCCAGTTTGGCCTCCACTGGGCTCCACCCGTGCCACCAACAGCTTTAAAAATCAGACGATGGGAGAGAGAAGAGAGAAAGAAAGAATAGTTTACTACTCAGCCAGATGACAGCGCTACGGGTGACTTTTGTTACTGTCTCACTATATGGACTAGTCACACAAGTTTCAGATAGCTAGGCTGTAAGAAATACTTCAATGTCTTTTTTTGATACATTTTGGTTGCCCTAATTAAGTTGCTCTTTAAGTAAGTTTGGATTCTTTGACTGGGAGTCCGAGACTGTAGCCTAGATGAGCTAGAAATTGTCAAACAGCTAGTAAGTGCTTGTATTATTATCGAGGGTGCGAGAATTTGATGTGAGAAAATGCGAATCAAAAAGCAGCGGGTGATATCACGTCCTGACATGTGACATCCACGGCGGACGGTGAGGTGTCCAGGACACGTCAAGCAGCCACAGGATCAGGATGTGAAACGTCCACATATAACAACAAGTCCACCACGTGGGAGGCGGTGGTTTTGACATTTGAGTCTATTTCACGTAATGTTTGACCATGAAATATTGTTTTTTTTTCTAAAGGGTGTTTAGGACTGCTCAGCTCTATGTTTTTCAACTTTATTCTATATTTTTTAGCTAAACGGTTTCAACTCCACGCACGCAACTCCAGAAAAAAGATAGAGTTGTAAGAGCACCCTAAAGAGGAGCTACATAAACTCTAGGTTTTTTGTGGAGTTGCTTCACGGTAGAGTTTGTGGAGCAGAGTTTGTGGAGCAGTGCCAAATACCCTGTAAATTTCCAAACACGAATACGATTGTTGGACTGACCGTCCGGATAAATTGGTTTGCCAATAAACGAATACTACATAGTTTTAGAGAAAATGAAAACAGCAGACTACGTTTTAATCATGGTCGTGCGTATCTTTTGTGACCGCCTCATTTGTACATACTCTCTCATCAGTTTTAAAATAAATGTAAATATTATATTTTTCTAAATTTGACTAAATTTACGTTTTTATCTCCTAATAACGTGCTTCTTATACTACGAATCTAATGATAATTACATTTTATAAGCATTAACAATGTATATAGTGTGTTCTTAAAAATATTTCTTTTCTAAAAACAAGACTCGCAAGTTATTTTAGGACATAGTATAATATAAGGTGCCATTTGAATGCTTGTGAATTCTAAAAATCTGGACTAAAAATGTAGTGTATTTATTAAATTATGTGATTGTATATTAAAATCCAATAGAATTTAGCCTATTTGATGAGATTCTTGGATTCCGAGACTTTATATCTTCTATTCTAGATTCATAAAATCACCTTCCAACTAAATGGGCCTAAGAGCAACGGCAATGTATCACCACCCAATTTGTATAGCTAGGCCCCACAATAGTGAGTAGTATTTATAGCAAATCTCTTAGGCCAGTCTCAATGGAAGATTTCAAGTCCCTATTTTCAAGATATGAAACTATGCATGAAACATGTTCCCTCAATATAGAGTTTCATTTAACAGTTTCCTAGACTACTTACGGTATTTAATTTTTGTACCAAGATTCGTTTCACTTTGATCTAGTCTGCCATATGAACTCTGTAGCCGCACGTGACTACATTCAATTGCAGCAAAATCATCGGCAGATGCCAAGATTGACGGCAAGATCATCTGTGAGTTCATCCTCGGCAACGGCAAGCGCATCGTGGGGAACTCGTCCATCATCGTCTTCTTCCCCGACTTGGCAAGCCGTTCCTCCTGGTGGACCTCGAAACCACCAGCGAGAAGGAGGCAAGAGGACTATGACCATATCCTCCACTGCTACAACACCACCAGGCCAACCATGGCCACCGTGAAGAGCAGCGTGGCGAAGCTTCTCCGCACAGGCCGCACTTCGCCTCCACGCCGCCCGGCTGTGCGCTCGCGTCAGCCCCAACGGCACGGCGCTGCCTCCCGCTGTCGTCCGGCTGTGGCGCTCGCGTCAAGCGCGGGGCGTACGCGCTTAGCCTCCGGGCCGCCCAGCCCAGGCTCGCGCCGGCCTTGCTCGCGGGCTCGCGCTGTCCACCTCCACACCGGCCATGCTCGCTTCGATGCCGTCTGGATGTGCGCTCATGTCAGCCGCGCCTGGAGCATAGGATCCATGAAACGGAACTCTCCTCCTCAACGCAGGTTTCATACGGTTTCCATATCATCCCCACGAAACTTTTCTCTTCTCTCTCCTCCTAGTTTTATGCAAAGATTCCTTTTATAATGATGTGGCACCCTATTTAATGTGCATGAAACCCTCTATAAAACTCCATTGAGATTGACCTTAGTCTATAGTAGAAAATAAACTATGCCCACCAATAACTCCAAGAATCAGACAATGGAAGAGAGAAGAGAGAAAGAAAGAATAGTTTACTACTTACAGCCAAACAATAGTGCTACGGGTGACTTTTGCTATTGTCTCGCTATGAGCTACTCACGCAACAAGTTTCAGTTAGCTTGGCTGTAAGAAATAATAAGAAATAATTTAATATTTATGAACTAGTTTTTTTGACACATTTTGGTTGCCCCACGTTGCTCTTTATTAAGTATGTTTGGATTCTTAATTTGACCGGAAGTCCGGGTGTTGCCTAGAGATGGGATCGAGGCATTGTGTTTGGATGTATATATACTAGTATATGTAGCTGGTTTTAATATTCATGCGGGCAAGATTGTCCTAGCTTGTTGGCTTAAGGTGAGTTAAATTGACTCTACTGGCCTGATAAGGATCTCGCTTGACCATAATCACAACCAAAAGCAGAAGCACGCTCGCTCTTACTCCCTCCGTCCTATGGATTTTGTCGTTGAAAAACCGTACCCTTCTCACAAATATAGATTTCAAATGACAAAGTTCATGGAACGAAGAGAGTATTAGCGTTCCAACAACAACAATATGGCCGTTGCCCAGCTGCAACAACACACGCGACAGCTCCTTTTGCTGCGAGCATTGACTAAAATTCTGTATGTGTGTGTGTATGTGTATGTAATCCAATCCAATCAATCCAATGGTCGAATAATCAATCAATTAGCTATAAATTATTACTACTACTGGTAGTAATAATAAAATAATTAATGTGTAGCAAGGGAGAAGGCAACGTGCGTTGCGCTCCAGACTGCGGCGCTGATGGTGACGGAGATGTCTGTTTTTGGTAGTTCTTTGCTTGTGCAATCCAGCGACAGAAGCACATGGACACGTAGGTACTCCTAGTCGTATCTCGCGCCACCCACGCGGTACGTACGGAGAATCGGCTAACCAAATACTAACATGGCATAAGACAACAGGCTGCTGCTGCATGTGGCAACAAGCAGGTAGGAGTACACCCATTTCTCCCTTTTTTTTACTTTTCCTGATTCTGATGAAGCGGCCCAACTGCGTGCTGAACGATTCCGCCGTCCAATTCCCATGCACGCATGTGACTAGCTGCTAGCGCATCACTGCCGGCTAGATGGTCCTCGTGTTAATCGTATACTACTCTGTTCTAGAAAGAACGCGTGCGTCTTATAAGTCTTAACTTATTTATAGAAAATTTATGTAATATTTATATCTCTAAATAAATTTATTAAAAAAACTAGATCTAAAGATCTTTCCAACGATACTAACTATGATACTAATTGATGATACTTATTATTTATTAAAATTGTCGACAATTGTTTCTTAGAAAGTGAATGCGACAAGAATTCTGAGACGGAGGGAGGGTATATAGGAGTATTCTACTGTACTCGTGCATCACGGATATATGAATAATCACACACCTTGTGCGATCTAATACAAATCAAAGTTATTAAAGTGCCCGGTAGCAATGTTTATTTCACATAAGAAGGTTCAAACTAGCGCTCTCTAGCTTCCTTCAGTTTGTTGGAGGCAAGGCAAGCTGCTACCAAATAACAAGGGTTCTGCGTCCTTGTCAATTTCAATCCAGCTCAGACTCCATATGCATATACAATTACCCTTACACTTTCTACCTGCTAGTAGCTATACTCTCTCCATTTTAAATTATAAGTCACAAGTTTTTTAAATTTGACTAAATTTATATAATAAAATAATAATATTTGTAATAAAAACTAATTATCATTAGATTCTTTATTAGCTATATTTTTATCGTATATCTATTTGATGTTATAAATATTTATGTTTTTTCTATAATTTTGGTTAAATTTTAAAAAAAAATTGACTCTCTAAAATTCATGTAATGACTTATAATTTTGGGATGGAGGAAGTAACATTATATTGGAGCGAGAAGCTGTCAGGTCAAACACATCATCCGCGCGCGCGTAGATCGAAACCAACACTCGTTTGGCTTATTGATCGAGTACCTACATTACACCACACACTCCACCATGTGGAGAACAACGACTCGATGCGGGCTAGATGAACAAGACACATAGGCAAGTGTGCACCGCCTCCCGTACTTTCTACACTCAAATCCAAGAAAATGAAGTCAGCCCTTGTTCAGTTCGCAAATAAGTTACATTCCCTGCACTGTAGCGTTTCGTTTGTATTTAATAAATATTGTCCAATCGTGGCCCAACTAGGCTCAAAAGATTCGTCTCGTGATTTACAACTAAACTGTATAATTAGTTATTTTTTTACTTACATTTAATGCTCCATAAATGCGGGTAGAAATTGATGTGATGGAGAGAGAATGTAAAAACTTACAACTTGCATGCAAAGAGAACAAGGTCTCAGTCAAGAACAAACAGGAAGAAGCAACAAGCCACTTATTAGCTTACGCTAGCTGTTGGTGGTGGCACAAATAATGGAACGAAATGGGCATGCCTGTAGTACGGGCACTAGATGGCCAGAATAGGCAGATCAACAGCACCGGTGGTTGGTGGTGGAGGCCAAGTACGTAGTGAATATAGTAGAAATAGGCGAAGCTAAAGTAGTCAAGAGAAAAGAGTAGGGATTACACTAGGCTATCAATTTGATACACATTTGGTAAAAAACTAATTAACAATCACCAAGCCTCTTGACATCATCATCAACTTTTATTGGCTTGTTCATCATAATTGATGCGGATCACTCAAAGCTTCATAGGCCTTCATACTCCATCATGTCTAAGCCTTGCCCGCTCTTCACCATCACCTTGCATTGGTTCACCGCCACCAAGCGCTCTACTACAACTTCAGCACCCACTAGTACACAGAGCATTTGTATTGACGGTGGGGTTTCATTTGTACAGACGGTTTTAGTTGACACACACCTCTAAAAATCGACAAGCGTTCCCCAGCCTTAAGACCGCCTGTGGAAAAGAAATATCACTGGCGGTTCCTTATACGAACCGCCAGTGTAAATGTGACCATTTACACTGGCGGTTTGCATAAGGAACCGCCAGTGGTATTGACCATTTTCACAGGCGGTTCCTTACATCAACCGCCTGTGAAAATTGACACCATTTTCACAGGCGGTTGCCTTATATCAACCGTCTGTGCCGATATTCTCCTATATATACCCCCTTCTTCCTCTTCTCCAGCTCCAACAGAACTGTAGCCCGAGCACAGTCTGCCATGGGAGGAGCTTTGGAGGTCCAGATTTGAGCCAATACAAGGGGAGAGGTTTTGATCCTGATTTCTTTGGAGGATGTAGCTAAAAAAGGTTAGTTTATGTGTTTTTTGCCTCATTTCCTTTTTTTTCCTCAATCCCCACCACTTTTGAGATCTAGGGTTTCACCTCAAGAGAGAGAAGAGTAGCTAGGTTTTTGTTTTTCAATAATTCTAGTCACTTTTTATCTAGGGGTTCACCTTTTTTAGCTACGGTTTATCTTTTTAAGTTTTATTAGTTACTCTTATTTAATTATTTAGTTATATTTAGTTTAATTAGCTAGTAGTGATGCTTTTAGCTAGATTGTCATTAATTAATCTAGTTTTAGTTATTTGGAATTTTCTAGTTCTTGGTGCTTTGAATTAGTTTTTGTTTAATTATTTAGTTATGTTTTGTTATATTAAGTAGTGGTGAGGCCTTTATTAGGGTTTTAGTTACTAGTCTTGCTTTAATTTTTTTTGTTTCATCTAATAAATTGATGCTTTAATTATTTTGTTATTTTTTGTTTAATGAAGTATTGGTGATTATTTAATTAGTAACTAGTCTTGCTTGTATGTGTACTATTTCAGAAATATACAAGTGAGGGGTCATTTTCATCTATATATACTCTTTTGAACGAGTGTATTGATCATACAAAGGTTAGTTAATAATTAATATAAATAAACATCTATGTCTACTTTTTAGTGATTACAATATATAAATCTATTAAACTTTTTAACAGGTAACGATGGATAGAGCATTCTGGATGTATAACTTAGAAAGAGTAGATCCATCATACATACCTGAGGTTCAGAAGTTTATCGATGCTGCCAAAAACCATGCTTTGAGAACACAGAAGAAGCACATTTTTTGTCCTTGCATAGACTGCAGAAATATTGTTGTTTTTGAAGACACAAAACCAATCTTAAATCATTTGGTCTGCCGAGGATTTATGAAAGATTACTTGATTTGGACAAAGCATGGAGAGGGTAGCTCTGCGCCGTATACAGTTGGAAACCCTGCGAACCTCGGCGCGAATGGCCCAGATATGTTTGTTGATGATATTAGCCAGTTCTTACATGAGACACATCACCATTGTCCCCAGCAGAGTGAACATGTTGTGCCTGATGTTCATGATGATGCAAATATTGGAGGAACCGAGGACAACAGAACTGAAATGATGGATGAAGATGCGGAATTGATGGCTACACTATTGCGTCGTCATATGGATCCATCAGTGTTCTTCATGAAAGGTATGGAGGCCTTAGAGAAGGCAGCAGCAGAGCCATTGTACGATGAGACTAAAGGTTATACCAAAGAGTTCACGACATTACGGTCTGTGCTTAAACTGTTGATGTTGAAAGCAAGATATGGATGGTCCGATGCCAGCTTCGATGCATTATTGAGTACTCTCAGAGATATGCTTTCAAAGGAGAACAAAGTGCCTGCTAACACGTCCTATGCAAAGAAGCTAATCAGTCCGCTTACTATGAGTTACAGAAGATCCACGCGTGCAGAAATCACTGTATCCTATATCGAGGTGATTACAAAGACTTGGACAACTGTCCAAATTATAGTGCAAGTCGATATAAGATGAAAAAAGACTATCTACAAGAAGAGAATGCAGCTTCCGTTTCTAAAGGGAAAAAGAGAAAGAAGACTCAACAGAGTTCAAAACCCTGCACCAAAGAAAACGAAGAAGAAGACTACTACACACAGAGAAGGGTTCCTGCTATGGTCATGTGGTACCTTTTGGTAGTAGATCGGTTGAGGTGTTTATTCGTAAACCCTGAGGATGCAGAGTTTATAACTTGGCATGCTTCTGATAAGCACAAAGTAGATGGAAAGCTTCGACATCCTGCAGATGGTAAGCAATGGCAAAAATTCAATGTGGACCACCTAGAATTTGCTAAGGAGACAAGAAATGTTAGGTTCGCACTGTGTACCAATGGAATGAATCCCTTTGCTGAAAGGAGCAGTAAGCACAGCACATGGCCGATGATCCTCACCATCTACAATCTCCCTCCACACTTGCTACAGAAGCAAAAATATCTTTTGCTAACCATTCTTATTTCTGGACCTACACAACCTGGTGTTGATATGGATGTATTCTTGGAGCCATTAATGGAGAAAATAAGAATATTATAGGATACGGATATTGACATGTTGGACTCTTACCACAAAGAGTCATTCACACTGAGAGCAATTATTTTTGTTACGATCAACGATTACCCTGCTCTCTTTGTATTGTCAGGACAGTTCAAGGGTAAAGTTGGTTGTGTAGTATGCTTGAATGAAACCTTTTATGTGTCCCTCAGTGCATCCAACAAGATAGTGTACATGAGACATAGGCGTTTCTTATCGAAAGGTCATAGGTACCGCTTGCGAAAGATGGATAGGTACTTTGACAATCATGATGAACTAAGGTCCACTGCTCCCTCAGGTAATAGTAAAGGTCACGGAGTATATGAGATAGTTAAGAACATCAAATTTGTATTTGGTAAGAAGATAAAAGATGGAAAAGCAAGAAAGGATGTAAAGCCAACTGCTGGGGCTACATTCAAGAAGATGTCAATTTTCTTCAAGTATTTGCCATATTGGAAAGAGCTTGACGTACGACATGTGGTTGATGGTATGCACATTCAAAAGAATATGTTTGAAAGCATAATTGGTACCTTGCTAGACATAAAGGGCAAGACAAAGTGAAACGACCCGCGATTTCCTCGAAGGGAAATCCACAGAGTACATCGAATACAGTTGATACCACAGTTCATACATCGCGAAAAATATAAATTACAGAGTATTACAATACTTGTAACACGCCAAGGTACATCGTATCCTAGCGATAAACGCACACAAGTCAACATCGGAGTAGGCGTAGCGCCACATCGGGTGAAGGCTCCTCCTTCACAAACGATCATCAGAGTCGGGGTAGAGTATCAGCGGGCGTAGACTTGATCTTCTTAACTAAACTTGAGTGTAGAAACGAGACCACCTAATCCTTCCAGCTCCATTATCCTCATAGTCGTCCTCGGTACCAAACCTGCTCAACTCTATCAGTACAATTTGTACTGGCCACTGGCTCCCACCCTATGCTTTGCTTTGCTATGAAGTAAGTGGAATGCAAGGGTAGAGAAAAAGGCCTATATTTGGCTGTAGGTTTCCTATGCAGCTCATACGTAAATATAAACATAATATAGTTCATCAAATTTTAACCCATCTCATCCACACATCCATCCATCCCATCCACATCCATAACCACATCCACACATCTCACCACACTCTCTCCAGTCGGCAAGGAAGACTCCCGCTCCTCCTTGCCTCAATGGCCTAAGCCGGAAACCAGCCACACCCAGGGGGAGAAAAGGACTCCTCTCACTATAACGAATGAGGGGTACTCATAGGAAATGTCCGTACCGGGGACACGGCTATACGTATAGATTTAGTAACTCTGCAGAGCTTGTACACCTGGAACCACAAGATCACCATCATCGACGATGTCTCGTCTTGGCTGATACCAAGCTGCCGCCTAACTGGCCTGATGCCACTCTACCATCAGCTCTGGGGCACCCCGGAGATCCACCGGCATGCTGAGACTGTGAGACGTGGTACCGGATCCCAGTGGATACCACGCTGTCTCAGGAGGGTGTGGGTCTCGGCACCCGTACCTCCCTACACTATCACCTATCAACCTAGTAGTAGCAGCAGGGGGCCAGCTAGTCGTCAAGTCGGACCCCGCCCATTCAGAGACGAGTGGTGTGCACGAAAGAGTCCCATGAGCCGCATACTCGCCCAATCAGTCCTTAGAGGGACCGGATAGGATATCTTCACAAGGGGGGTTCGACGCCCGTGCCTCGGCGGCACCTCTATTCCGAGGATTCGTCCCCACAAAGGCACTCCTCCCCGAATCTACTCACATCACATGTACCCGCCACAGTACTCTCTCACATAGTGAGTGCCCAGATCACACTCCTCCCAAGAAGACTTGTCCCCCCGACTCGTCGTATCACCCGCCCGGTCGACACAACCCTCACCACACACCCAAGACACATGCCAAGATCTCTCCCACGTTATCCCTAGTTACCCAGTTCACGGCACCATGTGCCTTAGCCACACGCATGCATGTATGAGTAAAGTGTAAGTGTGTAGCAAGTATCATGAGGTAGGCGAGCGTCTATCCTAGCAGCGGGTGTGCAGGAGAAAGGTTGCGTCAAGGTAATGGCTTATCAAGCAATCTACCATGCATCCTATCACAGTTCATTTGCATAAAGTAAAGCGCTAGCGACTATATATTGCATGCCTAATAGGATTCTACGAGGTTGGGTGGTACGTGGCACCTGTTTATATCAATCCATGGTCATCCACATCTGGTTGCTCTTCGCGCCTCCTCCCAGTGAATCTCTGGTCTATCCATTGTCGCCGCGATGCAACTACCTCGATATAGCGACAAACAAGGCAAAAGAGCAATCAATCCCTAACCAAAATCCAGTACTCCCCAAAAAGGCAACAAGATACAGAAGGAACCAGATAACTCCGAATAAACACTGAAGAGACTTAGCCCTCGTGGAGAGTGTCCGATCCTCGGGCTCCAAACAAACAGAAGTGGTTGTTTATTAAGCATAAGCTTGGATCGAGGCCTCAAAATAGCCAGTACGTCCTGGGTCAACCATGTTGACCTGTACGGCTACAAGAGAAGAGGCCTTAATCCTAACTTAAACAAACACCACGGCTTGTGGCCCCACAATCTGAACGCCATGGAAATTGGCGGGGACCGAAGGATCACAAGCGAGAGGGAAAGGGAAATAGGAACAACAGGGTTTAGCCTTTGTAGCCTCTAACCCGTAAGCCATAACCACTAATAAGAATCAAGAAGGAACGAGTAACCCAAAAACCGAAGGGTTGTGACTTGGTTCCAAGGTACATCAGCTTACCCGCCATGATAGTCGACAGTAGCAAACGAGATTGGAACACGAACAACAACAGGAGCGGCTAGCCCCCTCGACCCACCACGAACAATAACGTTGAGATTAGAACAAGTAGCACAATAGGGGAAGAGAGAAAGTTAGCTAGGCATGTCCATGTCACGGTCTCGGTCACATCCTTGATGAGGATGGTTTTCGAACAGTCAATCGGGTTGACTTGCATGGGTTCGAGAACACGACATAGACCATAGCTTTGCTAACTAGAAAAGATAGTCCGGTCTTTGATCTAGTCGTCACGGCTAAGACGGGATCGAATAGAATGGACTAGCGGGGAAGAATAGAAGGTAGAAAAGAGAGGGAGCGGTGGTCAACCCCTTCCAATGCACATGCCATGGCAAAAGGCGAGGCATCAGAGAGAGAGATGCACGAGAGATCACGTGCCTAAACCACTTGTAGAGTACCTCGACCAAGATGCACTATTTGCACTAAGGCATTCTCCGGAGTCTCAGCGGTGCGGTTGTCACCGTGAGAGCCCAAGGAATGCTATGATCTCAATATGTAGAAACAAACTATTGCTCAAGCGCGAAGGAACCAAAGAGGGAAAATGAGGTCCTCCCCCTTTGACCCACTCGCCATTGCGATCGATGGGAATCAAAGGAATAGAACAAGAGGCAAATAAAGAACACTAACAAACACAGATAAGCGAGAAAAGGGGACCCTTGGTCCCACGGCACTTCGATCCATATGTCATGGGGAAAGACATGAATCGAAGTTGGAATGAGAGACTCAATTCACGCCTTACTAGATTAGCAAGAACCGAGGGAGAGCAAAAAGAAGAATGGTCCCACACTCTTCCCAGCCTACCCATCATGGCAAAGGACGGTGGTTAGAAGAAAAGAGACGAAGGTCTCGTACGGTTCCACGATCCACACCAACTCGTAGGGCACCACGACCGTGCACCATGTCGGCACTAGGCTATCCCCACGGCCCATAGCGATGTGGCTGTCACTGCCAGGTCCGAAGGGATGCTATGGTCTAGGGAGCGCAAGCATACGAGGTGGTTTAGGAAAATAGCGATAAAAGGGAAAGAAAGGTAACGAGGTAGAGCCCAATGGTCATGGTGAGGTAACTCACGACCATAAGCTTTACCTGCACAGGTTGGCTCCCGTCATCCCACGACAGTCGCTTTCTAGTTCGTCTCCCACTAGACTAGGTCATGAAAGGCTCACCATGTACGGGTAATATCCGTATCGCTAAGTCCTTGATGACCATGCCCTAGGGTCGACTAGGGTGGCTACAATTGTGGTGCTACGGGATCAACTAAAGCACGACAGAGTGAGGGAATGAGTTACGCTCGGCATCATGATCACGGCAGGACGAACCCATGACCGAAACATCCAAGCGAGGTACGATCCCTCGACCGACTCGAAGGCGCGGTCCACAGACAATATCGCACACACATACAAGATCCAATACAACATCCACGACACAAAACAATCGACTCGAGTGGCACATCTCCATAGCACAAGACAAACCGGCGTGAAGGCATGACATAGGCATAGATATATCATCAAGCATGAAAAAGAAGGTAAATACAAGGGCTTTGTCGATGTCAGGAACGGCATCGACGGGGGTTCCAAAGGATCAACCTCGTCGGTGGAGAAGGGTGAGGCCGGCTAGAGCTTCACGGAGCGACACACGGGGTCCCGAGAAGTGTGCGACCAGTTGCAGCAAGCCCAGGCCAGCCGTAGCCCGCCCTATCCACCTCTCGGCCAGCCATGGCCAGCCATCGGGCGGCGAGCAGCCAGGGGCCAGCCAGGGGCAGGCTGCGGCTAGTCATGCGAGTAGCCGTGGGCTTTGGCGGTGAAGTGAAGGCCGCCCATGGCTGATGTGGGTAGGATGCGGCCGGGTGCTTGCTTGCCGCCTCCCCATGGTGTATGACATGGCGCGATGGCCGATTTCAGATATGGCCGCCGGCAAGTTCAAGGAGAGAGCATGAAAGGCGGGGTTTTGGGTATGGACGCTCACCGGTGGTGGCACTGTGATGCTGCCTAGCTGTTGGACAGGGAAGGTGTGCGACAACGTGGTGGAACGCGGCACCGTGGTGGCGGTGAGGCAGCAGCTTGTCTGTTGACACAAAATGTGACGCACTGTGCCTCACACACAGCAAGCCGGAAAGCGTGGCTTCAATTGGGTGCCCGGGCAGTTTGAGATCCGGAAGCGTGCCAATCGGTTTGACCTAAAACCGACAAGGGATAAAACTATTAAATACAAAATTGGAACATGCTAGATGAAACCGCATAGCCTCCGTATATATGGCCCCCCGGGGGCCACTTACAACAACATACAGACTATAGAAGCTTTTTTGCCAACATGTTTATAGAACATTTGGCTAATATGAAGATAAAAACATGTAAAGCATTGATTGCTGAATATATATATAAGAAGACATGTTTGAACAAGTAAAACCGATCGTAAATCGAGGCGTAACCATATTTGGCAAATTAGCCGAATTGGGGTCCATGAAGAAGGAACAAACAAGCAAGCACGAACAAACCAATCAGATTAAACTAAAGTCTAGCCCACTGGATGACTAGTTCTAGAGTAACCCAAAAACCTGTATCTGCCGCACGATACCTAGCTCTGTCAAGGTTTAATTGCGCTCAACATGTGACAACCTAGATTGATCTAGTTCAGCTATTGTGAGCATATGATCTATTTATCATGACAATATGAGAATGAAAACATTAAAGAACAAACAGATCTATAAAAGTAAGAAGCCGAAACTTATCAATCTAGATTAGGCAAAAGAGTGTTACGAATATATAAAAAATATTAAAAGCATGTAACACATGGTAACTTAATGAATCTACTAGATCTTGCCAAACCTAATAGAGCCGATAACTATCTTGCTTCACTAAGCTATCAAGCAAACGCCTGCCGCACGGCCATTCAGTCGAGATAAACAAAGCATAAGCAAAGACTTCCTGATTGTCAAGCAGACGCCTGCCGCACGGCCATCCAGTCGAGACAAACAAGACTACTTGTATCATGGTCTAAATCTACCGTAAGATACTAGACATGATAGCAAGGTTGCCGGAACTTACGGAGGTCGACGGATCGATGGCTCCTCTCAAAGAACTCGACGACACGACAAAGGACTCGAAACTGGCACGGAGCCGATTGTATTAATTTGGTTGTGTACAATATTACAATGGTCGAAGGTTTATATTTATACCCTGGACAGGATATGAGTTCCAAAAGACTACGACTACAAAGTACCAAAGAAAACCCTAAAAAATATGATAACTTTAGCTCCAACCCTTCTCAGAGTCCTTATCACCCTCGTTGTCGTAATTCTTTCCTTCTGATTGGCTTCTTACTTGCCACCTTTCGCTTCCCGAATGGAACCAACGTTTCTCAAGATAGCCGACCGCATGAATATTTGCCGAATCGCCGAAAAAAATTGACCGACCAAATTGCCGGGACGTTTGGCGAATCTTTGTGAATACTTGCCCTTCGGGAGTCCACCTTGCATTGGCCCACTTGTCATTCTCTCAATCTTACCAAAATTTAGTGTCAACACATGCCCCCTCAATTTCGGGATAAAAGTGATTTTATTCCAAAATTGACCACAAGTTCTCTTTCTCGTTTAGGTCAACACTGTTCAACATCGCAGCCACCGCTCAAAAATCTGAACTCTTCCAGCACAACTCAGATCCAGCTCGAATCTTCAATGGCGACTCAGGACGGAATTCCAGAAGTAATTTTTATTTATCTTTATGCGTTCGGTAATTTCCCCAATCAAACCTCTATTTTTTGACTCACATTTCTTCTCCCTGCTTTTTATCTTTCTTGAAGGAATACAAGGATGAAATTTTGATCCCTTGTGCTGCGAATCTGGATTCTTATTTTCTTGGACCGATGGGAAACCTTGACCCGATCGAATTCATTGAGAAAGAAACTCTAAGGGTCCCTTTCAAGTCTAAGGTTACTCCACCGAATCAGTGGCCAAACACTTTCAAAACCTGGCCGTTCCCCCCAATTGCAGGATGGCGAACCTGGTATCGGAGGATGTTAGATGGAAACAGCAGCAACTGGGAAACCCAGGACATTCATCACTGCTTGGAGCTATCTCTATCAGAAACACCCAAGAATGACTCTCTCCTGATAGCGGCTATTCACTTTTGGTCTGATGCTGCTAATGTTTTCATTTTCGGCCATGGTCCATGTAACACCTCAGTGTTTAAGCATGCATTAGGCCATAATTAATTAACCCTAATCATTCATCAGCATGACATAAGCATCATCAAGCATTTAATCCCTAAATGCATTTGTCATTTCATGTGTTGCATTTGTTTGGTTAATTAATTGCTTGATCAATGGTTTAGTTAATTAGTGTCTTGCAAATGACTTGATCAAGATTGGATCCACTTGCCCAGCATTCTAAAATGTTTTATCAAACTTTATTGCAAAAGATTTGGTGGAAATTGGAGCAAAAGAAATTAAATTGGAAATTCCTTTTTATACCCTCCAATCAAATGAATTTTGTAATTCAAAATCTGTTTTGATTTGGAGCTTGACCCTTAAATGAAAGTTGTTCAGTTTTTAATTATCTACAACTTTTATTTTTGGGCCATCTCATGGAAAAAAGCTTGCAAAATGGTCAAAAAGTGACATTTTGGTCGGTTTCAATTTGAATTTAAATTTCAAAAAAAAGAAGGAAAGGCCAGCGCAACCGAGCGGGCCAAATCCAGCCCCACTCGGCCCAGCCCACCTCTCACCACCAGCCTCACCCCGCTCGGGCGTGGGCCGACGCCCGGCCCCGCGGCCGTGGTCGCCAGCTGCCGTCATTTCTGGCCGCGTCGCCCGCGTGGCCGCGAGCCACGGCGGCGGGCCCCACCACGGCGCCTACACCCAAATGGAACGCAGCGCTGCTTTCCCGTTTCGCTCACACTCGCCCATTCGCCCTACGCCTCGCTCTCTCTCGCTGCTGCGCGCCAAAAGCAACCAGCCAGCGCCCGCCCGTCGCCTTCCTTCGAAGCCATGTTCCACGGCGCCGCCCAGCGCTTACGCCTCACCACCAGCGCGCGAGCTCGCCTCGGCGTCGCCACCCGCCGTAGCACCAACCGCCGCTTACATTGGTAAGGGCCAATGCGGCCATCTTCCTCGGCACCGGCTCGCCGGGAACCGCCACCGCTGACATCTCACGCGGCCGGCCACCCTCCATTGCGGGCCCGGCTTCGCCACCAGCGCCCCGGGGAGTCGCTGAACTTCGAATCGAGCTCGGTGAACTCGGTAGGTCAACTAGAAACCTGGCACCGCCACGCCCTTGGCTCGCCGTTGCCATGCTTACGCCCGCCCGCACCGCCATGCCACGGCGAAGGAGCATCAGAAGCTCAATCGCTCACACGCAACCCCCTGCCTAGCTCGGCCTTGACCTGGCAGCGTGGTGCGGCGCCTCACCGGAGCCTCACCGGCCGGAGGCGGCCCACCGTGCACCGTGCCGAGCTGCCTTTCCACAGCCGCCCTCGCCGCTGTTGCTAGGGTTCCACGGCCGCCCGCGCCAAGCACGTCACCGTGTGCGCCTCGTCACGGGGAGCACGCCGTTAAAGCCAGTTGTTGTAGGTGAGCTCGTCGCCGGCGAAGCTAAGCGCCCGCCGAGCACCGCCCCTTCTGCCGGCCGGCCAATGGGACCGTGGACCGCGGGGTCCCGCCTGGCAGTGGCTCACGGTCCACTGGACCGGGTCCAGCCGAGGCGGGGGCGCTTCGGTTTTGTTTTTAAATGAAATTCTAGAATTTGTTTTTTAATAGTTTTAATTTCATAGCTGGAGCAAATAAAGTCCAAATTTGATGAAACTTGTTTTGCTAGGTTGCTAGTGAGTACATCTATCCAGTAAAATTATGATATGTAATTTTTGTGGCACTTTACTGTATAGTTTTATTTATTTGCTTAAATGGCTGAAAACTGAGTAAATGCATGATAAATTGTAGAATGCTCTGAAAAATGTGATTCTTGTTTTGTTAGACTTGTTATGTGATGTAGTTTCTGGGAAAAATATATGTCATGTAGCTACTGTACAAAAATATTGGAAAATGATTTAATTTCATTTCTGGACTGATTCTTGTATGATTTTTAATAAATTAATTATAAGGAATTATGGCCTGTTAATTTTTGGTGACTGCTCTTGTGCTAAGAAGTTCTAGATAAAAATATGAAATCTGTTGTTTGACACTTTTTATAGTGCAAAGTTATTAAATGTGCATTTCTGTCCTGCTGTTTAATCTTTTTGTGTAGGCTGTTGTACTTGATGTATTGTCATGAAAATTTTATCATGGCTCTGTTATAGCATGATGTAGCTCCTGTAATTTTTATAGATTTTTCTGAACTATTTATACAGAGGTCACAGTTCAAGCTTGTTTATTCACATGAAATGATAAGCATTGGAATTAAATGATTTATGGAGTTCTATATTACTTCTTGTGCACTTTTAATTATGTTATGCTTGCTGGTCATGTAATACAGTACCATAACTGAAATGTGATGTTGACTATGAATAGTAGTACTTCTCTTTATTCATGTGATGTGTGTATGTGTGTGTGTGTGCCTACACACCACTCTTCTTTATGCACTTCTCTAAGTGTTTAGAGAAGAGGTATGCACATACTCAGTAAATGAGTTAAGTTGTTAGTAGAGAGGAGATATGCACCTACTCTGTCAAATAATCTGTTAATCATCTTCATTCATGAGCATCATACGTGTATGCATTCACTGTACTTATGCATGTGCATCGCATCATACAGGTTCGCGGGGAGGACCTCCCCGTGATTCGGAGACCAAGCAGGATCATCCGGAGGAGCCTCAGCCGGAGGTTCCACAAGAAGAAGGCGAAGAAGAACTGCCTGAGTGTCCTAACCACCGCGCGTCGGACTTCGAGCAAGGCAAGCACCGGAGCATCTACTTACCTATGCTTTCTAACAGTCTAATTATGATTTATGATTGTTGCATTAAGTATAGGAGTTGTGTGAAACCGTTGATGCATTATATCCTCGCTTTACCATTGATTATCCCACCTTGATATACCCTGCTAGTCTAGGGCGAGTATTATGCTTAGCTTGCTTAGACGGTAGAAGTCGGGTGATTTCCTGTCATCCGCGAGTATAGGTGGTTACTTGTGATTGATGAAAAGCTTATGTTGATATCATCTGGTTGATGGTTATGGTCGTGATAAATGGAGACCGGACGGAGTCTTGTGGGGTTGTTGGACCATAGTGATTCCGTCTGTGTCGATTAAGGACCGTACCGTTGTTGTACCCCAAGTCATATTGAACGCATGCCTCATACTTAGCTGGCCGGATAAGCACTTCCGACCGCGAAGCCTAACACTATCCGGGCCGGTTCTCGATCCGTTCGCACCGTATTGGAGATGGATGGGGACCACGAGGGCGCCAAGAGTAAGTCCGAGGTCCAAAGATGGCTGGCTAAGGCAGTCGGACGGTCCCCGGGTACGGTGGTTCTATGCGCGGTCCGCGTGCTTGTTTTTCCCCGGATACGTGCCACGGCGACACAGTAGCTCACTTCGCGGCGTGAGTGTGGTTTGTATGAGGAATACCCCCGAGCTCAAAGAGTAATCAATTCGAATCGCCATCGTTCCTGGACAGTGAACACTTTGACTTGAGCTGCAACATCGTAGTAATGATTATGGAATATGGTTAATGATGATGATGGGTTAAGCTAATGAATATGTTTATGGTTACTACTTGCTTGCTTAATCATGATTAATAATACTTTAATGATGCATAGTGTAGTTGCTCACCTAGCATAAATAGGAATGATTAAGCTGAGCAACCACTTTAAATGTTACTACCGCTTTTCCGCAAGAGAGTCAAGCTATTCCCTGATAAAGCCTGTCATACTCCTTGGAGTCTTTTACTTTTGAGTCAGTCGGGTAAGTCTAGCTGAGTACCTTCTCGTACTCAGGGTTTTTCCCGCTTGTTGTTTGTGCAGATGGCCATACCTACCACGGGTATTGCGAAACCTGCTTATATCCAGTGGATTAAGCATCAAAGGGCTATGGTCGTTCTTACTACTCTTCCCACTTGCTTTTGTGGATTGATCATCGCCGGCACTATATTAAACCTAAGTTTGTGTGTGTGGGTTGAGTTACTAAAACTATTTGTTTCCGCTGTTGGATTTGAAGAACTTGGTTTGTAATAACTTTATTTCCGCACTCTGATGTTGTTGAACTATTTGTGAAATATTGTAACGTGTGAATGGCAACGCTAAACTTGTACGATCTTGGTTGATGATGTTTGGTTTGAAATCCTTCGAGATTTCCGGACTACCGGGTTTATAACGGCTTAAGTGTGACAATTGCTTGCTTAGCGAGTGATTTTTCAGTTATGCTTTTATAAATTGGTCGGTTCTGTTACAGCTGGCATCAAAGCAAGGTTTAGCGATTACTGTTCACATGTCTATTTAAAACAAAGGATTTTGGTTTCAAAACTGGATTTCAACTTATAGATCTATAAGTCTTTTGAGAAAATTCGTTTGCAAAACTAAGAGTGTGCCAGTGGTCATATCCTTTATGCCCAAATAAGGACTCTAGGTGGCTATTTAAGTACTCACTTGGGGGCTTGCATCATATTTTGTTTTTACTGTTGCCCATGCAGCAAGGTAATTGTATGGGTGCCATTCGCTTGGATGGTAATGTATGGTTCAAATGCCTCTACGCTTCGGTAAGTGGCAGTTGTGAGAGCATGGTTGTCCAACCGGCAATCTAGGGGAGTGCTAGTGTGATACCGGAAGTACTTACATGTCAAAACCATGTACTTACCAAGGTGTTTAATTGTGGGTTGTGCCGTCTGTTGAGACGATGCCGTCTTTGGACGAGGATCGGGTAGTTGTACTACATGTGCGTGTATTGGGGATGCATGTACGTGTGAGTGCTTAATCTTACTTCCTGCAATGCATTTATTCATACTGTTGGGATGGGCTGAAGTGGATTTTCTGCAGTACATAACAGCGATTCGTGTAGAACGACTAGTTATACGCTATGAGAGAACGTTGTATGCCACCATATCCGCTAGAATTATTTTTGCTAAGTTTGTGAGAACGTAAGATGCGTGCATACATCATGTTTGTTCATCTCATGTCATTACATTTACCTTCCCTTATAAATTGATTACTTCGCCCATTAAAATTTGGTTAATTAATAACTTGTCTCACCGGGATAAATTTCTAACAGATGGCTCGTACTAAGCAAACCGCACGCAAGTCCACCGGGGGCGGGGCACCTCGCCGTCGGCTTTGCACCACGCGACCGTGATCGGGGAGGATCACTTTCTTGAGGAGTTTGGCATGCCCACGCTTCTCTTGGAGGGTGCTAGGTCACGCCGGATACGGCCGAGGAGCAGCGGCCCGTCTACTCCTGGGTTACAGAGGAGGAGCCACGTCGTGGAGACGACTTGGTTGCTTTGGGAGATCACTGTTCCTCCACCACCCACCGGACTCCGAGTGGGACGAGTGGCGCCGTCCCGCGCCACCGGGTGTCACCGCACAGATGGGGCTAGCAGAGCCGCATTCCATGTGCTCCGCCAGATCATGGAGCGCTTTCCTCTGAGCCTGGCAACGGCTTTGGCAGGGACTTTTCCTAGGGATGATCCTCAGGACACTGTTTGGGAGCAGTCCCCTAGCCGTGCACGTTGGCCAGGAGTTGACGAGATTGATGGCAGTGATAACACGGCTATGAGTTCCATGTATGCCATGATACAGGGCATACGATGCCACCAAGCAACGATGTACAAGCCGAAAGGATCGAACAAGGATTTGTGGAAGAAGGGAAAAGAAGAGAAGAAGAGACACTCGGACCAAATCCGAGACCTGAGGGACCAGCTGAACACTGTCATAGCTACCAGGGAGGAAGCTGAGGCAGATGTGAGAGAGGTCACTAGGGAGCTCGCCACCTTGCGCGCACGGGTTGCACGCTATGAGCAGCATGAGAGGAACACCGATAGGATGATGGCGCAGCTAGTCACAGAGAGGAATGAAGCCCGGAACGATGCCCATCAGCTGGGGCACTGGCTCTTTGACCGCGAAAGCAAGACATTGACCAGCTTGCACGAGGACTACCACGTGCTATACAACCGCATTCATGGTCACCATGCGCCTGGAGCTGCCGAGATGGAGCCGGGAGTCATCGACCCCGATGGTGGCGAGGAGGACGCTGACCTTCCACCTGCACCCGAGCCTGCACCCGACGACGACGTTGTTCTGGCTGCTGAGTCCGACGTCGGTAGCGAGCACGAGTAGACTAGTAGTCTCTTCGCTAGCCGTAGTGGTGCTTTAGTCTCTTTTGTTGTTGTCTTGTAACCTTCATGAGATGTGACTCATGTGTATTGGATCGTCATGTGTTGTGGTGCTATCTCAACGCCTAAAGTCCAAAGTATGTATGCTTTGGCAATTTTGGATGTTGTATGCCCCGGTTGATGCTTTTAATCAAGAATCTAATTAGTGATGTTATGGATTGTGGACTTGAATCTTTATGCCTGTGTATTGTTGAATGAATTCATTTTCTTCCAATGATGCATTGGCATGATTATTACATTGCTTACAATGTTGTAACATCACCTAATAATTACTTGATGCTGAAATATGCAGATGGTTGGGACTCGCCGCACCGTGAGTGGCTCCTTGGTTGGAGATGGATCCAAATGAGGCGAAGGCAATGGAAATGGTAACGGAGGTAACGGGAACAATGGTGGAAACGGTGGGAATGGAGGAGATGGAGGCAATGATGGAAACGCTGGGGGTAACCTACCACCACCACCTCCACCACCATTGACAAAAAGCAACTTTTTTCAACAGTTCCTTGGCGGTCAAGCGCAACATGGAGGCCGTATTGCGTGACATTGCAGCGAACACCGGTCCGCGAGGGCCACCGTGACCGTCCCCACAACCAAGATAAGTACCTTCAAGGACTTTACGGACACCGATCCGCCTAAGTTCCTCGCAAGCTAAAGAACCCCTTGAAGCTCTTGAGTGGATCAATACAATGGAAGACAAGTTTCGTCACTCCGCATGACCGAGTCATTGAAGGTTGAGTATGGGGCGCATCACCGCAGGGGCCGGCCGGAATTTGGTGGTCCCACCAACAACGCACCACTTTCGCCCGAATGCTCCCATCACACGGGCACGCTTTACTCGGATGTTTCAGTAGCACCTATGTTCCGCCAGGTTTGATGGCTATGAAAGTGTCGAGTTCATGAAGCTCACTCAAGGCAATAAGAGCATGAATGAGTACCGCAAGAGTTCAACAACCCACACGCTATGCTCCATCATATGTGGACACTGAAGAAAAGAAGATAGCTAGCTTCAAGAGGGGCCTCAATACCAAGATGGCCAAGACTATGGGTATTAGTTCAAGGGCTACTTTCAACGAGTTTATCAGTGACTGCTTGACTCAAGAGAACAACAACAATCTACATGCCGCTTCCAAGAACCGCAAGAGAAGCTTTGAGGGAGGATCTTCTCAGTACAGGCCTCCAATGGCTAATCGTCCGCAGTACCGCCCTCCAGCTCAGAGTTCGAGGTTCCGTGCACCCGCTCCAAAGAGGAATGCTCCACCACCTCCGAAGAACCAGAGGGGTTATCACCCACCTGCACCTCAAGCTCAAGCCAAGACTGGGGGTTCCACGGCAGCTGCTCCCGCCGTGAGAGGCCCATGCTTCAACTGCAATCAGATGGGTCACTTCGCCAAGTACTGCCCATATCCGAAGAAGCAGACGACCTATCCTGCCCGTGCACACCACACCACCGTGGACGAGATTCCCGAGGAGAAACCGGGCCACCGGGTACGTTTCTTGTCAACAATCATCCTGCAGCTTGTTTTATTTGATTCGGATCATCGCATTCTTTTATGAGTCAAGCATATGCACGATCGCATGAACTAGAACTTAAGCAATTAGATTATGGGTACCGCATCGGTTCATTTGGTGCCGATGTCCTATCTAATCAGATGCTTGAGCATGCAACTTTTGAAATTGGAGATAAAACATATAGGGTTAATTTGGTGGTATTACCCGGCTTAACTATGGATGTGATCTTGGGGATGAATTGGATGAAAGATAAGCAAGTTGTGATTGATACCGGGAATAAAACAATTACTCTCACGGATCCTTCGGGTAAGGACACTTTCCAAGTGTTATTGCCTCGAGTTGCGCATATGACCAAGTTGACCTATGCTATCCGAGCCTCTGCTCTTTCTCGAGATTCCCGTGGTTTGTGAGTTTCCGATGTTTTTCCCCGAAGATTTACCCGGGCTACCGCCCGACGGAGACATTGAGTTTGCAATTGATCTAGTGCCCGGTACAGCTCCGATATGCAAGAGACCTTATCGTATGCCTCCCAATGAGCTAGCAGAGTTGAAGAAACAAATGTATGAGCTGAAGAAGTTAGGTTTCATCGGGCCAAGTACTTCCGAATGGGGTTGTCCAGCTTTTGTTTGTGAAGAAGAAAGATCATTCCTTGAGGCTATGTGTTGATTATCGGCCGCTCAATGCCGTAACAATCAAGAACAAATACCCTCTGCCGAGAATTGATATTCTGCTTGATCGCTTGTCCAAAGCAAAAGTGTTTTCCAAGATTGACTTGAGATCGTGGTATCATCAAATCAAGATTCGTCCGGAAGATGTGCATAAAACTGCTTTCGTCACTAGGTACGGGTTGTATGAGTATCTCGTTATGTCTTTTGGCTTGACGAATGCTCCTGCATACTTTATGTATCTTATGAATTTAGTCTTTATGCCAGAATTGGATAAGTTTGTGATTGTATTTTTGGATGATATTCTGTTTACTCTACGAATGAAGAAGAGCATGCCCAAAGATTTGAGAGTTGTGCTCACCGGACTTAGAGAGCATAAGTTTGTATGCCAAGTTTAAAAAGTGCGAGTTTTGGTGAAGGAAGTTGCTTTCCTTGGTCACATCATATCCGAGAATGGTATTTCAGTTAACCCGCACAAAGTACAAGAGGTCATGGATTGGCAACCGCCCACGTCTGTGCATGAAGTTCGGAGTTTTCTTGGAATGGCGAGGTATTATCGCCGTTTCATTCCGGATTTCTCTAAGATTGCTAAGCCAATGGCGAGTCCGCTATAAAAAGAGCACAAGTTTGTCCGACAGAGGCATGTGAGGCAGCCTTTTCGCACCTTGCGAGTTGCTAACCACGCTTCCTGTCTTGGCACAAATGCACATCGAGAAGCCGTTTGATGTGTACTTTGTGATGCATCGAAGACCGGTTTGGGTTGTGTGCTGATGTAAGAAGGCCGAGTGATTGCTTATGCTTCACGTCGCTTGAGAAAGCATGAAGTCAACTATCCCACGCATGATTTAGAGTTAGCTGCGGTTGTGCATGCTTTGAAGATATGGAGACATTATCTGTTGGGAAATGTGTGCCATATATACACCGATCACAAAAGTCTCAAGTACATCTTTACCCAACCCGAACTCAATATGAGGCAAATAAGATGGTTAGAGTTGATCAAGGACTACGACTTGACAAAGGCACTATCACCCCAGGAAGGCAAACGTAGTTGCGGATGCTTTGAGTCGCAAGTCACATCATCATCTTTGTGAAGCCGTTGATTGAAGAGAAGTTCAATCGATGCATCCCGCAGTCCCCGCATGATCTCCAAGTTCGATGTTCTCTTGACCAACAGATCATTGAAGGCCAAAAGACAGATCCCGGCATCTACCACCTCAAAGAAAGAATGAAGAAGGAATCAATTCCGCATTTTAGATTAGATGACAATGGTGTATTTTGGTTCGACACTCGCCTTGTCGTGCCGAAGGATCGAGAACTCAAGAACAAGATAATGGATGAGGCTCACCTTTCCAAGTTATCCATTCACCCCGAAGTAACAAGATGTATCATGATCCGAGACCTCGATATTGGTGGACGAAGATGAAAAAAGATAGCGGCATATGTGGCTCGATGCGATACTTGTTGTCGTGTCAAGGCCATTCACATGAAGCCGGCGTAGGTTTGTTGAAACCTCTACCGCCCCGGCTTGGAAGTGGGATGATATCGATATGGATTTCATCACGGGTTTGCCAACTACACAAAAAAGGGAAATGATTCAATCTGGGTGATCATTGATCGACTAACCAAGTCGACTCACTTCTTACCCGTCAAGACAACCTACGTGACCACCTCAATATGCTGACCTCTACATTGAAGAGATTGTCCGTTTGCATGGGGTGCCCAAGACCATCGTATCGGATAGAGGATCGCAGTTCTTCGCTCACTTCGGACCCGTTTGCATGAAGGAATGGGGACTAAGTTGTTGCACAAAGACCGCTTATCATCCTCGGACTTCGTGTCGACCGAAAGACTCAATCAGTCCTTGAAGATATGTTGAGAGCGTGTGTGTTATCTCGCTAAGGGATCGTGGGAGTCTTGGCTACCTTTGGCCGAATTCTCCTACAACAACGGTTATCAAGAAAGTATCAAGATGGCACCGTTTGAAGCTTTGTATGGCGTAAAAGTGTAGAACTCCGTTGAACTAGGTAGAAGCGGGAGAAAGAAGATACTATGGTATTGACTTTGTTCCCCGGTCAAGAGAAGGTTCGAACCATCCAAGAGCATATGAAAGCTGCACAGTCCCGACAAAAGAGTTATGCTGACAATCGAAGAAGATCTTTGATGTTTGAAGTAGGTGACTATGTCTACCTCAGAGTTTCACCGATAAAGGGTACACAAAGATTTGGAGCCAAGAGGAAGCTTGCACCAAGATATGTGGGTCCGCACAAGATTCTCGAAAGAAGAGGTGAAGTTGCTTACAAGTTGCGAGTTGCCCGAGTCTATGAGTTCTATCTTTCCGATCTTTCACGCCTCTCAATTGAAGAAGTGTTTGCGTGTGCCCGAAGAAAGAGTTGATGAGCAAGATTTGAAGCTAGCAAAATGATCCGGTATATAAAGAAGAACCCGTGAGAATTGTTGATAGCAAGGAAAGAGTTACTCGAATCGGTTGGTGCGCACTTACAAGGTTGTGTGGAGCTACCATGATGATAGAGATGCATCATGGGAAACCGAGGATTACCCGAAAAGAAGTTTATCCCGAATTCCATAAAACCCGGTTAGTAAACCCAAATCTCGGGACGAGATTTCTTTAAGGGGTAGGGCTGTAACACCTTAGTGTTTAAGCATGCATTAGGCCATAATTAATTAACCCTAATCATTCATCAAGATGACATAAGCATCATCAAGCATTTAATCCCTAAATGCATTTGTCATTTCATGTGTTGCATTTGTTTGGTTAATTAATTGCTTGATCAATGGTTTAGTTAATTAGTGTCTTGCAAATGACTTGATCAAGATTGGATCCACTTGCCCAGCATTCTAAAATGTTTTATCAAACTTTATTGCAAAAGATTTGGTGGAAATTGGAGCAAAAGAAATTAAATTGGAAATTCCTTTTTTATACCCTCCAATCAAAATGAATTTTGTAATTCAAAATCTGTTTTGATTTGGAGCTTGACCCTTAAATGAAAGTTGTTCAGTTTTTAATTATCTACAACTTTTATTTTTGGGCCATCTCATGGAAAAGCTTGCAAAATGGTCAAAAAGTGACATTTTGGTCGGTTTCAATTTGAATTTAAATTTCAAAAAAAAAGGAAAGGCCAGCGCAACCGAGCAGGCCAAATCCAGCCCACTCGGCCCGCGGCCCACTCCTCCTCACCAGCGCGCCGCCCGCCCGCTTCGGCGTCGTGGCCGACCGGCCACGGCCGCCGTGGCCGCCACGCCGCAGCCGCGTCGGGCCCAGCGTCCGCCCGCGTGGCCGGCGAGCCACGGCGGCGGGCCCCACCACGGCGCCTACACCCGAAATGGAACGCGCCTGCTTTCCCGTTTCGCTCACACTCGCCCATTCGCCTTCGCCTCGCTCTCTCTCGCTGCGCGCCGCCGCGACAAAGACAGCAGCGGCGCCCGCCGTCGCCTTCCCGCGGCGAGCCGCCGTTCCACCGCGCCGCCCTCTTACGCCTCACCACCGCCGCGAGCTCCGCCTCGGCGTCGCCACCCCGCCGTAGCACCAACCGCCGCTGCATTGCATTGGTAAGGGCCAATGCCGGCCATCTTCCTCGGCACACCGCTGGAGGAGCCGCCACCGTGCGCATCCTCACGCGGCCGGGCCACCCTCCATTGCGCCCTCGCTCGCCACCACGCCGCACGAGTCGCTTGAACTCGAATCGAGCTCCGGTGAACTCCGGTAGGGTCAACTAGGGCCCCGGCACCGCCCGCCGAGCTTCGCCGTTGCCATGCACGCCGCCAGACCGCCATGCACGGCCGGGAGCATCCCGAGCTCAATCGCTCACCGCAACCCTAGGCCTAGTTCGGCCTTGACCTGGCGGCGTGGTGCGCGCCTCACAGCCTCACCGACGCCGGAGGAGGCGGCCACCGTGCACCCGTGCCGAGCTGCCTTTCGCGGCTACCCTCGCTGTTGTGCTAGGGTTCCCAGGACCACCCGCGCCAAACACGTCACCGTGTGCGCCTCGTCACGGGGGGAGCACGCCGGTGCACAGGTTCTTGTTGCCGGTGAGCTCGTCGCCCGGCGAGCTAAGCGCCGCCGAGCACCGCCCGCCGGCCGACCGGCCAGTGGGACCGTGGACCCGCGGGGTCCCGCCTGGCAGTGGCTCACGGTCCCACTGGACCGGGTCCGGCCAGGCGGGGGCGCTCGGTTTTGTTTTTAAATGAAATTCTAGAATTTGTTTTTAATAGTTTTAATTTCATAGCTGGAGCAAATGAAGTCCAAATTTGATGAAACTTGTTTTGCTAGGTTGCTAGTGAGTAGATCTATCCAGTAAAAAATTATGATATGTAATTTTTGTGGCACTTTACTGTATAGTTTTATTTATTTGCTTAAATGGCTGAAAACTGAGTAAATGCATGATAAATTGTAGAATGCTCTGAAAAATGTGATTCTTGTTTTGTTAGACTTTTTATGTGATGTAGTTTCTGGGAAAAATATATGTCATGCAGCTACTGTACAAAAATATTGGAAAATGATTTAATTTCATTTCTGGACTGATTCTTGTATGATGTTTAATAAATTAATTATAAGGAATTATGGCCTGTTAATTTTTGGTGACTGCTCTTGTGCTAAGAAGTTCTAGATAAAAATATGAAATCTATTGTTTGACACTTTTTATAGTGCAAAGTTATTAAATGTGCATTTCTGTCCTGCTGTTTAATCTTTTTGTGTAGGCTGTTGTACTTGATGTATTGTCATGGAAATTTTATCATGGCTCTGTTATAGCATGATGTAGCTCCTGTAATTTTTATAGATTTTTCTGAACTGTTTATACAGAGGTCACAGTTCAAGCTTGTTTATTCACATGAAATGATAAGCATTGGAATTAAATGATTTATGGAGTTCTATATTACTTCTTGTGCACTTTTAATTATGTTATGCTTGCTGGTCATGTAATATAGTACCATAATTGAAATGTGATGTTGGCTATGAATAGTAGTACTTCTCTTTATTCATGTGATGTGTGTATGTGTGTGTGTGCCTACACACCACTCTTCTTTATGCACTTCTCTAAGTGTTTAGAGAAGAGGTATGCACATACTCAGTAAATGAGTTAAGTTGTTAGTAGAGAGGAGATATGCACCTACTCTGTCAAATAATCTGTTAATCATCTTCATTCATGAGCATCATACGTGTATGCATTCACTGTACTTATGCATGTGCATCGCATCATACAGGTTTGCAGGAGGACCTCCCGTATTCGGAGACCGAGCAGGATTATCCGGAGGAGCCTCAGCCGGAGGTTCCACAAGAAGAAGGCGAAGAAGAACTGTCTGAATGTCCTAACCACCGCGCGTCGGACTTCGAGCAAGGCAAGCACCGGAGCATCTACTTACCTATGCTTTCTAACAGTCTAATTATGATTTATGATTGTTGCATTAAGTATAGGAGTTGTGTGAAACCGTTGATGCATTATATCCTCGCTTTACCATTGATTATCCCACCTTGATATACCCCTAGTCTAGGGCGAGTATTATGCTTAGCTTGCTTAGACGGTAGAAGTTGGGTGATTTCCTGTCATCCGCGAGTATAGGTGGTTACTTGTGATTGATGAAAAGCTTATGTTGATATCATCTGGTTGATGGTTATGGTCGTGATAAATGGAGACCGGACGGAGTCTTGTGGGGTTGTTGTGATTCCGTCTGTGTCGATTAAGGACCGAACCGTTGTTGTACCCCAAGTCATATTGAACGCATGCCTCATACTTAGCTGGCGGATAAGCACTTCCGACCCGAAGCCTAACACTATCCGGGCGGTTCTCGATCCGTTCGCACCGTATTGGAGATGGATGGGGGACCACGGGGCGCGAAGAGTAAGTCCGAGGTCCAGCATGGCTGGCTAAAGCGTCGGGCGGTCCCCCGGGTACGGTGGTTCTATGCGAGTCCGCTGCGTACTTGTTTTTCTGGATACGTGCCACGGCGACACGTAGCTCACTTCAGCGTGAGTGTGGTTTGTATGAGGAATACCCCCGAGCTCGGTAGTAATCGATTTGAATCGCTATCGTTCTGGGCCGGTGAACACTTTAACTTGAGCCGCAACATCGTAGTAATGATTATGGAATGTGGTTAATGATGATGATGGGTTAAGCTAATGAATATGTTTATGGTTACTACTTGCTTGCTTAATCATGATTAATAATACTTTAATGATGTATAGTGTAGTTGCTCACCTAGCATAAATAGGAATGATTAAGCTGAGCAACCACTTTAAATGTTACTACCGCTTTTCCGCAAGAGAGTCAAGCTATTCCCTGATAAAGCCTGTCATACTCCTTGGAGTCTTTTACTTTTGAGTCAGTCGGGTAAGTCTAGGCGAGTACCTTCTCGTACTCGGGGTTTTTCCCGCTTGTTGTTTGTCTGAGATGGCCATACCTACCATGGGTATTGCGAAACACCTTATATCCAAAGTGGATTAAGCACCAAAGGGCTATGGTCGTTCTTACTACTCTTCCCACTTGCTTTTGTGGATTGATCATCAGGCTGGCACTATATTAAACCTAAGTTTGTGTGTGTGGGTTGAGTTACTAAAACTATTTGTTTCCGCTGTTGGATTTGAAGAACTTGGTTTGTAATAACTTTATTTCCGCACTCTGATGTTGTCGAACTATTTGTGAAATGTTGTAACGTGTGAATGGCAACACTAAACTTGTATGATCTTGGTTGATGATGTTTGGTTTGAAATCCTTCGAGATTTCCGGACTACCGGGTTTATAACAGCTTAAGTGTGACAATTGCTTGCTTAGCGAGTGATTTTTCACTTATGCTTTTATAAATTGGTCGGTTCTGTTACAGTCCAATGTCCATCACTTTAGCTGATATATTCATGATGACTGGTTTGAATGTGACAGAATCGGTGTATCCCTCTAAATATAAGAGCAATAGCAGCCAAAAAGCTGTTAAGTCAGGAGGTGGATGGACCAAATATATTCAGACTTATATGTCATCTGGTGCCGTGTTTGACAAAGAATACAAGGCCTTTCTGAACATGTGGCTGTGTAGATTCATTTTTTGTGGAAAATTCAATGAACCAACCTTGAATCACATGGTGATGGCTGAGGATTTATCTCTTGGTACTTTAATTCCATTGGGCAAGTATCTTCTAGGGGCTATTTATCACATGATGCATCAGATTACCGTTCAAATGCACCAATAAGGAGAAATACACTGTGTGAACGGCCCCTGGTGGTTGGTTCAAATGTGGCTACAATTATATATGCACCAAATAGTCTCTGTAGATCTCCATGACTTGGGCTTTCCCTCAGTCAACTATGCTGAAGATGGCACAGCAAAAACCAAAGCTTGTCAGACATATGGAGAAGCGGCATCTTCTATTGTCATTGACACAGATATTGGTCACCTCTTCAAGCTTTTCTTCAAAGGGTTTGATAACGTGGTTTGGCTTCCTTACAGGGAAAATGAAGACTTGACTCTCCCTTGCATGTTTAGTTATGAGTCTGGTTGCTCAGAAAAAATATCTATAGAGGTATTCAATTCCTTCATCAAGCTTTGCATTTTGCCGGCAGAATTCCATCATGGGAGGTTACTACGTCCCACTTATGAATTTTATAATCCAAACATGGCAGCCAGACAATTAGGATGCGGCCAATTGCCTCCAAGATTATTTTTCTCAAAAATCATAAGGCCCAGGGAAGAAATAAAAGATGACATAGAAGCCAAAAAAGTCTTTGAGCTTGGATGGGATTTGCCAATGTATGAACCTTCCCCATTTGGATTAATAGAAGCTGCTCATCCTCTGTTTGTCTCCTGGTGGCAAGAGTGGCGTGTTCATATCTTCAGTACACCAGTACATCCTTTATGCCAAGACCTACAACCCCAATTTGCTTCTGATAGCGAGGTAATCTCCTTGTACCCATAATTCTCCTGCTTTGGATCCATCTCACATTCTAGTATTGTCACTTACAGGATATTGAGCCTACTCCTCCTTCCAAAGTGGTTCAATACTACTGTGCTGGGCCTAACCCTGCTTTGGGATATAATGCTCCAAACCTGGCAGCTTTCATGAAAATTCCTGCAGCTTGGGGTACAGCACCTTCAAGAGAGGAAAACAAAAGAAAGGCTCTTACTGGACCAAGTAAGGACATCATCGTAGCCAGGAAGCCAAGGTCCAAGAAAGCCAAATTGCCCCCTAAGGTATAGGTTTCCTTAATCCTCATTTGGTAACAATCTTGGTTTTTCTTTGTACTCATTTCTTTTGTTGTAGCCACAGGTCAATTCTTTAAGACCGGTTAATGTTTCAACAACTGTGGAAAATCTTCCTCAGACTTCTGCTGAAGGTGTAGAAACTTATGAAGCTATTGATCACATTGGTAGCAATTTTCAACTAATTATTTCTTTCCTTCTACCAGATTTACCCACAGCACTTATATTTCACCATTCTGCACTCTTAGAAATAGATCAGATTTTGGACAAGATGGCAGAAGAATCCTCTCCTCATCATGCTTCAAGCTCATCATCTCTTGGCATTCAGTCAAGCCCCTTCCAACAGCAACAAAACTTTGAAGATCAGGCTGTATTTGAGCAAACATCTCCCACTTTTGAGCACTCCTCTGACACTAACCAACCAAGCCAGGACAAAGCTCAACCTGATGAAAATCCTATCCAAAAGGTAATATCTTGCTTTATCCATTCCTTAGTAAATTTATTCAGTCGGCTAACAATTCTCCCCCTTTTTAGGATGATATCAATCTGACTGCTAGTTATTCCTTCACCGTTGATGAATATATTAGTGAGAAAGGTGAAGAAGCCAACTCACAGCAAAAACTATCAGCAGAAAATCAAGCTCGGCTGAAGGACATAGTTCTCTTGTTGAATAAAGACATAAACACCCTGCTCCAAGATGCAGATCAAATAAGGGATCTTGTTGAGCTTATTGATCAAGAAATTCCACCCACTCTCAAAGCCACCTTAGAATCTGCAGCTCATTTTGATGATCATTTTGCTGTGGTTAGGAGAGCAAGTAGGAATATAGCTTCTAGAACTACTTTGCTGAATAATAGGACTGTGAAAAAGCAAAAAGCCAAAGAGTTACACTCCCAGATCCAAACTGCTAAAAATTCTTTGGCAACGTTGGGACCTGAACTGGAAGCTTTGAAGAATGACAAGGCTAGGCTGGAAGCTCAATTGGCACAGTTGAATGCCAAAATTCAGTCTCACAAAGATAAAATTGCTGATCTACCAAAATCTATAGAAGCAGCCAAGACAGAGATAGCAGTTACCGTCAAAGAGGACCAACAGCTCAAAACAAGGCTCACCAATATTCATAGCTCTGAAGATGATGACAAGAAGCTGCTGAGCAATATCAATCGGATCAAGACTGAAGCTATAGATGCAATCAAACACTTTCTGAACATGCAGAATGTTGGCTTGTAATATATCTAAGTGTGGCATATTGTGTCCTTGAATGATCAGATTTCTTCTGCTTTCCTGGCCAAATTTTGTTATAATTTATTTTTTTACCTTTATACTTAATTGAAAATATAGCCGAATGTCATTAACCTCCCGCTTAAGAATATAACCGAATCTCCTTCGAAGCAGTAATTTTTTTAATCTAGCCGAATTCGGCCCTGTCCGGTGACGGCCCAAGAGGAAAACCTCCTTATGTCGCTTGGTATTCCCAACTTCTACTCCGGGATATACGCCATGATTTCTCATTCGGCCTATAAATAAAACCATCTTCCAGCCTTCACCGATACCTCTAATCAAGCACTTTCGTTTCCGCTTCCTCGTCTCTCTGCCCAAGTCGGCTCAGAAGAAGACCTAGCATTCCAGGGCATCAATGGCGAATGGTGATGACTGCAGCAAGCGCCCTGCTGAAGAGGAAGCAGAGGGAAGTCGTGCACCGCACCGCCAACGCCATGGGTAAAGATCGATCTTTTGCCCCCTTGTGGTTTTACTTTCTGTTCATCTTTTTCAATCTTGATTTTCTTTTATCTACTAGGGCGAGGGCCATTACCAGTCAGAGGCACCTTCTTCCTCCAATGACGGTAACTCAACCAGGCACCTCCGATCAACCTGTGCACGTCTCCGGTTCCTCCAACTCGTTCCAGTTCTTCCGACTCTTCCGCGTCTGACGATTCATACGACCCAAATCCCTGGGGTCCGGCGCTGTCAGAGGAAGATGGTCCCCTGTATACCCACGAGGAGGCACTAACCTTTCGCAAGGAGAGGGACGAGGATCGGAGGGAATTGGGTGAAGTTTCCAAGCAACTCGGCATTGAACAAGCCGAATGGGAGGATCAACGGAAGCAACTCTGCGATGCCATTACTGGTTTGACAAACCTGCTCAGATTCTCTTCTTGATTTCCCTATTTATTTGACTTGTTTTCCTTTTATTCAGCTCTTTCCGCGGAGAATGATCGTCTGAAGATGGCAGCAAATAAGGTCACCGACAAAGTGAATGCCCAGGGGGACACACCGAGGCGCGCCTTGATGATGCGGACGGCCGTATCGACCAAGCTGCCATCCATGGTGTGCATCTTGGCGTCTCCTTAGGATTGGCGGCGCTGTCTTCTCAGACTGGTGAAGATTTCTTCGTCTAGCCAGTCGGTTTCCTCGGCGAGTCCCTAGAAGAGATCGAGAACATCGACGATCGTCTAGAGCAATATGAGGACCATGCTGCTGCTCTTGCCCAGTCTACCCAGGCCCAATTTGTCCTCAACAAGCTGTTTGAGGAGTAGTTTGTACCAGGATGAACTGAACGTTAATAATCTATCTTTTGATACATGCTTGTTTGTGATTTCTCTTTTGAATGCCAAGTGATTTCTTTTAGAATTTTCCCGAACGAGGTAACTTCAAAGAATACTTTTCGAATGCATGACGTCACCTTAGCTGATTAGATCTTGGCTTTTGTAGAAACAACCGATGTTCACGCGCTGCCCAATATCCTCATTCAATGTACTTCATCTTCCTCTTCTCCCAATAAACCTTCCGGACTAAAACGCTAAAGCCACTTCTCTTTATAATCCATTCTATTATATATATTTTTTTTTGCTCTAAAGGCGACACATACCGTGTTGGCTATTCTTCAATCTCATGGAGTATTTTAGCTAGAGGCGATGCTCCTTCATTCGCTATTCATGTTGGATTTTGACTCTCTTTCATGAACCAACCTCGATACTGGGATAATATTTCTTGAGAAATCTTCCATTAATGGCTTTGGTAAACTCTTCTCCCAGCAAAGTTTTTAAGATATATGCATTGCCAGGTACACATCTTAATATCCGAAAAGGTCCCTCCCAATTTGGAGACCATTTGCCGAATGCTTTGTCTTTTATTCCAATCAGCAATAAAGCTTTCCAAACCAGGTCCCCTTCTGTGAATTGCTTTACTCTAACCTTTTTGTTATAATACTTGGCAACGCGCATCTTGTTTTTCTCAATGTTTTTCAATGCCTTGAGACGAATTTGATGTAAATCTTCCAATTCATCCATCATCAAATTTTTATAATCTTCTTTTCCCAAATCCTTTTGCAATATAACTCGTTTTGAACCTGACTGCAACTCCCATGGCAACACAGCATGATGCCCGTAAACCAACTCATAGGGAGATGTCTGAGTAGATCCATGACAAGCCATTCTGTAAGCCCACAAAGCTTCATTAAGAACCAAATGCCATTTCCTTGGTTTCTCATCAATCTTTTTCTGGATGATCTTAATCATAATCTTGTTTGATGCCTCTGCTTGGCCATTGGCTTGTGCATAATAAGGAGAAGAATTGTACAACTTGATCCCCATGTCCTCAGCAAAATCACAAAATTCTGAGGAAGTAAACTGAGTCCCTTGATCAGTCGTTATAGTTTGAGGGATCCTGAACCTATAAATTATATGCTCTTTAATGAAACTGATCATATTTTCCGATGTAACCTTCTTCAAAGGGATAGCTTCACCCCACTTGGTAAAATAATCTGTAGCCAAAAGTACAAACTTATGCCTCTTGCTGGATGGAGGATGAATCTGACCAAATAAATCTATACCCCATCCTCTGAATGGCCAAGGTTTGATTATTGGGTTCATAGCAGATGCTGGAGCTCTTTGAATATTGCCGAATCTTTGACAATCTTGGCACCCCTTATAATATTCAAAGCAATCCTCTAGCATGGTTGGCCAAAAATAACCAGTTCTTCTAATTATCCACTTCATCCTATAGGCTAACTGATGTGCACCACATAATCCTTCATGTACTTCATACATCATCTTTTTGGCCTCCTCTTGATCCAAGCATTTAAGCAGTACTCCATCTATGGATTTGTAGTACAATTGATTATCAAGAAGCACAAATTTGAGGGCCTTGTACCTGAGTTTTCGGGAAACTTTCTGTGACAGATTCTTTAGATAATCAGCAATTTCATTTCTCCAATCATCAACCACTTGATCAATACCGAAAACATTCTCATCTATAGCAAAGACTTCTTGATTCTCACGGTATCCAGAAGCAGCTTGAGCCAACTTATTTGCTTCTTCGTTATATTCTCTAGGGATATGATGCAAGGTTACCACCTAAAAATTTTTCAAAAGCTTTCGGCATTCTTCATAATATTCCCTCAATATGTCGATTTTGCATTCATATTGGCCGGTCAGCTGGTTAATCACTAACTCAAAATCCCCAAAAATCTTGATTGCAACAGCTTTTATCTCTATAAGAAGCTGAAGTCCTTTAAGCAATGCCTCATACTCTGCTTGATTATTAGTAACATAAGATTCAATGGGAATGGCGTATTCAAAAGTTACCCCTCGTGGAGAAATCAGAAGGATACCAGCACCACTGCCTTTGTTACAGGATGAGCCATCAAAGAATAAAGCCCAAGGTGCGATGCTCATCATCTCAACAGAAAGATCACGATATTGGGTAATAAAATCAGCAATAATTTGACCTTTTACCGCTTTTACCGATTCATACCTTAAATCAAATTCTGATAAAGCTAAAATTCATTTGCCGATTCTTCCATTCAAAATCGGCATTGATAACATGTGTTTTATTACATCAAATTCAGAAATCACCACGCATTCGGCAGTCAACAAGTAGTGCCGAAATTTGGTACATGAATAATAAATACATAAGCAAAGTTTCTCTATAGCCGAATACCTTGTTTCTGGATCTAACAGTTTTCGGCTAAGAAAAGCTATTACTCTCTCTTTTCCTTCAAATTCTTGCATGAGGGCCGATCCTATTGTTAGGCTATCGGCCGCCACATAGAGTTTAAAAGGCTTGTCAAGTTGTGGAGGTACCAGCACAGGTGGCGCCTTCATGTACTCCTTGATTTCATCAAAAGCCTTCTGTTGTATGTCACCCATCCCATACAAATACTTGATCCTTCTTGAGCTTTAATAGTGGAGAAAAATGCAAGATTCTTTCTGACAAATTGGATATAAACCTTCTTACAAATTAATCTTGCCAAGTAATGATTGTAACTCTATAAGATTGGTTGGAGGGACAACTTTGTCTATTGCTTCCATGCTCTTCTTTCCAACTTCAATTCCTCCTTTATGAACCAAAAATCCTAAAAACTCGCCGGCCGAGACTCCGAAAGCACACTTGTTTGGATTCATTTTCAAACCATGTTTTCTAGTGCACTCCAGAGCCTTTCTTAAATCGGCTAAATGCCCTTCATGGTTTCTAGACTTGACCACCACGTCATTAATATAGATTTACACAATCTTGCCGATCAACTCATGAAAAATATAATTCATGGCTCTCTGATAAGTTGCATCGGCATTTTTTAATCCAAATGTCATAACAATCCACTCGAACAAACCAATATGACCAGGGCATCTGAAAGCTGTCTTTGAAATATCCTCTATTACCATAAAAATTTGGTTATAACCAGCATTCCCATCCATAAAGCTGATGACCTCATAACCAGCTGCTGCATCTACTAGTAAATCGCAACCGGCATCGGATATCCGTCCATTGGTGTGGCCTTATTAAGATCTCTGAAATCTATACAAACCCTCATTTTTCTATTCTTCTTGTATACTGGAACTATGCTTGAAATCCACTCTGCATACCTACATGGCCGAATGAAACTCGCTTATAATAATCTTTCAATTTCTTTTTTCACATCGGCCAGTACCTCCTCTTTATAAATTTTTCGTGGAGGTTGTTTGTAAGGGCGATATTCGGGTTTAATGGGCAATCGATGCTCAACAATAGAACGATCCAATCCGGGCATCTCTGTATAATCCCAAGCAAAACAATCTTTAAACTCTTTTAGAAGGTTTATCAACTTTAATCTATATTCTTGATCTAAACCCGCACTAATATACATCAGCCTTGGCTTAGCGCCATCACCAACATCTATCTCTTCCAACTTGTCGACCGACCTAAAACCACGCCCCAACTTTCCTTTGTTGCCATCGATTGGATTATCCATTAAAAATTACTGTGAGAGCCGACTGCTTGGATCGGCTGTTGATCCCTGTCGAAGATATTTACAGGACCTTCTCCCCATACTCTGCCAGAGAAATAATCAACACCATCATATTCCCAATAAGCAGGCTCTGCAACAGCAACACTTACGGAATCATCAGCTTGAACAATTTCAACATCATCTCCAACCCACTGAATAAGAATCTGGTGCATAGTTGAAGGAATGCAGCAATTAGCATGGATCCAATCTCTCCCTAAAAGCAGACTGTATGCCCCCTTGCCATCAATAACAAAGAATGTAGTAATCAAAGTTTTCGACCCGATCGTCAATTCAACATGCACAGCTCCCCGGGTATCAGAAGGATTGCCAGGAAAGTCTCTGAGAACCATGTCGGTTTTTAACAAATCTTCACTAGTCATCCCAAGCTTCCTAAAAGTAGTATAAGGCATAATATTGATTGTTGGTATTTCTTATGCACAATTAAAATATGAAGGATTCCGCAAGCGCACAGAATTACCATTGTAGCATTTTACCGGGAGTATTCCAGGTATCGTTATTTATATTTTACCACTGGGAAACAAAGGTTAAAGATGTTTGATAGCTCTCCATCATGTATCTACTAACTAGTATACCAACTAGACCTAAGCAGGGGTAAGTGGTAAATGATAAGAGTTATGTATAATATCACACACAGAGGAGAATCCTATAATATATAGTCAGCTAACTTAAGAGGACTAAGGGAGAGTTCAAGGTTCCTATATACTTCTCTACTACTCAGGTTCTATTCTAGTTGACACTAGAATGTAACTAATGCATGGGTAAGTATAGCACACACCATAGCACTTTAGGGCAGTAGTGCCTTTCCAACTCTCAAATAAGACTGGGAAGAAGGTAGTTGGGGAAGGCTACCAAAAGCCCTACGAAACACCAATCCCGACGTGGTGGAATACGAAGGCCACATAGAGCTGTCACCCCTATGGGCTACCACAACTAACCGTAAGAATTGGGCGTAACCTCAGGTAACCTATAGCCTAGACACCATGTCTACACTATCGATTACTACTCTAGCCACATATGATAACTAGAGCACCTAATACAAAGGAGATCCTATGCTAAGATGCAATAACTACACTAACCATACAAATAAGGCATAGAAGTAAATAGAGAAGATAAATATACTAAAGTATAAGTGTTGCAAAGATAAGATACAAAGATATACCAGACCTCCAAGGCTCCACGGTGAGATCCGGAATGAAGCCTCTCAACCCTAGCTCTCAAGTTGCTAAACTATTACATTGAAGAGTCTAGCCCTAATCTCCCAGGTGTGTTGATCTCCATGAAAGTATGATCCTTTCAAGGGACGCCTCTCAAATGGATCCCAACGAATAATGAATTAGGGTTTCAGGGGATGCCTCCCCCCTGGGGTCTGGGGGCTGCTTTTATAGGGAGGAGCGATTAACGTGAGCCCTTGGATCAAACCGACATCGGCGGGCTAGATTCCTCCTCAAAGGCGATGGATCCCGTGGGCGGCTGGGCCAAAATGGCCAAAATGCCGACCGGCCGGTCTGGGGTGGGACCGGCCGGTCTCCCCCCTATGACAGGTGGGCCCCACCTTCCGCAGGGTGGTTTCTGGTGTCTTCTAGATCCTTCGTGCGCAGGTGCCGCTTCCAGGTGCGATATCTTTTCATCCGGGACTCCAAATATGGCAAATGATATGTCCGTTTCGATCATCTCGACGAGCCCGTCGCAATGGTGCATTCTAATCCATCATTTGAGGTACTTTCATACTGTCATATTGATCAACTTTGATAGCTTTTCCAGTATGTACCTGTAGAAACATAGATAATTGATGGGTTATAATTGACATTAGTGACCGTCAACAAGTTCCCCCAAGCTTAACCTTTGCTAGTCACTTAGCAAAGCTAAACTTAGAAATAGATATAGATGTTCGTAATTCTTAGAGCATTGTCGCAACCTTGATGTAACTCCTCAAAAGTATACCTGCATTCAGACAAAAATTCTCCTCCAAGCTTAAGCATTAACCGAGCTGACTTTCAAACTTACTCATGTTACCTTTGATTATGGGGCTTATCAGCTCTTCCTTGGGCCTTGAATACTTGATAGATAAAAAGATCCCACCCAAGCACTATGTCTCAAGCTCTTCACTCAACTATCATTCTAGAGTTTTTCAAATAAAACTCAGAGCTTCCCATGTATGACACTCTCAAGTCTCTCAATATATGTGGTATTTGTGGATTCTCACCAAAGCAGTGCTGATGGTCGCCTTTCTTTTCATCCTATAGCTAAAGCTTATGTGGAGCTTATAGGTAAGGAGAAAATTGAAAGAGCAGACTTGCAATGCATGTGTTGTTAAGTCAAACAATGGATCCATAGTGAAACAAGTCATACAGTCGAATCAAGATGTATAGGTGGATGGATATGGTGGATATATGGTGGAACCTAATTCTACTCAGCTCCTTGAATGCCTATCTCTCTCTTTTTGAACACTGGAAACTGACCAGAGGTTATGAGCTATCTTTTCTCTTTCTCAGGGAGTTGGGCATCTACGTACCCATTATTGCACTGGGACACTTGTCCATCTTTCTTTTCTTCTCCCCTTTTCTCTCTCTTTTTCTCTTTTTTTTTTCAAATATATTTTTGCATAGCTCATAGCACTCCTTTTTGGCATTGATGGATTTTGGAGAGAATCAACAGGAACATGGAGCATTTATTGGGTGGCTAACCTAATAGAATATTTTTTTATGTTCTCTCCCAGTGTAGGAGAAAAACATTTTTAGAATGGATGTAGGTGGAATGACATGTTGTTGCGCCTACTCCAGTGTAGAGTAGTGTATATGAAGGTGGATCTTGATTCAAGAGCATGATAAATCTCTCACCAGGGTCACAAAGGTTGACAAAACTCAATACAAGACAAGCAGCATATATGTAGAAGTTTAACTACCTATCTCATCATGTTTGGCTCTGGTGGGAATGTAAGCTTTGTCATATAGGAACTCATCATATTTTTTTCAAAAGATAAATCTCCAGAACTCTAGTGTCACTTAGAACAAGATAGATAGCAGCTCAGATTTTCTCAATCTTATCAATCAGGTACCTAGACTTAGTTAAAGCATATGCAACCCACAAGTTTCAGGCTCAGAGCAAATTGTCATGTCAAAACAGTTGGAGCTAAAACTTGGGAGAACTCTAGTCTAAACTCTAGGCACTTCAGAGGTGTTGTAATAGAGCAGCTTATCATCATTTCAGATCATCTCGAGAGCTTCCTTTTTATTGACTCTAGATAGACAAATATTTTTATTTGGTTTTTCATTTTTTAAAGACTCATACTATATAAGACTCTAAAGACTCTAAGGACTCTAAAAAACATGGACCTTCATGTGCCCAAATATTTTTGGTATTTTTAAGTTTTCTTAGATACTATGGTGAACCTTCATGTGCTCACATATTTTTGGTATTTTTTTATTTTTATGACTGACTCGATAATCACGTAGGTACACTTACCTGGGTACCTAGGGGATGCCTTCCCCCAAGCTGGTTGTTGTCGTGGTTGAGCATTGAAGCTGAGCAGTCCTCTCGGTGGAGCTCATGCTTGTAAGAGCAAGTGTAGCCGGGAACCTTTATCTCATCCAACAAGAAGTTGCTTCCTTCACACAGTGGTTAGCTGTGTGTAGGGAAGGTGTACTTCAAGTGATGTAGATGATGATTTTTAGGTGGACTAGCTCTTAGAGTCATCCTGCAGCAAACATCTCACAAAACACCAAAACTCGTGGAACGGATTAGGATAAATATTAGTGGTTAGCCGTTTCATGAACTTGGTTGTTGTGAGAAGTTTTCAAAGGTTGTTATAGTGCATACACTGCAGCAAGATGCTCAATGATTATTTTTGGATTTTTTTAGTGTGCAGAAAAAAAATATGCTTTACTATATTTATTTTATTTTAGGCCACCACAGTGAGTACTCCTCTAGCTTTTACACTAGAGGGGTTTCACATGGGGCTTTAAACTTTTAAATGCAAAATGGATGTATTATATTTTTTTTTCTTTTGTTGATGTAATGCTAGTGCAGAAAAGTAAACATGCTAAAACAATAATGAATGCAATGCAAGGAAGTAAATATGGATAACTACCGACTTATCTTTCGGTGAAGGTTCGGTCATTTTTAAGTCTGCCGATCCAGACTTCTCCTTTGTAGGTTTCTTGGATGAGTGCCTCGTTTGATGATGGAGATGAAGGACTGGATGATTGTACCTTCTTGTACCAAACTTATTAGGATCTTGGACTTGATATCGGTTGGACAGGTTCATCCTCCTTGTTCATCCATCTTGTCCTTTTGAGATTGATTCTTTTAGTGTTTCGTTGATCGAGGCTCCTCGTTGACAATATTCATCTTGACCTATTTCGCACCATCTGATCTAGGAGATGACGATGCAGATGGTTGCATTTTCTTCTATCAACCTTTCTTGATCTTCACTAGTTTTGGGTTGATAAGTTGATGTCCATTGGAGCTGCAAACTCAAGTTCCTCCTTGGTTTTTCTTTGTCTTCTAACGGCGGTGGAAAGTTTGTTTTTGTTTGATGATACACCAGCCGTCTTGATGGATGAGGAAAGAACTCCATTGGTTTTTGCATGAGAGCTTCGTCTTCAATGACTTGTGGGTGTCATCCTAGTCTTTGTTGTCGGCGTTCGGGTGTCTTCAAAGATGATGATGAGAGCAGGCATTAGTTTAGCTTATATAGGTAAAGTTGCATCCTGCTTATCATTGCCATCCTCACTTGAAGACATAGAGTAAGGGTCACTCCAGTTCCATATCAAGGGCCCACATCATGTTCCATAATCAACCACAAACTTGCTTTATGTTCCTTTGACTTGTATGCAAACATGCTTGAGATGGTGGAACTGAAGGTCTTTTTTTTCTTGCAGGGTGATTGGTCCTCTATCATGGTGAAGTGTAGAAAGTGCTGAATTGTTCTCACATTGATTTCTTTCTATCTTGGTCCTTTCTCTACACTTGTCCTCTTTCCTTTTTGTTTCATACCATGAACAGACATTTATTCTTTCTTTCAATTCTTCTCTGAATGAGCTGTGTCTTCTTTGCACATAGTAATTGCCAACCTTGATTCATCTCTAGTGTGAGTTCATCTCTTGACTTACCCGTATTGAATTTAAAAGTTTCCTGCAGGGGTTAGTCCAACAAAGATAACCAATGTCGACACAAGTAGTTTTTTAGTTCAATAATCAAACCAGACTCCATGTCTAATTTGACTAAAGCAGGCTATTTAACCTAAGCACCATGCTTAATTTAAAAGTCTATGGAAGTATGATCAGTACTTCCAAACCAAAGCACACTATAGCAAACAAAGGAAGCATGAGAGCACATAGTGATTTACTCAAATAGAGATGAAAGCATGATCATGTATGATGAGAATGTTTTTTTTTATTTTTATGCAGAGATGCAAGTGATATGCATGTGTGCATGGAACTAAACATGCTGTGGATGTGATATGAGGTGGAGTAAATGCATGGATTATTCAAAGTAAACATGCAGTGGAATGCAACAGGATAACTACTCATCAAATTTAAAGTCTATGAGCAAGACTATCTCACCTTTCTTGATCATACTTACCATTACCCACAATGGACTTTGTGAGTAGTGTAGCATCTTTGTTCGTCACGCAGCGTGATGAGATTTGAATTCTTGTGACGAAGATCTTTTCTCCAATCTACACGGGGGTTTATATACTTGTTTATACATACCGTGAGATGGCGAGGTTCCAATGTTGATGAATCATGAATGTTTAGGCACCCCTGGATTCTTTAACATCTCCCTTTGTCTTGTTCTTGTGGAATGTCACCAGAAGGTTGAACAATTGATTTTCTGCTTATTCCACAACTCAACAAACATAGGGGTAATCCTACTAAAGCTAGTGGTAGACTAGGTTAGCAGATATCAAGATCAATATCAAAATCTTTACGCCTATTGTTTCCCCGGCAACGGCGCCAAAAAATGCTTGTTGGTATTTCTTATGCACAATTAAAATATGAAGGATTCATAAGCGCCGCAAATTACCATTATAGCATTTTACCGAGAGTATTCCAGGTATCGTTATTTATATTTTACCACTGGAAAACAATGGTTAAAGATGTTTGATAGCTCTCCATTATGTATCTACTAACTAGTATACCAACTAGACCTAAGCAGGGGTAAGTGGTAAATGATAAGAGTTATGCATAATATCACACACGAGGGAGAATCCTATAATATATAGTCGGCTAACTTGAGAGGACTAAGGGAGAGTTCAAGGTTCCTATGTACTTCTCTACTACTCGGGGTTCTATTCTAGTTGACACTAGAATGTAACTAATGCATGGGTAAGTATAGCACACACCATAGCACTTTGGGGCAGCAGTGCCTTTCCAACTCTCGAATAAGATTGAAAAGAAGGTAGTTGGGGAAGGCTGCCAAAAGCCCTCTGAAACACCAATCCCGACGTGGTGGAATACGAAGGCCACATAGAGCTGTCACCCCTATGGGCTACCACAACTAACCATAAGAATTGGGCGCAACCTCGGGTAACCTATAGCCTAGACACCATGTCTACACTATCGATTACTACTCTAGCCACATATGATAACTAGAGCACCTAATACAGGCGGAGATCCTATGCTAAGATGCAATAACTACACTAAACATACAAATAAGACATAGAAGTAAATAGAGAAGATAAATATACTAAAGCATAAGTGTTGCAAAGATAAGATACAAAGATATACCAAACCTCCAAGGCTCCACGGCGAGATCTGGAACGAAGCCTCTCAACCCTAGCTCTCAAGTTGCTAAACTATTACATTGAAGAGTCTAGCCCTAATCTCCCAGGTGTGTTGATCTCCATGAGAGTATGATCCTTTCAAGGGACGCCTCTCAAATGGATCCCAACGAATAATGAATTAGGGTTTCGGGGGGATGCCTCCCCACGGGGTGCAGGGGTCGCTTTATATTGATGAGCGATTAACGTGAGCCCTTGGATCAAACCGACATCGGCGGGCGGCTGAGATTCCTCCTCAAAGGCGGTGGATCCCATGGGCCGAAGCTGGGCCAAAATGGCCAAAATGCCAGACCGGCCGGTCTGGGGGTGGGACCGGCCGGTCTCCCCCTATGACAGGTGGGCCCCACCTTCCGCAGGGTGGTTTCTGGTATCTTCTAGATCCTTCCTGCGCAGGCGCCGCTTCCAGGTGCGATATCTTTTCATCCGGGACTCCAAATATGGCAAATGATATGTCCGTTTTGATCGTCTCGACGAGCCCGTCGCAATGGTGCATTCTAATCCATTATTTGAGGTACTTTCATACTGTCATATTGATCAACTTTGATAGCCTTTTCAGTATGTACCTGTAGAAACATAGATTCACCAAAACTCATGGAACTCGTTAGATCAAAACCCTATACCTATGCTCTATGGTTCATTTCATATCAAGTTTGATGATAATTGATGGGTTATAATTGACATTAGTGACCGTCAACATTGATAGCAGCTCCTCCATCAACAAACATCTTGGTCAGAGGCTTGCCATTGACATATCCCTTCAGGTAAAGTGGCTTCAAGTGACGATTCTTGATTGGCTTATCAAAAATTGCCTGCTGTGTCAAGACAAGTTGGGCCATTAAATCTTGAAACTCACTTTCATCAAAATCGGAGTACACTTCTTGGATATTTTGGCCTTCGGGAGCTATGAACTCTGATGGAAGGAAGAAAGCCATACATACATCAGCTGAAGGACCATGCTCATCGGATTTCTTTTTAGGACGCCACATCTATTTCTTCTCAGTAGCTGCTTGTTTTAGCTCCCTGCTCCTCAAACGCTGAACTCTTCTTTTCTGGCTTTTCATCAGTCCTAGAGGGCACCACTGTCCCTTCTGCCATACATATTCATAGGGACTCTCTTCCTCATTATACTTCTTATAATGAATCCAACTTTGATCTACAAACCTTTTCCTTTGCTAATTCTCAGAGCTGCCTATTTTTAAACACCGATCGTCCTCAGAAAACTGAGTTCCAAGCCTTTCATGGACCGGACGGCGGTTGGCTCGAGACTGCCTATACCCAAAGTATTAATCACTGCACTCAGGGCAATTATTTCTAGCGGGCAGTTTCAAGCCTTCGTTCCAACAGTGCTTAAAGAATGAACATCCTCAATGGGACTGCTCCTGTTCTTTCATGCGTTCTTCTTGTTCTCTTCGATACACTTCTTCCTCATATCTCTGGCGTTCCTCCATAAAATTTTGCTCCTGGTAATACTCTTTCTCTCGCTGCCTCTGCCATTTGTTTAGCAAAATGCGTGATGTAACCCTAGACTTAGAAGTTTCACCTCTTTCAGTTCGGCTATTCTGGAACCAAACCCGTTGCTGCAGCTCTTCATTTGTAATTTGCCGATCAGGGTCAATAGTACCACTCTTTCTTGCTCTATCAGAGGTTAACACTTTCATCTTGCCTTTACCTTTAGGATCATTCACAAAAACCATATTCATGGAGAAAGAAACCATATTCTGTGGAAAAGGCTCACCATCAACCTTCATTTTACCATCAAACTTCAAATGCCCCTCTTGAATAGCTTTCTAAATTCGCACTCTGAACACTCGGCAATCGTTGATGAAATAAGAATTAGTGTTGTGGTAGCCACAATATCTCTTGTCTTTCACTCCTTCGTAGCGCAAAGATAGGATGTCCTTCTGGCAGTTTGATACGTCCTTCCCTTACCAATAATTCAAAGAGCTTGTCTGACTTAGAGACATCAAAATCATAAGTCCCTTTATGTTGCCTCAACCAGCGTTGACTAACTTGGGTAGGCTCTTTTGCCCAAACTAATTCAGCTGCAGCTACTTCATCTTCATCATCATATTCTATTGCCTCTTCTAGAAAACTTTGATACATTTCATTAGCAATATTGCCCTTTTGAAAGCGGTTGTCTCTTCTGAACCCTTGAGCTTGATTACTCATCACTTTGCCAATCATCGCGATAGGCGACCAAGGTCATCAAACTCCATGCCGAATAGCTTTTCTTTGACATTCGGTGCATGCCCGCTATTGCCATCCCCGACAACCGATCATCCGGCGGTCGGGGGAGTAGCAAAAGTTTTTGGTTTCTCTGAACTTGCGAAGATACTCTTGCGGTGTTTCATTAGCCCTTTGTCTTAGACTCATGAGGTCAACCAGCTTCTTCTTATTAGTACCCGTGAAGAAATATGAATGGAACTTCTGCTCTAACTCTGCCCATGTGCCAATAGAATGAGCTGGCAGCTGGCCCTGTAAGAGACAAAGGAAAATACCGAATTCTTCAAGCCTCATCTATGGAAGCTTCCCCCAGCTGCATCAAGTACCGACTGATATGCTCTATGGTGCTAGTATCATCCTGACCAGAAAACTTAGTCAAATCTGTTGGAGGTTTCATCCTTGGAGGAAGTGCCACTCTGTTGTACCATTCTGGATAAGGAGATTTATACGTATAGGATTGATTCTTTGGCTTTAAACCAAACTGATTTTGCATCATATCAGCCATCCTATGCATGATAAGATCAACACTTGAATTCGGGGTTCCACGTGCCTGCCCTTCAGAAGGCAGTCCTGATGAGTTTTTGTACCCTAGATTTGGTAAAGCATTAATAGAATTATAATCAATAAACTCCTGATATCCATCTCCATACATATTCTTGTGTAACCTATTTGATGCTGGAGACACTCTAAAAGCTGATTGTGGTACACTCCCTGTTGTACCAAATGCAAGTTGGCCATAAGTCATAGGAGGCTGTTGTTTTTCATTAGGAGTTGGTCCACTTCTTGGTATATTATTTGATCCAGATGCTCCACCATCCCCAGCATACTTTCCTGATACTTTGGCACATTAAAAAGTGTTGGTCCATGGATTGGGCCAACAGTTTCCTCAAAGTACTTATCGGCCGTTGGGCCGAAAGTGCTGACCATGATTGAACGAAAGGTATTCAAAAAAGCTGAATGATGATTTGTCATAGTTTCTCCCAAAGCCTTGTAGATTAACTCTGACATCTTTTGAGCATCTTCTTCCTCAGTGTAGTCAGTTTGGTGTGGAAGGAGAACCCTTGGCAGTGACTATTTTTGGATAACCTTGTTGCTTTTGTTCTTGGAAAAGGACAGCATGCACTTCTTTGATACTACTCACATGCTTGCTGAACTAATTTCTTCATGTTTTCTGGCAAATCATCCATGGTCACATCTAGAACATACTCATTGCTGATTTCACGCATCTTGAATTACGGTGTCCCACCGTGCCAAAAAGTGTATTGACACAAAATGTGACGCACTGTGCCTCACACATAGCAAGCCGGAAAGCGTGGCTTCAATCGGGTGCCCGGGCAGTTTGAGATCCGGAAGCGTACCAATCAGTTTGATCTGAAACTGACAAGGGATAAAACTATTAAATACAAAATTGAAACATGCTGGATGAAACCAGACAGTTCCGTATATACGGCCCTGAAGCCACTTACAACGACATACAGCTATAGAAGCTGTCTGCCAACATGTTTATAGAACATTCGGCTACTATAAAGATAAAAACATGTAAAACGTTGATTGCCGAATATATATATAAGAAGACACATTTGAACAAGTAAAACTGATCATAAACTGAGGCGTAACCATATTCGGCAAATTAGCCGAATTGGGGTCCATGAAGAAGGAACAAACAAGCAAGCACGAACAAACCAATCAGATTAAACTAAAGTCTAGCCCACCCGATGACTAGCTCTAGAGTAACCCAAAAACCTGTATCTGCCGCACGATACCTAGCTCTGTCAAGGTTTAATTGCGCTCAATATGTAAGAACTCACAACATGTGACAACCTAGATTGATCTAGTTCGGCTGTTGTGAGCATATGATCTATTTATCATGACAATATGAGAATGAAAACATTAAAGAACAAACAGATCTATAAAAGTAAGAAGCCGAACCTTATCAATCTAGATTGGGCAAAAGAGTGTTATGAATATATAAAAAATATTAAAAGCATGTAACACATGGTAACTTAATGAACCTACTAGATCTTGCCAAACCTAATAGAGCCGATAACTATCTTGCTTCACTAAGCTATCAAGCAAACGCCTGCCGCACGGCCATTCAGTCGAGATAAACAAAGCATAAGCAAAGACTTTCTGATTGTCAAGCAGACGCCTGCCGCACGGCCATCCAGTCGAGACAAACAAGACTACTTGCATCATGGTCTAAATCTACCATCAGATACTAGACATGATAGCAAGGTTGCCGGAAGTTACGGAGGTCGACGGATCGATGGCTCCTCTCGAAGAACTCGACGACATGACAAAGGACTCGAAACTGGCACGGAGCCGATTGTATTGATTTGGTTGTGTACAATATTACAATGGTCGAAGGTTTATATTTATACCCTAGACAGGATACGAGTTCCAAAAGACTACGACTACAAAGTACCAAAGAAAACCCCAAAAAATATGATAACTTTAGCTCCAAGCCTTCTTGGAGTCCTTATCACCCTCGTTGTCGTAATTCTTTCCTTCTGATTGGCTTCTTACTTGCCACCTTTCGCTTCCCGAATGGAACCAACGTTTCTCAAGATAGCCGACCGCATGAATATTTGCCGAATCGCTAGAAACAGCCGACCGCATGGACGTTTGCCGAATACTATGAATACCTGCCCTTCGCGAGTCCACCTTGCATTGGCCCACTTGTCATTCTCTCAATCTTACCAAAATTCAGTGTCAACAGTCAGGGCTCGGCCTCGAGCAAGCGGTGGAATGCTGCGACGAGTAGCGGCGTCTTTGGCGAGGCGAGCCGCGCGCCGCTGCGGCAAGCAGCCGAAGCCCGGCGTCGGCGTCGGCGAGCACGGCTGCAGCGGAGGAGCGCGGCGGTCGGTGGCCGGCCGGTGCACGACGAGGTCGTGGCCGGTGCAGACGGTGTCATGTTTGGCGTGGCTCGCATCACCGCAGCGATGAGGTGGAGCACGACACGGTCGGCGGAAGGCGCCGAACGCGGCTCACGGAGGCGGTGCGTGGCGGCTCCGGGAGTCGGGCCGCGGCGAGCGTAGCACCATGGGGCTCGACGCGGGTGGAGCAAGAGGAGCTGCGTGTCGGCGTCGCCATGGCCAGCCTCAGTGCGGTGGCGTCCGAGCCGCGGGTGCTCGGCCGCGGGCGAGCATGGCGTGGCGGCGGCCGGGCGGCTTGCGCTGGCTTGGCCGCACGCAGCGCGATGGCGCCCTTAGCCGGAGGGGGCAAAGAGGAGATGTAGAGGAAGAGGAAGGGGTGGCCGCGGCCGGGAGGAAGAAGAAGAGGAGGGCGCGGCCGGCAGCGATGTGTTTTTTATACAAGCGGTGCTTAGGGTTTGGCGGCTTCTGATGATCCTCGATGTCCGTGGCTTTGTCCCGGACACGCGGCGTGAATCAAGGGCGCGGCAGTGCGGGGGGCGGAGGCGCGACGCACCGCCTGGCGGCGGCGGCTCCCATGGCGACGCGCCCCTAGCCCTAGGGTTCCAGGTTGGGGCGGTGGCTGGCGGGCCTTATTGGGCCGCGCGGGGCAGAGCGGGCCTGGCGGCCTGATAAGGGAAAGAGAGGGAGTTGGGGCAGAGTTAGAAGGTGGGTGGCGCCTTGGGCCGATCGGAAGGAAGGAAAGGAGGCCGGCTGATGGCTTTGGGCCCAGGAGAAGGAAGGGGGCTTCCCTATATTTGCTATGTTTTATAGGATGAATTTTTGAGAGGGGAAAAATAGAGAGAAAAATTTAAGGGGATTTGTAACCAGTTCAAGGAGATGAATTTGAGTGATTTTTGGAGATGGGAATTAAGAGGAATATTGAAGAGAGGATTTTAAAGGAGGTTGAGAGAAGTATGGCTAGGTGAATCGGGGAAATTCAAGTAGGATCCGATTGGGAGTTTGGAGAATTTTCCCATTAGATGAAATGGGTTCTTCTCGTATTTTGCCGAGGGTTCGAGGTGAATCAAAATGGAGATCGAGAGGAATTTACATGCAGGAGAAAGAGCTTATCTCTTTTTCAATGATTAGATTTAGGGGGGTTGATAAGGGAATTTCTGAAAAGTTAGCTATGGACTTGTGCACTCCTAAATCCATTCAAACATTGAATTCGAACAGCTCGAGCACGACAGCAAAACCCTACAACCAATCTACATGTATGCGTCGTCTCACTAGAAAATTCTTCCATGTTTGACCTACGTTTGCCCCAATGACTACATGGTTCACACGATTGCAGGAAAAGTTTTAAAAAGTTTGGATTTTTGGTGTTTGGACAAACCTGGGATGTTACAGACTACCCCCCTTACAGGAATCTCATCCCCGAGATTCAAGTGTTGTCTAGGGTTGATCGCTCTTACCGGGAGTTCCACATGCATCAACGCATCAAGCCTTTGCAAAGAGGGACTTTTTGGGAAAGGAATTTTGGAAGGAAGAGCTTTTTGGAAAACATTTCGCAAAAAGCCTTTGAATGGAGGGAGGCGTTTATGAAAGGCATAAAGACACTTTTTGTGTGATCAAATGAGTTTTTGTAGAAAGCAGGTTTTTAAAACTCATTTTCGAAAATCAAGAAGAGGTTTTAAAACCTTCGTGCATCAAACGCACCAAATCCGGATTTTTGGGAAGCAGATTTTTTGAAGCTAAGTGAAAACACTTTTCGTACACAAAACTTTGTAAACAATTTTGAAAGCTAGAAGAAAACCACTTCTTTTTTAAAAAAACAAAAGCAACGTGTTTTTTTTAAAAAAATAAAACTACAGCTTTTGAAAGTATCCTTTTAATTTTAAAGTAAGACCCTCTTGCATAAACTTCTTTTGAAATGAAATTGTCATTTTTTAACCTTTTGGAACTGGATTCAAAATTGAAATCAAGAAATCTTTTATCATTTTGCAACGCCCTTTTCAAACACTTTTGAAATCGGTCATCCTAAATCTTCCTCCATACAAACATTTGAAGGAAGGTGGATGGGCTTGAAATCACTTTTTAAGACAACATTTTGAAACATGGAAATCAAATCCTTTTGTTTTGTAAACATCTGGAGAGAACCTTTTCAAATAGGTTTTTGTAAATCCTTTTATTGGAAATCATGTTGAGAGAAAGCTTTTCAAAGACTTTTTTTGAAATTGGGCCAAAACTACGAGGCCTTTGAATCAAAGGCAGGGTTTTCAAGTTAGGTAGTTTTTTTTTTGAAACCAAAACTTTCTCAAAATCGGTTTTCTGGAAAATATACATTTTTCCAAAAATAGGGTCTGTTCCAAGCAAAATCTTTAGATTTTTAAATCTCTTTTAAAACAAGATGGAGCGCTAAGAAGGGAACTTGCAACACCCAAACTAACTTGAAAACAAAACGAGTTTGTGGGAGCAAAACCCTTTTCACAGGATTTTATTTTTGCAATCGATTTTTGAAAAAGGAGGTGGAGTTCGAGATTTGGGTGGCATGCGGTACCGATTAGGGCGGTCACGGTCACTTTCCTTGATACCAGCGTACGCCTGGCAGCAAGCCATGTGGAGGCCTCACACATGGGGCCCCAAGTTTCGTAGCGGCACCATGGCTCAAGATCATGGCTCATCCCCAAATAAGTTACCAACAATGTCCAAATGCCTCGAACTGAAAAGGGGGGGAAGGAAGGAGGTTTCAGAGAGGAGGGAAAGGCCTTTTGCAAACCATTTTGAAGGCATTTTTTGAATCGGGGTGTTTAAATCTCTTTTGTTTCACAATTTTTTTCTGAGAGGAAGAAGGCTACAACCTGTGGTTTAAAATTAACACAAATTGTTTGAAATTGGTTGCAACCCAGCTCAGTTAAAGGCTTTTTAAATCAAAAGTTTTCCTTTGATCAAGCTAGAGCAAACCCTAGAAGAGATTTTTGAAAATGTTTGAGAAGTTTTTTTTTAAAAAAAATCAAACTCTTAAGATAAATCTTTTATTTTTTTAAACCAATTTGAAAAGTGGGGGTTTAAGAGTAAATCATTTTTGAAAACTTGCGTATGGTCCTTTTTTTCAAAATAAAGGAGGATTTTAAGAGGCTCCACGTACGCGAAGGTTCAAAACCATTTTCTTTTGAGATAGTTTAGTACATACCAGAGATTTTTCCAAAGCTTTTGAAAGTGGGTAGTTTTTGAAACTCCATTCGAACAAGGCAGAGAGTTGTTTGAAACACTTTTGAAATCCAGTTTTAAAGGCGTGATATGCGCTTTCAAAAGGGGTTGAAATCAAAGATTTTGGAAGCTCAAACCTTTTGGAAAGTCTCATTTGCGGTAAAACAAGTTCAAAAAAAGGAGTGCAAGCCAAAAGATTTCAAAATCATGTTCCAAATCGGAAGGTAAAGCTTTCACAAAAAGAAACTCGATTTTTGAGAAACACTTTTTGAAATTAGATTTGACAAATAAGCGCATTTTGATTTGTAAAAGTAACTTTTGAAAATTTGACAACGAAATCTTTTCGCAAAAAAAAATTTGTTTTATAAAAACCGGTTGTAAAACATTTTTGAAAATAGTGATGGTTGCTCTTGAAAAGGGAAAATTGGCTCACAAGGTGAAATCAAAGCTTTTTAAAACAAAATTGAGCAAAAGATCTTTGTTTTAAAAAATATTTTGCTGATTGGAAAATAAAGTTTTTTTTGAGAGAGCAAAGTTGGTGCACGTTTTGAAAAAGAAACCAATTTTTCAAACCGTTTGAAGACAACTTTCGAAATCAAATCAGGTTTTGAAGCGGGGGTTAAAACCACTTTCTTTCAAAAAGAGAAATCTTTCTAAAACCTTTTCAAACTTTTTCTTTTTGAAATAAAGTCACTCTTTTTGAATAAGGGCTTGTGAAGGTAAAGGGGCAGTTTGGAAGAGAAATTTGGTTCGAAAGACTAGAGAACTATTTTGAAGAGAGGTTGACAAAAATTTGATGCATTGACTTGTAATCTCAGTCATACATTAGGCTTAGGTTTTAGAGGGTTAGGTTACCCAGGCTTCCGAAGTCACATATACAAAATAAACTATAGAAACTACACATAAACAATTAAGAAGCATAACAAGCATAACAACACAAGATCCAGGCAATCAGGCAGCATTACAACCCCTATATGTATAGTGTTGACTTGAGGCGACTCCTAAGCCTTCAAGTCTCACATATCTACCGATCTAACGTGGGCAGTAGTGGGGAATGATCCCTATAGGTCAATTTCCATATCAGGGTGGTCCGATAGCATCAGAACTCAAGGCGGAGGGAGAACAAGTGTTTTCTATTTTAAACCTATCTCAAATAGGATTGTTGGCTTCTATATTAGCGTTTGGTCCTAAGGTCTCGTCCTACAGTCAAGTATGGCTCTGATACCAACTAAAACGACCCATGATTTCCTCGAAGGGAAATCCACAGAGTACATCGAATACAGTTGATACCACAGTTCATACATCACGAAAGATACAAATTACAAAGTATTACAATACTTGTAACATGCCTAGGTACATCGTATCCTAGCGATAAACGCACACAAGTCAACATCGGAGTAGGCGTAGCGCCACATCGGGTGAAGGCTCCTCCTTCACAAACGATCATCAGAGTCGGGGTAGAGTATCAGCGGGCGTAGACTTGATCTTCTTAACCAAACTTGAGTGTAGAAACGAGACCACCTAATCCTTCCAGCTCCATTATCCTCATAGTCATCCTCGGGTACCAAACCTGCTCAACTCTATCAGTATAATTTGTACTAGCCACTGGCTCCCACCCTATGCTTTGCTTTGCTATGAAGTAAGTGGAATGCAAGGGTAGAGAAAAAGGCCTATATTTGGCTGTAGGTTTCCTATGCAGCTCATACGTAAATATAAACATAATATAGTTCATCAAATTTTAACCCATCTCATCCACACATCCATCCATCCCATCCACATCCATAACCACATCCACACATCTCACCACACTCTCACTCTCTAGTTGGCAAGGAAGACTCCCGCTCCTCCTTGCCTCAATGGCCTAAGCCGGAAACTAGCCACACCCAGGGGGAGAAAAGAAGGACTCCTCTCACTATAACGAATGAGGGGTACTCGTAGGGAATGTCCGTACCGGGGACACGGCTATACGTATAGATTTAGTAACTCTGCAGAGCTTGTACATCTGGAACCACAAGGTCACCATCATCGACGATGCCTCGTCTAGGCTGATACCAAGCTGCCGCCTAACTGGCCCGATGCCACTCTACCATCAGCTCTGGGGCACCCCGGAGATCCACCGCCATGCTGAGACTGTGAGACGTGGTACCGGATCATCCCAGTGGATACCACGCTGTCTCAGGAGGGTGTGGGTCTCGGCACCCGTACCTCCCTACACTATCACCTATCAACCAAGTAGTAGCAGCAGGGGGCCAGCTAGTCGTCAAGTCGGACCCCGCCCATTCAGAGACGAGTGGTGTGCACGAAAGAGTCCCATGAGCCGCATACTCGCCCAATCAGTCCTTAGAGGGACTGGACAGGATATCTTCACAAGGGGGCTTGACGCCCTGTGCCTCGGCGGCACCTCTATTCCTAGGATTTGTCCCACAAAGGCACTCCTCCCCGGAATCTACTCACATCACATGTACCCGCCACAGGTACTCTCTCACATAGTGAGTGCCCAGATCACACTCCTCCGGCAAGACGTAGATCCTGCCCAGTCGACACAACCCTCACCACACACCCAAGACACACGCCAAGATCTCTCCCACGTTATCCCTAGTTACCCAGTTCACGGCACCATGTGCCTTAGCCACACGCAAGCATGTATGAGTAAAGTGTAAGTGTGTAGCAAGTATCATGAGGTAGGCGAGCGTCTATCCTAGCAGCGGGTGTGCAGGAGAAAGGTTGCATTAAGATAATGGCTTATCAAGCAATCTACCATGCATCCTATCATAGTTCATTCGCATAAAGTAAAGCGCTAGCGACTACATATTGCATGCCTAATAGGATTCTACGAGGTTGGGTGGTACGTGGCACCTGTTTATATCAATCCATGGTCATCCACATTTGGTTGCTCTTCGCGCCTCCTCCCAGTGAATCTCTGGTCTATCCATTGTCGCCGCGATGCAACTACCTCGATATAGCGACAAACAAGGCAAAAGAGCAATCAATCCCTAACCGAAATCCAGTACTCCCCAAAAAGGCAACAAGATATAGAAGGAACCAGATAACTCCAATAAACACTGAAGAGACTTAGCCCTCATGGAGAGTGTCCGATCCTCAGGCTCCAAACAAACAGAAGTGGTTGTTTATTAAGCATAAGCTCGGATCGAGGCCTCAAAATAGCCAGTACGTCCCGGGTCAACCATGTCGACCTGTACGGCTCAAAGAGAAGAGGCCTTAATCCTAACTTAACTTAAACAAACACCACGGCTTGTGGCCTCACAATCTGAACGCCATGGAAATTGGCGGGGACCGAAGGATCACAAGTGAGAGGGAAAGGGAAATAGGAACAACAGGGTTTAGCCTTTGTAGCCTCTAACCCGTAAGCCATAACCACTAATAAGAATCAAGAAGGAACGAGTAACCCAAAACCGAAGGGTTGTGACTTGGTTCCAAGGTACATCAGCTTACCCGCCATGATAGTCGACAGTAGCAAACAAGATTGGAACATGAACAACAGAGGAGCGGCTACAGGCCCCCCCGACCCACACAACACAATAACGTCGAGAGCCGAGAAGCAAGTAGCACAATAGGGGAAGAGAGAAAGAGGGTTAGCTAGGCATGTCCATGTCACGGTTTCGGTCACATCCTTGATGAGGATGGTTTTCGAACAGTCAATCGGGTCGACTCGCATGGGTTCGAGAACACGACATAGACCATAGCTTTGCTAACTAGAAAAGATAGTCCAGTCTTTGATCTAGTCGTCACGGCTAAGACGGGATCGAATAGAACAAACTAGCGGGGAAGAATAAAAGGTAGAAAAGAGAGGGAGCGGTGGTCTACCCCTTCCAATGCATATGCCATGGCAAAAGGCGAGGCATCAGAGAGGAGCGATGCACAAGAGATCACGTGCCTAAACCACTTGTAGAGTACCTCGACCAAGGTGCACTATTTGCACTAAGGCATTCTCCGGGGTCTTAGCGGTGCGGTTGTCACCGTGAGAGCCCAAGAAATGCTATGATCTCAATAGGTAGAAACAAACTATTGCTCAAGCGCGAAGGAACCAAAGAAGGAAAATGAGGTCCTCCCCCTTTGACCCACTCGCCATTGCGATCGACGGGAATCAAAGGAATAGAACAAGAGGCAAATAAAGAACACTAACAAACACAGATAAGCGAGAAAAAGGGGACCCTTGGTCCCATGGCACTTCAATCCATATGTCATGGGGAAAGACATGAATCAAAGTTGGAATGAGAGACTCGATTCACGCCTTACTAGATTAGCAAGAACCGAGGGAGAGCAAAAAGAAGAATGGTCCCGCACTCTTCCCAGCCTACCCATCATGGCAAAGGATGGTGGTTAGAAGAAAAGAGACGAAGGTCTCGCACGGTTCCGCGATCCACACCAACTCGTAGGGCACCACGACCGTGCATCATGTCGGCACTCGGCTATCCCCACGGCCCATAGCGATGCGGCTGTCACTGCCAGGTCCGAAGGGATGCTATGGTCTAGGGAGCGCAAGCATACGAGGTGGTTTAGGAAAATAGCGATAAAAGGGAAAGAAAGGTAACGAGGTAGAGCCCAATGGTCATGGCGAGGTAACTCGCGACCATAAGCTTTACCTGCACAGATTGGCTCCCGTCATCCCACGACAGTCGCTTCCTAGTTCGTCTCCCACTAGACTAGGTCATGAAAGGCTCACCATGTACGGGTAATATCCGTATCGCTAAGTCCTTGATGACCATGCCCTAGGGTTGACTAGGGTGGCTACAATTGTGGTGCTACGGGATCAACTAAAGCACGACAGAGCGAGGGAATGAGTTACGCTCGGCATCACGATCACAGTGGGACGAACCCATGACCGAAACATCCAAGCGAGGTACAATCCCTCGACCGACTCGAAGACGCGGTCCATAGACAATATCGCACACACATACAAGATCCAATACAACATCCAAAACAATCGACTCGGTGGCACATCTCCATAGCACAAGACAAACCGGCGCGAAGGCATGGCACAGGCATAGATATATCATCAAGCATGAAAAAGGAAGGTAAATGCGAGGGCTTTGTCGATGTCAGGAACGACATCGACGGGGGTTCCAAAGGATCGACCTCGTCGGTGGAGAAGGGTGAGGCCGGCAGAGCTTCACGGAGCGACACAGGGGGTCCCAGGAAGTGTGCGACCAGTTGCAGCAAGCCCAGGCCAGCTGTAGCCCGCCCTATCCACCTCGGCCAGCCATGGCCAGCCATCGGTGGCGAGCGGCCAGCGCGGCCAGGCCAGCCAGCAGGCTGCGGCAAGCTGCGAGTAGCCGTGGCCCGGCCGGTGAAGGCCGCCCATGGCCGATGTGGGTCGGATGCGGCTGGGTGCTTGCCGCCGCCTCCCGCATGGTGTATGACATGGCACGATGGCCGATTTCAGATATGGCCGCCGGCAAGTTCAAGGAGAGAGCATGAAAGGCGGGCTTTTTTAGGTATGGACGCCACCGGTGGTGGCACTGTGATGCTTTGCCTTGCCGTTGGACGGGGAAGGTGTGCGATGACGTGGTGGAACGCGGCACCGTGGTGGCGGCGGGCAGCAGCTTGTCGTGGCTCGGCCTCGAGCAAGCGGTGGAATGTTTGCGGCGAGTAGCAGCGTCGGGCGAGGCCAGCGCGGCCGCGCCGGCAAATGGCCCAGCCAGCGTCGGCGTCGGCCGAGCATGGCTGCAGCGGGGAGCGACGGTCGGCCGGCCGGCGGCACGACGAGGTCGCGGCCGGGTGCAGGACGGTGTCATGTTCGGGCGTGGCTCACGCCACTGCAGCGATGAGGTGGAGCTCGACATGGTCGAAGGCGCGGAACGCGGCTCACGGAGGCGGCGCGCGGCGGCTCGGGCGTCGGGCGTCAAGGCGAGCGAGCACCATGGGGCTCGGCGCGGTGGAGCAAGAGGAGCTGCGTGTCGTTGTCGCCATGGCCAGCCTCAACGCGGTGGCGTCCGAGCCGCGGGTGCTCGGCCGCGGCGAGCATGGCGTGACGGTGGCCGGCGGCTTGCGCGGCTTGGCCGCATGCAGTGCGATGGCGCCTCACCGAGGGGGCGAAGAGGAGATGTAGAGGAAGAGGAAGGGAGTGGTGGCGGCCGGGAGGAAGAAGAAGAGGAGGGCGCGGGGCGCGCGATGTGTTTTTATACAAGCGGTGCTTAGGGTTCGACAGCCTTCGATGATCCTCGACGTCCCGTGCCTTGTCCCGACACGCGGCGTGAATCAAGGGCGGGCGGGGGCGGAGCGGCGCGACACTCTACCGGGCGGCGGCGGCTCCCATGGCGACGCGCCCCTAGCCCTAGGGTTCCAAGTTGGGGCGGCGGCCTTATGGCTTATTGGCCGCAGGCGGGCGAGCCGGCCTGGCGGCCTGATAAGGGAAAGAGAGGGAGTTGGGGCGGAGTTAGAAGGTGGGTGGCGCCTTGGGCCGATCGGAAGGAAGGGAAGGAGGCCGGCTGATGGCTTTGGGGCCAGGAGAAGGAAGGGGGCTTCCCTATATTTGCTATGTTTTATAGGATGAATTTTCGAGTGGGGGAAAAATAGAGAGAAAAATTTATGGGGATTTGTAACCAGTTCAAGGAGATGAATTTGAGTGATTTTTGGAGATGGGAATTAAGAGGAATATTGAAGAGAGGATTTTAAAGGAGGTTGAGAGAAGTATGGCTAGGTGAATCGGGGAAATTCAAGTAGGATCCGATTGGGAGTTTGGAGAATTTTCCCATTAGATGAAATGGGTTCTTCTCGTATTTTGTCGAGGGTTCGAGGTGAATCGAAAAGGAGATCGAGAGGAATTTACATGCAGGAGAAAGAGCTTATCTCTTTTTCAATGATTAGATTTAGGGGGGTTGATAAGGGAATTTCTGAAAAGTTAGCTATGGACTTGTGCACTCCTAAATCCATTCAAACACTGAATTCGAACAGCTCGAGCACGACGGCAAAACCCTACAACCAATCTACATGTATGCGTCGTCTCACTAGCAAATTCTTCCACGTTTGACCTACGTTTGCCCCAATGACCACATGGTTCACACGATTGCCGGAAAAGTTTTAAAAAGTTTAGATTTTTGGTGTTTGGACAAACCTGGGATGTTACACAAAGGAAGGATTGAGTTCACGCCAGGACCTGGTCAATTTGAAGATAAAACCTAAACGTGACCCGGTATTGCTAGATAATGGAAAATACCACCTCTCGACAGCAAGCTACAATTTGAGCACAGATGAGAAACATGCCATGTGTGTGTGGTTGAAGAAATTGAAAGTTCCCATAGGATTCTGCTCCAACATTAAGAGCATTGTGTCAATGAAGGACCTTACACTCACCAACTATAACTCAAATTGATTGCCATGTGATGCTGACATCTTTCCTCCCTATTGTCATCAGGGCTATAAGTCCGGTGTTCTTAAAGATGGCAATCACACGGTTGTGCTTCTTTTTTAATGAGATATCACAGAAGGTAATTGATCAAGAGCAGTTGGAGTCTCTTCAGGAATTCACAGTGGAGACGTTGTCACAACTTGAGATGTGTTTCCCGCCATCTTTCTTCGATATAATGGTACACCTTGTCGTGCATTTGGTGCCACAAATACAGGCATTGGGTCCCATGTATTTGCATGAGATGTGGACATATGAGCGTTTCATGTCAATTCTTAATGGGTACGTAGCCACTCGTGCTTGTCCTGAGGCATCTATGATAGAGGGATACACTACCGAAGAGGCCATTGAGTCCGGAGGTTCATTCTGCAACACTTGCCTAAAAGACCAAATTGCAATAGGTTTGCCTCCGTCTCGACATGAGGGTAGACAATATGGGTGTGGGAGGATGGGTTGTAAATCATTCATCCCGTCAGACTACAATATTGTCTTCGAGGCGCATCATAGCATCCTACATCAGCTCTCGATAATGGAGCCTCTGATCAAACAACACATACAAGAGCTAAGCGATCAGAACCCTGGGTAAATAGAGGATTGGGTATCGAAGGAACACAAGCGTCGATTCACCACATGGCTAATGGAGCAGAGTATTCCAAATGGAGAAACAATTGAGCAACAAAGTATCAAGAGGTTGGCAGCTGGACCATCTCGCCAGGTCACATCATGGCACACCTTTGACATTAGTGGCTTCACGTTTTGTACTACTTCTAGGGACAAAATGAGCATGGCGCAAAACTAGTGGTGTTCGTTGCGAGGCCATAGATGATTCAGATAAAACTACTACATACTTTGGCTTCATTGAGGAGATATGAAAACTAGACTATGATTCATTTAAGACGCCTGTGTTTCTATGCCAATGGGTTGATGACAAACATGTCACCGTAGACAACTATGGCTTGAGAGTTCTTAATCTAAGTAAAGTAGGCTACAAGGATGATCCTTGGATCCTTACTAACCGTCTTTGCACTGTGTCTTCTATGCCGAATGCATCCTTTCTAAAGAAGAGAAGAAAAGTAGCGACAAGACCAAGCATATAGTTCTTCCCGGAAAGCAACAAGCTATAGGAGTTGATGGTGTAATTTGACCTAGATGACTTCAACCACTTCGGGCACATGTCTCTCTTTAATGATCATCAAGTAAAGATAAGAAATATTGAGCGAAATATCTCTAAGAGTTCATTGCCATGGGTGCGTCACGATGGAGAAGAAAGAATAGTAGCTGGCTAGCTAGATTTTGTATTAGTTAAATATTAGTCAATGTCATGTGTAACAATTTATCGCTTATAATTTGTACTTATAAATTGTTCTCTCTAGGTATTACTCTTCAACTTATTTAAGTCCTTTTGTTTCTACTTCTTTAAGTCCTTTTCTTTCTACTTGTTGAAGTCTAGAGTATAAAAAAGAAATATTCTATATACTAGAATAATAAGCATCAATCAAATATCCTAAAATAAAGATACTAAAACAATAAGCATTAATCAAATGTCCTAAAATAAAGATACTGAAACAATAAGCATTAATCAAATATCCTAAAATAAAGATATTAAAACAATAAGCATTAAAAATAAAAATAAAGATCCTAAAATAAAGAATACTAAAACAATAAGCATTAATCAAATGTCCTAAAATAAAGATACTTTAAACAATAAACATTAATCAAATATCCTAAAATAAAGATACTAAAACAATAAGCATTAAACAAATATCCTAAAATAAAGATACTAAAACAATAAGCATGAAACAAATATCCTAAAATAAAGATACAAAACAATAAGCCTTAAAGAAATAATCTAAAAAACAAATTCTGAAACCATTTTCACAGGCGGGTTCCCAAGACAACCACCAGTAAAAACTCATTTCCACTGGCGGTTGTCTTAGTCAACCGCCTATGAAGATGCATTTTCACTGGCGGTTCTATAAGAAATCCGCCATTTTCACGGAAAATATAAGAAATTCCTATAAAATGCAGCGGGCGTGACACTTAGCGAAAAATCGAATATAATGGTGGGGCGCGAATTCAGCGAAAAACGCCGTCAGGCTGCGGATTTCTCCGCCGCCGCCCGCCGCCACCGAAGTCCTCCGCCGCCACAACGACCTCTTCGGCCATCTCCGCGCCCCGAGCTCGCTGCGCCCGCCACCGTTGTGCGCCACCGCCGCCGCCGATTTGCCGCCATCGGAGCACGTAAAGAAGCCGCTCCCTCTCCCCCTTGAACCCCGCCCGGCGCGCCGCGCCCTGGCGCCGCCCCTGGCCGCCGCCGGCCCTGGCGCCACGGTGTCTCGCGCCAGCACGCTGCGTAGGGCACCCGCCGCTAATGGGGTGGGCCCACGCCGCCAGTGGCAGCTTTTCTTTTTTTTTTTGCATTTTAATTATATAGCATATTAATTTCCTTTTATTATTTGCTTGTATTATGTAAATGTGTTTAATAATTGTAAAGTAATAATTGTATGAGATATTAATTTCCTTTTATTATTTCCTTTGAATATGTAAATGTGTTTAATAATTCTAAAGTAATAATTGTATGGGATATTAATTTCCTTTTATTATTTCCTTGTTTTATGTAAATGTGTTTAATGATTGTAAAGTAATAATTGCATGGGATATTAATTTCCTTTTATTATTTCCTTCTATTATGTAAATGTGTTTAATAATTGTAAAGTAATAATTGCATGGGATATTAATTTTCTTTTATTATTTCCTTCTATTATGTAAATGTGTTTAATAATTGTAAAGTAATAATTGCATGGGATATTAATTTCCTTTTATTATTTCCTTCTATTATGTAAATGTGTTTAATAATTGTAAAGTAATAATTGCATGGGGTATTAAGTTCCTTTTATTATTTCCTTCTATTATGTAAATGTGTTTAATAATTCTAAAGTAATAATTGTATGGGATATTAATTTCCTTTTATTATTTTTTCTATTATGTAAATGTGTTTAATAATTCTAAAGTAATAATTGCATGGGATATTAATTTCCTTTTATTATTTCCTTCTATTATGTAAATAGTGGGTTAATGACTTAGCATTTTTTAATGACTTAGCATTTTTTAATGACTTAGCATTACTAAAGTTAGCGCGACAATGACTTCTCCAAAATCCGGAGAGCATGCAGATGACCAAAGATGCGAGTCACCCAATAAGGTTGATACACCCTCGGACCAACGATTAGTATGACACAATTACAGTTTCGAGTAATTATTATTTTGATACACCCCCCGGACTAACGATGACTTATAGAAATGAACTCACATACTTATTGTCCTTGCATTTAGAACTACAAATCATCCGGTACAAGAAGAAGAAGAAGAAGAAGAAGATTTCCATGGTGACATGTTGGAAGAAGAAGATGACGGAAACCGAAGTGATCCATGCCCTAGCATAGATAGACAACCTCAACGTAGCGTTGACCCGCATTATGATCCAAATTGCCGATGAGGTACAGTTATTATATAAAAAACAAATGCTTTCATTCATCCCATAAAAATAGGCTCCGCTCCATGATGCGTTGGATATATCGTGCAGGAGGTTTTGTCTCAATTGCGGGACATTCTGTCAGAGGAAGAAGAAGTGCCAGAAGGAGAAGCCCCAGAAACAACCGAGACAACCACCTCGAAATCAAGGAAAAGGAAACGCACTGATCGAAAATAAGGTGAAAGGGGAACGAACAAGTGGCCGGAGCAGACCTATGTTATTCCCGACATAAGCCCGAAAGGAGAGCCTTTAGTGTCAGATGCGGTGGCGGCCAAGATACGAAATGCGATTGGTTTCTTGGTCAGGGATAAACTTGACATCACAATCCATGTCCACACAATCACCTGGCTTTCCAAGCAGTGTGGGGTCTACGGGCAACAAAGACCGCTTCCCAGTGGATAATATCGAAGCACCGGCACCCTGCAAATTGCTCATACGATATGGTACGAAGCATGTTCATACAAAGGAAGTAGCCACGGGCTTTGCAATCCCAGGATGTGACTACCACCATACCATCATACCAGAAGAGTACTGCAGGGTAGAAGTGCGTACGGTCGTCCCTAGATACGAGGACAATGTGCTTGAAATTCCTGGCCCCGATGGAGTTGAGACACTCGGACAGGCCATTAACAATTTCATCCTATGGCCTCGACGAGACGTGGAGTTGACGCAGCCACCACAACCACGGCAACCACCACCCGCTGAAGTCTTACAAGGAACTCAGGAGTCACAACATGTCGATGTTGTTCCGGACCCAACCCCGATATCACCATGTCCCCAATCTCCTCCTCCTAATATACAATCACCGCTAGCCAATTCTATTGAAACCCCACAAAGTCATCACCTAAACCTGCAGGATCTCCACCACCACAAGCCAATCTTATTGAAACCCCACCATTCAATGATCCTGCTCGTGCTTCCCCACCACCTCATGACCTCGAGCAATCGCCTTGGACACCACCGCCGCCACCAAAAAAGATCCAAGAACCACCAAAGAAGAAGAAATTTCTGGTTCCCAAATTGATCTCCCCATTCGAGCCCAAGAAGAAAACTGCTAGAACCACCAAATTTTTAGCAGGGATTGCACAAAGCCGCAAGTCACGTATCATTGACTTAGCTGAGCAGGAGAGGTCGTCAAAAGGCCTAGAGATCAGTGTCTTACAGATCAGGAAGCTCACATGGGAGGATTATGAAAACGTCCCTGATAAATACATACCGGGCAGGCCTCTTCTTAGTTGGGATAAACTCAAGAAACTACCAGCTGGTATAAAAAGACTACATAACTGATATATGAGAGCAGCTTCTGTCGGCATCGACACGATCCAAGTAAGGATACCACCATCGGCTTTTAGAAGTGAACGAGATACCGCTTTTGTAACCTTCGAAGACACTTGGTTGATGATGAACCTCAAGCGGCTTGATGTTCAGCTCATAACATTATTTGCATTGTAAGTCTTGCTCGTCCTAACATGATTATCCTTTAGTATTATTGAGTTATATTACTAAGATATCCCTTTGATGACATGCACTTGTGCCACGCAGAATGGAATATGATAAGGACGAGACCACTTATGGTCCTAGATCAAACAAACATGAAAGCAAGAGAACTGGGTACCTTAGCCCAAAGAAAATCTGTGAGAATGAGCACACCTTCCGGATTGGTCATGACAGCGATCAATTACAGGGGTTAACAGAAGAAGAAGCTGCAAAGAAGAAAGAAGACCTGGAGAAGAGACACGAGGCTATCTACGGCGCGTACATAGGAAATGCATTTCTTCGGTTCTAACACAGGGAAGTGGTAATTGCCCCATACAATTTCGGGTAAGTCTGAGTGTATATATATAAATCACGTTAACAACTTGAATAGAAACACATGACAATTCTGGTCCATTCGTGCAGCGACCACTGGATATGCTTCTATATTTATCTTAGGGACGGAAAGATGCTGGTCTTTGACTCTGCAGATTATAGACCTGAAAGCTATGCAACGGTCACGACCATCTTGAAACGGTAAGCTAACATACTTGCATACATACTTTTATCGCTGAAAGTTATGAAAAACTAACTAATTCTATTTGAGACCATAGGGTTTATAGGTAGTACAAGTTCAAGGGTGGGGTGTACGACTTATCCAGAAAGGGCGAGGAACTAAGAATATTTCATAACTGGTCGGTACGTAAGTTATGAAGCCATATTATATATGTACAGCAGTTAAGACGATGTTGCAAGTCAATAACAACTTCCCCTCTATGTAGTGCCACAAGCAACCACTTGGCTCGGTACACTGTGGATTCTACGTGTGCGAGTTCATGAGACTGAACGGACGGTACCGCAAAAATCCTTATAAGGTATAACTAATAGTCACGCTATATTTATGTCGTTACCAAGTGCAAACATATGATGTCTACAAACTTCCTTTCCAGGTGGTTGCAGAATCATCCAAGCCCAAACACTTGACGGAAAAAAATCTATATGAACTAGTTGAGGATTTGTGCTCCTTCATCATGAAAGAAATCATTCCAAGCGAGGGAAAATACCACGAACCAGATAGCGTCTTAGCGAAGCTAGAGTTCACAGCGCTAAGGGAGATTAGCGCTCTGAAACTAAGTCGAGATGATTATTAGAATCATCATTTGCGATGAAAAACTTTATTGTCGTGGCCGCAAAACAACTGTGATGTATATTAAAGTATTGATGTATATATAAATATTGTAATTAAATTGTTAATGGTGTGTATATGTATATAATTATATTGGTCTATTTTAGCATAATTTCATAGCCTTTTGTACTCCTATCATTGCATATAAGAGATCATTGATATAAGATAGGGAGAGAGAGAGAGGAAGGGAGGGAGGGAGGGAGGGAGGGAGAAGGGGGAGCAATTCACATTTGAAAAATTTAAATTTAAAACTGGCGGAAAAAAATAACAGAGGCGGTTCACATAAATGAACCGCCCGGTGGAAAATCCATTTCCACCGGGCGGTTGACATAACGAACCACCAGTGGAAATACTGTTTCCACAGGCGGTTTTTTATGTCAACTGCCAGTGGAAATGTGTTTCTACTGGCGGTTTTCAGGGAGACGCCAGTGGAAATGCTCTATTTCCACTAGCCTCCCGCATAGGCGGTACGCCAGAACGCCAGTGAAGGTGCGTCTGGAACCGCCTGTGCAAATGCTCTGTGTACTAGTGACCTCATCAGTCTCTTGTGCCTAAGCATCTAGTTTGCCTTTCACCCTTGCACAGTCCATTATAGTCAAGCCTTACTTTGACCTTCAGATCGTCATCCATGCACTTGAGCTTTTCCAAAATGCTTTCAATCTTATTCATGTTGTCCAAGCTCTCGTGTGGAGTAAACCGCCTATTCCCTCAACAAGACTCAACTTAGTAGCGAAAACTCCCCTCCCCACGCATATATATGCGCATAAAGATTTTTAGTTAAGCTTATTCATATATGCATGGTTTGAAATTTTTTGTGGAATTTCCCCAACGAAGTGGCAACCGGGGTATACAAAAAAAGATGCAGACCATTCATAAAAATATGAACATATATAAGAATGTCTTCAAAAACACTACTACAAAAAAACGGTAACCGCGACCTTTTGAAAACCCCCTCGGAGGCGGGCAGCTTTTTGAACCGCCTTGGTTAATGGCCTCGATTAACCGAGGTGGTCATTTTTATTAACCGAGAGGGTCTTAATCAACCGCCTCGTAAAATCGATTTAATGGAGGCGGGCCTTATAAGCGAACCGCCTCAAAAAAATCAAGCTATTTTCGCAGATGGGCCTCTTACAATAGCCCGCCTCGGTTAATATGGCCGAGCTCATTAACTATTTGCGAAGCCCAGATGAGCCCGTTTTCTAGATCAAAGTATATATACTGTCGAAACCCTAGCTCCACTCTCTCCTCCCGGCCCCTCCCCTCCCGGCCCCCATCTCCTTCACCGCACTCGGCTCCCTCCTCCCCCCCTCCCTCTCGGTGCTCTCAGCCCCAGCCGCGGCGGCACAAGCGACGCAAGGCGCGGCACCGCTCCTGCTGCGGCAGCGCAAAAAAGGAGCGGCCTCGCTCCTCGCTGCGGCGGCGCGGAAGGAGGCGGCGGGCGGCCCCTACTGCGGTGGCGCGGCGGCGGCGGGCGTGGCCGCCGCGGCGCGCGGAAGGAGGCGGCGGCGCGGCTCCTGCCTGCGGCGGCCCGGCCCCTGCTGCGGCGGCGGGCGGCCCCCGCTTCCATGCTGCGGCGACGGCGGCATGGAAGGGCGCGACCTCTCCAACGAGCGGCGCAGGCCTGGCGCACCCGGTGGAGGCGGCGCGGCCTCTCCACAACGCGCGAGCGTGGCGGACCCAGTCGAGCGGCATGGCCTCTCCAGCAGTCGATTCGGGGCTGACGAGGCTCGATCCGGCGAAGGGATGGCCGGATCCGGTGCCAGGGAGGCGGATCCGGCGTGCGGCGCTCCTCCGGCGAGCAACAGTGGTGGCAGCTCTTGGATGGGCTCGACGGGCCCGTGGATGGGCTCGGCGGGCTTATCCACGGGTTTTTCTTTTTTTATTATTCCTATGTGATTAACCGAAATGGGCAAATAAACCGCCTCGTAAAATATTCTATTTACTGTTACCCTACGTCCGAGGCGGTTGCGAAAACCGCCTCGGTTAATCCATTTTGCCCGCCTCGGTAAATATTTTCGATAGTAGTGAAAGCCACTGCTGCTAGAACATATGTCTAAATAGAACATTAGAGCATAAAATATATCAAACATGAAAAGCAATGCTCATCTTGACACACATCATAAGTTCTAGCAAACATCATACAACAAGCATTTAACAACTATTACAAATCAAGGTTCATGCAAGTGCAAACACAAGAATATGCAATGTTCAATACAAATAAGCTGTGCTATGTCACCTTGCTAATGGATTAAAATCCACCTCTTACCCAATCCAATTCATAATAAAGTGTCCTTCTTTTTCAATCCACCACACTCCAAATTTTTATAATTTTAACCCAACTCACTCCAATCTACAAAACAACTAAATCCGTGGGTTTGTTAAAAAAACCCATGGGTTCTACTTCGGAGCCGGACCCTAGAAATAAAAGCTCGCATTCACACCTTAAAATTTTATCAAAATTAGCTGAAATTTTTAAATATATTTCAAAATATCATGAAGATAATTTGAGCCAGTTAGCACATCAAGATTTGCCTGTGGGCCCCATATCGAAGCCATACCCTAGAAATAAAAGTTCACGTTCACACCTTAAAATTTTATCAAATTAGCTGAAATTTTTAAATATATTTCATGAAGATAATCTATGCTAGTTACCACATCACGATTTGCACGTGGGCCCCACATCGAAGCCACCTTAGAAATAAAAGCTCGCGTTCACACCTTGAAATTTTATCGAAATTAGCTGAAATTTTTAAATACGTTTCAAAATATCATAAAGATAATCTATGCTAGTTAACACATCAAAATTTGCACGTGGACCCCACATCGAATTTTATCGAAATTAGCTGAAATTTTTAAATACGTTTCAAAATATCAAATAAAATGCTAGTTAACACATCAAAATTTGCGTTCACACCTTAAAAAATTTCTCAAAATTGATTGAAATTTTTAAATATGTTTAAAAATGTCATGAAGATAATCTGTGCCAATGAGCACATCAAGATTTGCACGTGGACCCTATATCGAAGTCGAACCCTAGAAATAAAAGCTCACGTTCACACCTTACAAAAGAGTCAAAATCTCAATCCATCCAACCTAATTTTTTGTTAAACCCAATACAACCCAATCTACTAAGTAAATCAATCCATTAAAAGTGTATCCATATGAAAACCTAACCCATAAAATCCATTTCAACCCAAACCATTAGCAGGGTGAGTGCTATGTACTCAGTCACTCTTAACTTCAGTGTCAAAATGTTGCTTTAATTTCTAGGGGCACCATGACTCCATGAGCTGTTTGTAATAAACTAACATGTATAACAAATTAACACGACGTGCTGCCTGTGCTAGCTGCGAAAAGGGGGTCTTACTTTATTTTGCAGCAGATGTAGTCATCTCATCTAGACGCGATCTGTTTAACATCTGTTTTTTCTCTTTTCTTTTCATTGATAATAAAGGCCATTGATACATGGAGCGGTGCTCATCAATCATCAGCCCATGGCAAGAGAATTCTTCCACTGCTGATGATGACAATGACGACATTGACAGGTCAAATCTTGATGATGTGTAAAGTTAAAGTACACTTGCAGAATAAATTGTTATATTCGTTTCTTTCTTGCAGGTTTAAAGTATATCAAGTCACTACGGTGAGAGTGACCAAAAGCTTATTACTAATTAAGCTACCGTCGACAAATACAGTACCTGATTTATTCACAAGTTGTTGCCAACGTCTACCAAGACTTTTGACAACTTTTGCTAGAAATTACATCCACTTAAGATGTTTTTATTAATACAAACCATTGCATGTATGTGTGTACGAAGTAGCTAACAACAAACATAAAATATTCAATGGAGATGCAACGTACCTTAAGGAGATACGGCCAATAATATAAACCGAGTTCCCATAATACGGCCAATAATATAACACCCAGTTCCCATAAACTAAACTTATAATCCATATACGTAGCGTGTACACAATAATCACAGTGATGATAAAAGGGCCTTGTTTGGATCAAGGTACGGTTGGCGAGACGTGGTACGGAAGAACCAAGGTCGCTGTTGGCTGGCTACTTTTGATCAATTGTTGCAGTAGATGATCGAGAATATATGATTTTAACCGGTTCCAAATTAAATAGGGCCAACAAATAAATGAGCTAATGAGCAGCAACCAACGAAGAGCAGAAGTATTGGGTCTTGGCTTGGAATCGGAACATCTATCTCCGTTATTTGCCTTTAGGAAGTGAATTGAATACAGGCATACAGTTGGCTTCCACAGTGCCGGCTTAACTGATGACCAAAATTCGATCACCTAAGAAGAACCTGTTACAACCTCTGCTGATGACGAAGCGCAGGTTACTGAAGGAGAAGCTGCTGGGCCGTCGACTGTAGCCCATCCGGCAACAGATGGACTGTAGCCCAAACGAGGTAATAATCGCGTCAGACAACCAAGTGTGCGTGTGAGTGGCCTGAGTGCGCGTAATCCATAGGGTGAGAAGAAGTGACCAACAAGAAAAACTCTGATCCACCGACAGTTCGTCCCCTTCTTCTGACTTCTTCCCCTTTCCCTACTGCTTGTTCTCCGATCTCTATCCCTAACAGAACCTACCGAGCACAGTTAGTTATCTTTTGTAAAACTTGTCAGCTTTAGTCTGTACGTACGCACTTTCCAATGGACAAAGAGATTGCATCACGCAACGCAATATATATACATCGTATCAAGTGGAAACCTCTTCATGAAAACCCATGCAAACCACGGTAAAAAAGTCGTCTAAATTCACTAAAAAATCACACATGTAGATGATATGATGATACATGTCTAAACTCGACTTCTTTTATGAGATATAAAAATGACAAATTTTTAACAAATCATCTAGATAGTTTTCTGGCTTGAAATTTCTGACTTGATACGTTGTTATGTATGCATAGTAGCACTATTGTTCCTGTATAGAGTTTCTGTTATACCGTGCAATTTAGGTATTGAAATTCATGGTCGATATTGCACACATGGTAGCAATGTTTATGTTTTTTCCGTGGAAATTTTCCATCTCCAACTGCCCTCATCCAACGGTTCCGGACTAGTATAACTCGTAAATGAATGGTTATTGAGGAATGAGAAAGACAATGCAAGGTAGTCATGCCGCTGTCACGTATGGAGGATGATGCGTGCCTGCGACGTCCAAAATCCAAATGCATTGATGAGGCTAATAAAGCTAGTAGTGCAGAATGAAAGCAAACAAGTTAAAAGTCCACCACCGTACCGCCAAACCGTGCCAGCAGCATTTGCATGAGCTTACCTTGCCAAATCAGGCTTCCACAATTGTTGAACTTAAGATGAATCTTTTCCTAATACTAAGGGCAGAGATAAGGCGCGACGAGCGTGTGACCCTAGCCAGCGCAGTAACAGTGCGTGACCCCAGCAAGTGCAGCGACTGAGTAGACAGACGCTCGTGACCCACTCGCTGCATGCAGTGGCGGATCCAGGATAAAAATTTACCTATGATGAAATTTTACTGATTTATGATATATACTAACAAGATGTAGTAATACAGTGAAATAAGTATTTATTTGTGTACAGTTCTAGTTCCAAACAATACTAGAGATCGACTTTTCATTCATAATTATTGACAATAAATATAAAAAAAAGAATATATCAAATATTAAAAATATCAATGATTAGTTAATTAATATATAAATATATCAGTACAACTATGTGTCACTAGAGGACTGTTGATTTTTGAATTGGAATCTTTGATGCTGGCAGACGTGCGTACTATACATTCTTATCTTAGAAACTGAATCGGCGTGTATAAAATTGTTTCCCTTCCGCTGGGGCTTGGGCTGCTCCTTGCATACTAGCCCATTAGGCCCAAGCACGTAAAATGATTCGCTGCACGGACTCGTCGTCTTCCTTGCGGAAAACAGCAGTAGTACTACTATTTATACAAAAAACGCAAAGAGGAGATACTGGCATGCAGCTCGGCTGGGAGGGGTGTAGGGGGATCTCACCGGCAGGAGGTATGGCAGACGCCAGACCTCGCCAGATTGGTAGATCTGCCCCCGGCTGCATGCATGAGCCGAGCAACACCAGCCAACGACATGAGGACAGCTTCGCTCATGACCGAATCAGCACAGGTACCCGCACGAAAATCTAGAAAAGCAAAATATTTTATTTAAATTGCTCTAAATAAATTTTGAGTGATGTATTTATTTTCAATTATGTTTGCACCGATACATTCTACTCCCTCCGTCTATGAAATGAGTGATTTCTAGAAATTATGCTAGTCAAAATGTTCAAATTTTAATCAACTTTATAGAAAAGAATAACAATATATATATTTTTTTTTGGGGAACATAAGCTTCATTTCTTAAAAGGAGTCATTACAATCTGAAAGCAGACAACGCTGCAAGAAGCTAGGAGGATCAAACCATACATAAGACTGCAGGAAGGACGAAGCATGTTGCGCGCACAGGTGAGCCGCACAGTTTGCTAATCTATTAACATGGCGTAATTCAAAGGAGGTGAAGCTGGACACTAGCTCTTGAACTTCGTCGATGATTGCAGCAACTTCTGAACGTTGGTTCCTTCTGTTTTGCCACAACAAAACCAGTTCTAAAGAATCAGATTCAGCAACAATCTTCATTTGCGTACCTTCTGGAATTAGCCGCAGTCCATCTCTGAGTGCCTCTGCTTCCGCTAGGAGCACAGAGCCTACCGTGTTCATCCAACGTGCTGAAGCTGACCGAAAGCGTCCATCACTGTCTCGCAACACGGCCCCCGTTGCACCCGTGCAAGACTCTTGTGAAAAGGCCCCATCTGTATTTAGTTTGAAGACTCCTTGCTCCGGTGACATCCATCTCACAGGTTGCTGCACCCCGCTCTTTGTTACCACTGGTGGAGGTGGAGAGATGATCACACGCTTCCAGTGCCCATTCCATCCATGCTTGGGTTCGATTTACCATGTCTTCGATCATTCCGACTAAGCCACAGCGACCACATTCCACAAAGGATAACACCTCTATCTTCCTCCTTACAAAAATAATTCTCGAGCAGATCCCTTGTCCATGTTCTTGGGCAAAACCGGGGAAGCTTGATGCCCGTGCGAGACTGGAGCTTCTCCCAGAAAATTGTGGCAAAAGTGCACTGTGTGAGGGCATGAAAGGTGGTTTCATCCTCCTTTCCACAGAATTCACACGTCCCAATTGGTTCGATGTGCTTCCGATGAAGATTTGCTCGACAAGGGATAAAATCATGGGACACTTTCCACCAGAACACTCTCACTTTCGGTGGAATCTTACTTCTCCAGAGTTTGAGCCAATGGGGATCATTGTTTGCAGCAGAGTGTGCAGTTCGATCTTCTCCATGATCTCTTTCTTGGGTTTCTTGTTCCTTCAACATACGATAGGCCGAGCGAACAGAGTATAGGCCGTGTCGTTCCCCAGACCATGCCCAGTAATCACTCTGTCGCTGTCCCAAAGGTATCCTTCTGACTGCCTGTGCATCAATATGCAATAGATTTTGGTCCAATGCTATTTCGTCCCAACTCCTACCATCTGTCGCCATAAGATCACAGACCCGAACTGCAAATGCAGTTTCCTTTGGACAAATCGGTTTCAAGCCAATGGCTCCCGGAATCCATCGATCCTGCCACACATTAGTTGTCTCCCCATCACCGATCCTTCTCACCAGGCCACAGTGTAAGGCCTTCCTACCAGCCAACAAAGCTCTCCAAGTGTGAGAGGAATTCCGTTTGGTCTTGGCTGTGAGAAAGTCACCAGTAGGGAAGTATTTCCCTTTGATCACCCGAGCACATAGAGTATTTGGTGCTGTCATAAGCCTCCAGCCCTGCTTTCCTAGCATCGCCAAATTAAAAAGTTTCATATCTCTGAATCCCATACCACCTTGGCATTTTGGTAGCGTAAGATCCTGCCAACGCCTCCAGTGTATGGCGCGGCTGTCCACTGCTCCACCCCACCAGTAATTGGAAGTAGCCGAGATGATTTTCTTCCGAGTCCTTGATGAAAGAAGGAAGCAATTCATCGGATAAACAGCTGTTGCCTGTGCAACCGACTTGATGAGCACTTCTTTTGCTGCTCCACTAAGGAGCTTTTCGCTCCACCCACCCATCAGCCCCCGGATTTTTGCTGGAACTAGCTCAAATGCTTCCGTAGTGCTCTGGCCAACCGCTGTGGGTAGGCCAAGATATTTTTCACACAGTGCTTCTGTACCAATGCCAGTAGATTGTTTCATCTCAGCTTTCATGGCATCATCACAATTAGCACTGAAGAAAATAGCAGACTTTGAAATATTCACCATTTGACCTGAGCCTTCCTGGTAGGAACGAAGGATGTCTGCTAGGCGCAGCCCACCCCGTTCACTAGCCTGAGTGAAGACTAGACAGTCATCAGCGAACAATAAATGGGAAACCCAAGGTGCATGGATTCCCACCCTAATGCCTTTTGCCAAGAATTGCGGCCCAGAGAATTTTAACATACATGACAGGCCTTCAGCACAGATAAGAAATAAGTAAGGGGAGATCGGGTCGCCTTGCCTAATTCCACGAGTAGGTGAGAATATATTTGATAGGCTCCCATTCACCCTCACTGAAAATCTAACTGTCTCCACGCATTTCATAATCATATTCACCAGTACTTCCCGGAAGCCCAGCTTGATCATGATACAACGGAGATAATTCCATTCAACCCTGTCATATGCTTTTGCCATATCTAACTTGACTGCACATGCACCTGTCTTACCCTTTTTCTTTTTCAGATAATGAATATTCTCATACACCACCAAAACATTAAATTTAGCATATCCTGAAAATATGTTCTATTGTAAATCTAATGATATTAATTTGATAACATGTATCTTAATGTTTTTTTAGAATTTTGGTCAAAGTTAAAAAGTTTAACTTGAACAACTCTAGAAATCACTTCTTTTAGGGACGAAGGGAGTATGTGATAAGACAAACTAATTAGACTCTACTTAACTATGTTTTGAAGAATTTTATTTAGTAGCAATTTATGTGTAAAAATGTACTAGAAGATTTAAGGAATAAGTTGCTACCATGTAATACAAAACTTGCTACTTCAAAAATAAAAAGTTTTTACGTGGTATGCACATCATTGTTACTACGAAAATATAATAAAATTTGTGTACTGTCATGTGGAGCATGACGTACACCAGGCGCCGGAGAGCCCGGGACGTCAGGCGCGCAGCTGAACGCGCGGCCAGAGCGACGCCGACACAAGAGGAAGCCACCACGAGTGGCTCGGAGGAAAATTAGATTACTTTCCCTGCTTCATTTCCTTAAGTTTAGGAGATGTTATTTCCTTATTTGTAGAGTTGGTTGTTGCCTAGTGAGATGGCCGGTTGGCTATTAAGTCTGTAATTTCGTGAACAATAGAATTAATCAAGATTGTTACCATCTAATCCTATCTCTCTCTCGTTCTTCAACCAAGCCTGCGGCGGAGGGGTAAACCTCGCCGGAGAAGACGGATCGCGACTACGAACTACGTAGTCGGGGTCGTGCTATCTTGGGGTTTGACGCCCTTGACAACCTGGTATCACGGTCACACCGATCCTCTTCTTCATCTGCCACCGACCCACCACCAGCCGCCGCCGACTCTCCACCACCACCAGCCGCCGCCAGCTCTCCACCACCAGCCGCCGCCACCTCTCCACCTGCTTCCCCGTCATCCGTCGCGTCCTGCTCCACCGACGTCATGGGGGACGATCTCAAGGCGTCCATCGAGGCGCTCAACAAGAACATGGAGCTGTTGCAAAAGAACACGGCTCTGATGCAGCAGTCCATCGAGGCCAATGCCAAGGCGATTCGGGACCTCTCCGCCACCGGCTCCTCGGTCTCGGGAGGGCGACTCGGCACCGGCGAACACCATCAAGACCGGCCGCCTAAACACTGGCGTCCCGCGTTCCCGCGCTACGATGGCAAGAGTGACCCGCTCGTCTTCATCAACAAGTGTGAGTCCTTCTTCGTGCAACAGCGCATCATGGCGGAAGAGCGCGTGTGGATGGCGTCGTACAATCTTCAAGATGGGGCGCAGCTATGGTACATGCAGGTCCAAGAGGACGAAGGCACACCAAACTGGCCGCGTTTCAAGGAACTGCTCAATCAACCCTTCTTCTTCGAGCTGACGGCCTGCCGCCGCACGGGGACGGTGGAGGACTACCAGGACAGGTTCCAGGCGTTGCTGCCCTCGCCGGGCACCTCGATGAAGCCCAGAGGGTGCAACTCTTCACGGGGGGACTCCTGCCTCCGAGCCTGCAAGTCCGTTGCAAAACCCGCAGACGCTTGTGGCTGCCATGAGTCTCAAGTTCGAGCTGATGGCGCGATACCCGATATTCATGGGCTCCGACTCGCGGCGTCCCCGCCCCGCGCCGGGGTGCGATTCCGCCGGCCAAAGCCCCCCGTGCCCACGGCGTCCGTCGAGGCCGCCCTGTCCGCCGCCTCAACCAGACCGAGCAAGATGAACGCCGCCGCCTTGGCCTGTGTTTTAATTGTGACGAGAAATACAATACAACAAGGTATGCAAGCGCTTGTTTTTTGTGGACAGCGTTGAGGAGGACGAGGATGGCGAGGACAGCGAGGCGCCACAGGATGTGGAGGCGCCCACGTTTTCCCTCCACGCCGTCGCTGGTGTCCCGACCAATGCCGCGCTCAATGCGCGCGTGGCTTTCCCTCTGGCCTTGGTCGACACGGGGTCGACCCACAACTTCATCGGGGAGGAAGCTGCCCTCCGCACCGGGCTACACATCCAGCCACGGCCGCGTCTGACTGCCACGGTGGCCAATGGCAAGAAAGTCGCCTGCCCGGGCGTCCTTCGGCGCACGCCTATCTCCATCGACGGTTTCGACTTCAGCGTCGACCTCTACGTCATGCCGCTCGCCGGATACGACATGGTCCTCGGAACGCAGTGGATGGCACCGCTGGAACGCATCACCTGGGACGTCCCTGCGCGGACCATGTCCTTCACGCTCAAAACGTGACGTCTGCTTTGGAGTCCCCCGTTTGGTGCTTGCGCCCCACTCCGCCCGCCACGCCGGGCTCCCTCCTCGGCGACCTGCTCTCCACGTTCGAATTGCCACCACCGCGCGGCGCGAACGCCATCGTCCACAAGCCGGATACCGCCCGATGCCCGTGGCGCCTTATCGGTACCCGCGGCCCACAAAATTGGAAATATCGTCCGGCGCATGACTCATTTTAAATCGCCGGTCCTCCTCGTCAAGAAGGCGGATGGCTCCTGGCGGTTCTGCGTCGACTACAGAGCCCTCAACGCTCTCACCGTCAAGGACGCCTTCCCCATCCCGGTCGTCGACGAGCTCCTGGACGAGCTTCACGGGGCGCGCTACTTCACCAAGCTGGACCTGCGGTCTGGGTACCACCAGGTGCGGATGCATCGGGAAGACATCCACAAGACCGCCTTCCGCACTCATGATGGCCTCTACGAGTTCCTGGTCATGCCGTTCGGCTTGTGCAACGCTCCGGCAACCCTCCAGGCCCTGATGAACGACGTGCTGCGCCCGTTCCTCCGCCGGTTTGTTCTTGTTTTCTTTGATGACATCCTAATCTACAGCTCGACGTGGGCGGATCACCTGCGCCATATCCGCGCTGTTTTCTCCGAGCTCCGCCGGCACCAGCTCTTCGTCAAGCGCTCTAAGTGCGCATTCGGCGCCTCCTCCGTCTCCTACCTCGGCCACGTCATTTTGGAGGCAGGCGTCGCCATGGACCCGGCCAAGGTGCAGGCCATCCATGACTGGCCCGCCGCCTCGCCTCCCGGCTCGAGCGGTGCGGGGCTTCCTCGGCTTGGCGGGCTACTACCGCAAATTCGTCCATAACTACGATTCTGTATCAAGTCACCGCTCCCTTTCTCAAGAAGGACGGGTTTTCATGGTCCCCGGAGGCGACCGCGGCTTTCGACGCCCTCAAGGCCGCGGTGACCTCGGCGCCGATCCTCGCCATGCCCGACTTCACCAAGCTGTTCATCGTCGAGTGCGATGCCTCCACGTACGGCTTCAGCGCGGTCTTGCTTCGGGGAGGGGCATTAAAGCCCGTCGCGCCCGCCCATGTATCGGCCTCGTCCACGCCGTCCGCCACCGGAGGCCATAGAAGACGGACCACTACAGCCTCAAGTACCTGCTTGATCAAAGGCTGGCAACGATCCCTCAGCACCATTGGGTTGGCAAGCTCTTGGGGTTCGATTTCTCGGTGGAATACAAACCGGGAGCTGCCAATGCCGCAACACGGAGGAGACCGGGACCATATTGGCGCTCTCAGGCCCCCGCTTCGACTTCATCACGAAAACACCCGGCCCTCGTCACGCTTGTTGTGCAAGGCGGCATGCCGAACCGTGGACCGTGGTCAATGGCATGGTTCAGTTCAGCGGGCGCCTCTACATACCGCCGGCGTCCCCCTTGGTTCAGGAGATCGTGGCCGCGGTGCACGAGGAGGGCCACGAGGGCGTTCACCGCACGCTGCACCGGCTGCGACGCGACTTCCACTTTCCTAACATGAAGCAGGTTGTGCAGGATTTTGTGAGAGCTTGCGCCACTTGTCAGCGGTACAAGTCGGAGCACTTGCACCCCGTCAGGCTGCTGCTGCCTCTGCCGGTGCCGCAGGGGGTGTGGACGGACATCGCCCTCGACTTCGTCGAAGCTCTACCGCGCGTCAAGGGCAAGTCGGTCATCCTCACCGTGGTGGACAGGTTCAGCAAGTACTGCCATTTCATACCGTTGGCACACCCCTACTCGGCGGAGTCCGTCGCCCAAGCGTTCTTCTCCGACATAGTCCGGCTGCACGGTGTTCCGCAGTCGATGGTGTCCGACCACGATCCGGTCTTCACGTCCACGTTCTGGCGCGAGCTGATGCGCTTGGTGGGCACGAAGCTGCACATGTCCACTGCCTTCCACCCCCAGTCGGATGGGCAGTCTGAGGCAGCAAACAGGGTCATCGTCATGTACCTCCGGTGCCTCACAGGAGATCGACCGCGCCAGTGGCTCCGCTGGCTTCCTTGGGCAGAGTTCGTCTTCAACACCGCCTACCAGAGCTCTCTCTAGGATACTCCGTTCCGGGTCGTTTATGGCCGTGACCCTCCCTCCATCAGGTCCTATGAACCGGGCGACACTCGTGTGGCGGCCGTCGCCAAGAACATGGAGGAGCGAGCTGCGTTCCTTGAGGACGTCCGCTATCACCTTGAGCAGGCCCAGGCGCTTCACCAGCGGCACTATGACAAGCACCATCGAGAAACTACCGACTTCGCCACCGGGCTCCAGCGTCCCTGCAGCAGCCGGTCACGGGCAAGCTGAAGCCCAAGTTCTATGGTCCCTACCGCGTCACGGAGATCATCAATGACGTCGCGGTGCGCCTTGAGCTACCACCTCACGCCCGTCTCCATGATGTCTTTCACGTTGGCATCCTCAAGAAGTTCACCGGGCCCCCACCGTCGACCCCACCAGTTCTGCCACCGATCCACTACGGCGCCGTTGCTCCAGAGCCGGAACGTGCTGTTCGGTACCGCCTTGCTCGAGGCGTTCGTCAGGTCCTCGTACAGTGGAAGGGCCAGTCCTCAGCATCGGCCACATGGGAGGACATCGAGCCTTTCCTCACTCGGTTTCCGGCATTTCAGCTCGAGGACAAGCTGAACCTCGAGGGGGGGAGAGATGTCATGTGGAGCATGACGTACACCAGGCGCCGGAGAGCCCGGGACGTCAGGCGCCGCAGCTGAACGCTAGCGCCAGAGCGACGCCGACACAAGAGGAAGCCACCACGAGTGGCTCGGAGGAAAATTAGATTACTTTCCCTGCTTCATTTCCTTAAGTTTAGGAGATGTTATTTCCTTATTTGTAGAGTTGGTTGTTGCCTAGTGAGATGGCCGGTTGGCTATTAAGTCTGTAATTTCGTGAACAATAGAATTAATCAAGATTGTTACCATCTAATCCTATCTCTCTCTCGTTCTTCAACCAAGCCTGCGGCGGAGGGGTAAACCTCGCCGGAGAAGACGGATCGCGACTACGAACTACGTAGTCGGGGTCGTGCTATCTTGGGGTTTGACGCCCTTGACATGTACAGTATTTGCATAGGTACTAACCTGTAAACAGAGTAGCAGATAAAATAAGACAAGCTGCAATCTAGAGGGACAAACTATTAAAATAAACATTTAATAAACTACCAAGTAGGAGGGCAAGTTATTATAAATACATTAAGAAAAACCAGAAAACATGACTTTCTGTCAACTGGAGGCATTTCGTAAAAAATAATAGTAGGGGCACAAAAGAAGACAAGCTGCAATGTGAGAGTACATTATTACAACAAGCATTCCATAAGCTGCCAATTAGAGAGGCAAATTATTATATAGTCCACTGTATGAGACAAGTAAAATGACTAGCTGACTAATAAAGGGATATTTATTAAAAAAAAAATACAAGACTAGTGGCTCAAAATAAGATAAATTGCATCATGAGAGGTAAATTATTAGAAGAAGCATCACATAAGATGTTTATTTATTAAAAAAAATACAAAACTGGTGGCCCAAAATAAGATAAGTTGCAGCATGAGAGACAAATTATTAGAAGAAGCATTACATAAGAAGCTAACTTAGATATGATAGATTAATATGTAATTAATATTTAGCATTTAGGAATGAATTCAAGCCTAAAAGGTCACTAAAAACTTAAACTACAAAAAACTAGACTGAAAACTAAGACTTAAAAAAGCTAAAAAAACTAAAAACTTGAAGTAAACTGAAATAAAAAACTGATATTGCAAACTTCTAATTGAAAAGTAAAATTATAAACTGATATTGCAAATAGAACTGAAAAGGATACAAAAGTAAGTGATACTAAAAAAATCAATTAACTGAAGCTAACTGAACAGTACATGCTGCCATGTATGTTTAAACTGAAAGTAAAAGAAAAAAAATGAAAACTGAAATCATAAACTAATATTTCAAACCAAACTGAAAGAGATACTGAACTGAACTGACCTAAAGGAGATACTGAAAAACACTCAACTACATGAAACTAAAAGAACAATACAAGATGTCATGTATTGAAGTATTGGAATAGGTGACCAGAGGGAGGGTGAATGGGAGTCGATCAAAATTTCTTTCGAATGGCCACTATTACAATTGACCCTTCAAAAACCCAAAAACCCACACACGAGTAGCTCTCGAGTCAACAGGTGACTAGATGCTCTCCGTAGAATCCGAGAATACAGCGGATCACTTGAAAGAACGGAAAACCAAGCGGATACACGGAACTCACCAAAATCCGAAAATGCTACTCTCAACCCCAACTGAAGTGAGGTGAGAGCGCATACGCAAATCAATCAAACCAACCGATGATTTGATGACTTGAGAGAGTTCCTGGCCACTCTAGTAAACCATCGGAACAAGCGGATTCAAGAATGGAACACTAAAACCTAAAACTGAATCAACAACACTAATATGTGGAGTACAGACCGATGAGGTTCATCATATTCTGATTTTAGCAATCAGACTACGGAGGTTCAGTGCTGAGGTTCAGCACTCGCTAATTCCAGCAATCAAACCGCGGAGGTTCAGCACAGGTTTCTGTAACTTGAAAATTTCCAGGAACTTCGATCACCCATATCTCGGCCAAATCTCAACCAAATGCTAGCAAATTTGAACTAGATTATCTCAAGATAGTATAGAAGCTCCCTCTAAGAGATCTTAGTCCGAGACAAAGACAATCAATGGGAATCTTAAATCATGTGAAGAACATCCCAAAAATCACCCTTCATTTTGATTCAACCGGATGTATGGATTCTTGAGGATTAGTCAAATAATTTAAAACTAAAAACAAAAGTTTTATGGTGGGTCCAATTATGATAAAATTTTTATGGTGGGCTTATCATGGCAGACGACCAGTGTTTGATTCTTGTGCTTGTAATATGTTTTGATTAATTGATCGTAGGGAGGTTAAGCTCTTGAGCTAACATTAACCAGATCATACGGGAGGAAACAACAGTCAGCCACTCAATGTTAATGGAGTCGTTAACTCATCCTGAGGTATTACTTCTTTTCCATTTTTCTCTAGTTATTTATTAGTTTTATTTTTATTTTTGATTTGGTCTAATATTAGCCAACACCACTGAGAACATGCGAGCACGTTTGCTTCCCTAGACCAATGATTGTTCTAAATTTTGACTCTAAAGCTAACCAGATCAATATCTCCTCCTCTTTTTTGTGCTAGGTGACGCACAAGGCGAAAACCTTGGTCCGAGTTGTGGCAGTATATCCTTGTCAAGCAAGTGAACTCAATGGCCTTTGGATTGGTGACTATTGTATTCAGTTGACACTTGAGAGGATCCTACAACGAGAATTAATGCACATGTCTACAAGGATGATATAGTAATATGTTACTCCCTCCGTTCTAAATTATAAGTCACTTTAACTTTTTTGGTTCATCCATTTTGCTATGTATCTAGACATATTATTATATCTAGATACATAGCAAAGTGAATGTATCAAAAAAGTCAAAGTGACCTATAATTTGGAACGGAGGGAGCACTAAATAACCCTTATACTTGATTTCCTTGCCTACGACCAAGCCCATGTGTCAACATTCATCACTAATAATTAGTGTTCATGGTATAAATAGTTATGGATGCTTTGGAGTCTTGCTGAATTAGGTGATCATGTCTTCATCTAAATCCTTGCTAGGTCAAATTCATCGGTGGAGGTTTTGCAACAGAAGAATTGATAATAAAAAAGATGAACAAGCTACTAGGCATCCTAGAATCAGAAGACAACCAGAAAGTTACCTTGACTAGGAATCCACCTTGGATTTGGTGTTGCTGAAGTCATACTATCTGGACAAAAAGGACATCTAGAGCAGCAGAAGGTACAAAATCTTTGGCATTAGGATCAGCGATTCAATATGGATATATTGCTCGAATATGCAGGAACAAAACTTGCAAATGAATCTAAGAGATGTTGTGTAGTATCAATCTATGGCCATATGCTTTTAAACAAATTAATGAATTATTCTATCTATCTAGAACACTAGTGGCACCATGGCGTTCTGTGCAACTCCGTATGTACTTTCCCTAGTGAGCAGTCTCGTGATTATACCTGTATATCAATTACTTTTCACATGTACATGTTCGTGCGCCATGTCATATATATAGTAAGATGTCGGTTGGATTAGGCTTGCTTTCATTGTCAAAGACTCCTGTACAACATTCTTTCCATAAGTTCTAGACGGCATAGCATAGATCACCACTTGGGTATGCTTTTTTATCAATCCTTGTGCTGTTCGGCCTAATCATGGTAGACGACCATGTTTGATTCTTGTGCTTGTTATATGTTTTGATTAATTGATCGTAGGAAGGTTAAGCTCTTGAGCTAACATTAACCAGACCATACGGGAGGAAACATCAGTTAGCCACCATGTGCTTTGGCGATTCAATGACACAAGCATGGAACAAAGACAAGACAACATCAAACCACAACACGAATGCATAGCAGCAACACTAGCTTTCACTACAACTAGTGTTTGATTCTTGTATTCTTCTATCTGATTCACACCCAGGGTTTGTTCTCGACCATAGAAAATGCTGTGGAGGTAAGGAAATTTGTGGGGTTCCATTAGGATTTCTTTTGCTGTGATTAGGTTTAGTTATCTGCTCGAATGCTTTATTGATTAGAATTAGTTCACTGCTCAAATGGCGGTTCCTTATTGTGGGAGGACACATACCTTAGCTTGTCCTTAGATCAAATCTTTTGCAACCTTTTTCATGAAGCATTATGCACTGAGAGGGACCTTCTCTTGTTGTGTCAATTTCTAAGTCTCATTTTTGGTCCTCAAATCAATGCTAGAACCCTTGGTCATGGCTATATTTTTTGCAGATTCACTGTTATGTTAAGGGTTGTGGATCAATCACGCACGACTGGAATATCTGCAACATCTTGTGCTAAAGAAGCTACCCAATTGCCTCATGTTAAGTCAAGTGGAGATTTGATTACTCTCCATGATGTCATGGTACAACATCGAACTCTATTTCATTATGCCATTTGTCACTAGCTATTTCTCGCAGCTATAAATTTCCACATACTTTTTTATATGTGTTGATATCCAATTGTATTTTCTTTTCTCATCATTTTGAAATTTTAGCCACACATTTGTAACACCTAGTTCATGCCTACTCTGATCTGCAGATAACATCATATATGGAGCATTTCTTTGTTGCATTTGACAAAAAAATATTTCTTCATTCATGTTGTTTGAAAGTAAAGTATCTGCTGGGTGCCACCCATATTAGGCTTCATGGAACTATCGTCATGGCAGAAATGACAAAGAACACTTAACTCAGATGAGAACGTGGCTACAAAATACTCTTCTAGGTGGTTCCTAATCAATAAATTATATGTACTGCAGCTATTCTTACGTATTTTATAAATTATGAGTACAAGTGTACAACAGAACTTGCATTATCTCGGTTTAGCCCTTAGTTAAGGTCGGTCTCTTCTGCCTTTGAATTAAACACAACAACGGTTTGAATTTTATTGTCTAGAATTATTCCTATTTTGATAGATTGTCAGCTTCTTGCAGTGAACTAATATTACCTTTTTAATACCTGCTCTCCCAATAATCGATTGGTGTATGCTATTTTATTTTTTAGGATGTATATCTTTTACCGTAGCATGTATTCTGTGTCTATCTTTGTCTCATCGCATAGATTCATAAAATACTTAACTAATACATTTGTAACAATGGTTTACTAGCAACTTTTATAATATCTGTTTCTAACTACTTTGCACCACATGTCTGAAAGATCTCAAATTGCAGTTAAGGAGTTTAAACTCTAATTATACTTTTGATCTAGTATGAAAGGTTAGTTCTTTATTCAATTATATTGAAACTCTAAACTTATTTGGTATAGGGAATGCTCCGAAAATCTCTGTGCCTTGTAGGTCTTGCATGTCTATGAAAATAGTGGCAAATGGGTATTTATGTTTGGGACGGAACTGATACCCTTGCAGCTGAGTTTCAGGCAATCTAGGATTGTAGGTTTATCTATGTTTATTTATTGTTTCTAATTTTTAGCAATAACTAAGAAAAACATCTGTGCAATATAGGATGGTGCTCTAGTGTTTTTGGAATATTGTTGCAGCTTTTAATCTTTATTTGGTTGTTTATATTGTCCATTGAACTTATGCATAGTCAATGAAAAGAAAAATAAGTCTTATTTTAGAAAAACATTTCGTGATGACAGTCATGTCACTATTTTCACTTAATTTACTTGTTTATTTTTTGTGTGCCTCTCTACTATTGATTGGTGAACATATACTTTAGATGCTGAGGCAGCTAAATCACCCCCTCAATTTCAGGGACCACCACTACCCATGGATGATTTATGCACAATGCCATATGTCGGATCTGTTCTGAGGATTGTTTTCAAACAGTTCTGTCATAGAAGTGATTGTTTTCAAATAGTTCTGTCATAGAAGTGCCACACTATCACACCCTGGTTTTCCTAAGAAGACCAAGTGTCATTATATGTGTGCCCAGGATGTCCACACATATAACAATAGAATAGAAATATCAAGAACAATGTTATAAAGCAGAAAACATATCAATATTTGACACTTACAACTATCAGAGTAACGTGGAACGGGTTGCTAAATTCCTCTTTAGGCTCCATCTCAAACAGGGACGGCTGACTGGGGGCTCCGTATGCCAAGCACCTTGAAAGACTTCTGGAAACTCCATAGTATCTTTGTCCTTCTTCTGAGCAGCTCTTTACTACACACTAGGGGTGTGGGGGAAATAGCAAGGTAAGTCCATGTCGAACTCAGCAAGTATAGACGGAAAATATGACATGCAAGGCTTAAACAAGGTAAAGCTAACTGGTTTGACTGCGGTAGCATTTTAATTGGTGTCATTTATTAATACAACCTGATTACTAGAATGAGTAAAAGATCCCAAACCCTTATTAAGATGAAAGTAGTAATTAACAAGTTTATATAAGTATCATGTTCCACATTAACAACACCGAGGTAGCAACCTCATGATAGCACGGGATAGCCATCCCGCCTATCCACGAGGTAGCAACCTCACTGAGAAACCATCTCCAAGATAAGGTGAGAAACATATTCTAATCCTGTGAGGGTTCTAGGCCGCTCGTGACCATGAGCACGGCTGATATATCAGGTTTACTCTACGCAGAGGTGTACACTTTCACTTCAAGTCGTGATTCCCATTTGCCCGGGGTCATGACTCCCCATAACACTGCCGGGGTGAGCAGGCAGGGTCTCACTATGAGACTGTTCACAGGTTCTAGCTAATAGGGCACAACCCGTAGGGTTTGGCCGCGGCGCTAGCAGCCACGATCCATAGCCATGGACCCCGGATGACCACAACTTAATATTCATTACCGCAGTTACTCCCCTACGCCAGTCCAGGTAAGCCACACCCTACTAGTAGAGGTCCTGCTACTACGTCAAGCCAGAGCCATGTAGCTTGAAGCTGTACGGATATCCCAGGTGACCGTCCAAGAACCGGTCCTTAGGGAGAGCGGACACGAGTACCCCCAGCAACTGGGCAGCTCCAGTACTCATTCCCTCTTACCAAAACCTTAAGCCATGTTGCTATAAAAGCATCTTTTAACCACCATCACGGTGAACCATCATATTATAGATAACAGTAACCATTATCAAGCATCATTAAGAATCCTTAAGTAAACATGTGCGTAGGTGTAGCAGCTAAGCATAACTACTCTACCCATGACTAAAAAACCCTAGGATGTTTTGCAGGATACAATTGGCTAAAAAATCCTTAGGGTTCTCAAAGTTATGACACATGCAAACAAAGTAAAAATAAATTAAATAGTGAATAGGAGCAACATGATCAAATGGTGTCTGCACTTGCCTTAAACCCGATGCTAGCTGCTCTAAGTCTTCATCTTTCAATGTCCAACTTCTGCTCCTCAACTGCTGGTCTTCATCGTTGGTCCTCAGCGCTCAAGAACTGTTCTTCTGCTACTCGCGGGACACACCAAGCCACAACACAAGCAGACAAACAAACACAACTAACAACATTACATCACTCAAAAGAAAAGGCTTTGAAAGAGCGCACTAAATGACAGGGCTCACTGTTACGGTTGCTAGAGCACAAGAACGATGGAAGACGGTACTACCGTTAAGAAGGACATGACTAACACGATGTTTGGAACATAACTGAATAAACCGACTATAAGCTTAGTTTATTTTAGTTACTGAAATAAGATGATGGAAATTTTATGGAAATATCCTAAAATTGAATTAATCAAGTTACATTAAATTATAAAGCGAGATTAAAGACCTAGACATATTTTATTTACAAAAAAAAACTATAGTATTTGAGCCAATTAAACATGCAATTTAGAAAACATATGTAGAATATGTGAGAACACTAATAAACCTATCTCAGGTTCTAGGTTTAACCTAAACAAGTCACAATTAAGAAATGTTTAATTTGCTATTTAGCAAGTTAGTTATTAGATCTATAAAAGACTGGAGATTAAACCTTAAATTGCTTTTAATTTGGAAAGCGATGTGAATAATCATTAATCATATTAATACTTTATTAAAATTAAGAAACATGAGACATGTCATATGGCGTTTCTAACATGTCACTTTGGTTGGCATGATCAAAAAGAAATAAGGATGGATTTAAAGCTCTAGGTTGCTTTTAATTAGAAAGCTACTAAATAAACATGAATCAAACCTATATTTAAATCAATAAATTAAGATTTCCATGACATGTTAAACACTTTCACTGCTGCGCAGAGCGAGACGACACGAATCTAACGCAATTGGAGCGAACTAAAACGGAGTTAAAATAACGAAATGGTGACTAATTAAAACTGGATGGCAAACTTGTAAATACTTCATCTTCTACCTTGGGTTGGGTTGCTCGTACAGATCATGGTCATGGACGATGTGGCCTGCTGCTGTTCACGCACAGGGGAGGAAAGGGCCTCGGCCAGGCCAGCCAACCGACGGCGCGGCAGCAGCCCTAGCCCGCGTGGAGCCCGCGGTGGTGGGGCTGGCTCGATGACCAGCGGCTAGCGGCCAGCGGCCAGCGGCCGAGCAGCCACCGCACGCCGGCTGCTCTGCTCTGCAGCAGCGCAAGTGCGGGGGGGGGCCGCGGCGCGCAGCCCATGGCGGTGGCGAGGGGCCACGGGCCCGCAGGAGGCGGCAGCCGTCTGCAGGGACGGCATCGAGTGATCGGAGACGACAAAGAGATGGCCGGCCATAGGAGCTCCTCGCCGGAAAAGAGAGATGAGATGGAAACGGGTCAAACGGTGATGGATTCGACCAAACAAGTATACAACGGCGAAGAGAACGACAAGGGCTACCTCGTGGTGGTGGTGGCTGCCGCCGGAACGCGACGAGTTCACCGGAAAAGCTTACCGGAAGTTCGCCGGAAACCTAGTTTTGCAAGGTTCGGCGTCCGATCTACGGAGATAGGAGTGGCGGCTCGCGAAACGGGCTGTACTTCTAGAATCTGCGCGTCGAGGAGAAGAGCGGCATGTATATATATCTAGGGTTCAGGCTCGGGAAAAAATGAGTCATTTTTATTTATTTCGGAAATTTCAGAAAATGATTTTCAGTTTGAAAACAATTCTAGAAAAAGCTAAAATCGTTTTGAATCACCGAAAAATCTCTATCTCTACCTAATAATAAAGAGGCAAAATTTCAGCCCATTTTTTTCGTCCATCCATTTTTTTGTCTATCGTCCCATAAATACTGGATCATGAAGAGTTTCTTTTGATCAAACTTATACGATCCTTGCCCATACAAGTCTAAATATATAGCATGTAGCTAGCAAGAATCGATATAAAGTCCGATTTGAATTCGTAACGTATTGGATCGTGTCCACCAAATCTCATATACCTATCTGACCCAAACTCATGCCTAGAAAAATTATATCTGCACACAGTCCGTCCGTTTGTCACTTTGTTTTATTCCAATCCTAACCCATCACGTTGACATGGCGCAAAAAAAAATTCCATTGACAATTGTGAAGTCCGGACCTATCTCTCACATTTGTCCGTTTCCATATTTCTCTTTCTTGTGTGTATGTTTTTTTTTTGGTCTAACGCCATGTTGCATGTTTTTTTGTTCTCTTATTTTTTGTCTCCCACTTTTTCTTATATAAAACTTGGAAAATAAATAATAAAGACATCATTATGGGTATTTAAAATATGGTTATAATCTTTCCATGGTAAATAAATATTTCACCACAAAATTATTGATGTAATTTTAGTTAGGAAAAAAAAAGATTTATTATTGTTGAAACTTGGAGCAGTTGATGGTTCAACTAAATCTTAAGCAGTTTGTCATCCAACTAATAAAATAAATGTATCTCTGAGAGTACAGTTTTTGATAAAACAATGAGAGCTGCCAAGTAAAATTCAAAAGGAATAATAGAAAACATCTAACTCACCAACATATGGGACACTATAAAATTGAAGTTATAAGTAAAATTTATTGTAGCTTACAATCGGAGAAGAAAAAAAAAGATATATCAAGTCAAAAAAAAGAATGTATTTTAATTAATAGGTGTCATAGTCATCATAAATAAATTATTATAGATGTAATTTTTATAAAAAAGGTAAAACTAAATAGATATGTAATATTTGTTTAAATAATTAATATTTTTCTTCCGTTGCAACGCACGGGGCATGTTTTGCTAGTATTTCTAAAACTCCAAAAATTATGGAAAAATGCCCAAAGGTGGATTGAGAGATGATGAATCCAAATAAAGTATTTGGAGTCCCAAAAAAGATTTTAGAGAATTTAGAAAATAGATTTTGCTCTAGAGAAAATAAAAAATTATTCAAAAACTTAGAAAATTCTCGAGAAGTATCAAACGACCTCTAAACGCATTTTTAAAACTTAGCATACTCAAAAGCACCACAATCAAACAACAGACAAGCACCACATCAACAAAGGCCTATCAAATTAAATTCACAAATATTTGAATAACACTATTTTTTTTTTAAAAAAAATATATAGAAATCTAAACTAATATTGATAAATTTTATCTAAATATCAAAATTCTTCATTTTATTTAGTGTTTGCTAATCACATCCCAAAATAGAATTTATAGGGATGTGACACACACATGCAAACGAGTATTCATTGGGCCAAGTTCAAGAACATCATTACCTGCAAAAGAGTTTGGCATTTGGAAAGGCATTTTGTTGCCCTATAGTGGAGTTCACCTTTTATCTCATAAAGATAGTAGTGTTCTTGATCGTCAGAAGTAAGCTTCTTTTCGGATGAATTTTAATGTTCTTTGTACATTATATTATATAAGTAAAACTTCACCAATTACATGAATACCTCCAGGATGTATGACATACGCAAAGACAACCGAGTTCAGTGTCAGCCGATGGCAAGCTTCCCCTCGAATGTTGTTGGTTTGCTCTCTAATAGTTTGCATTGCTCCTCTGAATCACTGATGAACATATTATATTTCAGCATTTAGATCATAAATTTAGCTTCTGATTTGGCATTTAATTGATTTAAATAGCAATATTTAAGTTTGTTCATCAGGCCTTATCATCATTGTCACCTAAATAAGTGTATACTATAGCATTCCTCCATTCTATTTGCATAGGAAGGTTGTTGTGTATAAAAACAAACCTTAATATTTTTTTTATGTGGTATGTATATATAGAGACCTAAATAAAGAACATGATGTCAAACTGCTTGTTTACATGTATTGTATTGATGAAAGGCTGTATCAACCTACTAATACAACGAATTTTCTTTCCTACGTTCACACGCAAAAAACATCCCCCACTGAGGAGCCCCTCTTCATCCACCCACGAAATTGTACCTAGGAAACCAACACAATTAAAATGAACAGCTCAGATTTAATTTCATACATTCTCTCTTCTTGCTCATTCACATCGGATGGCCCAGATCAAAGTGTCACACTTCCCCTCCGAGCCTCCCGCGCGCATACTCCTGGCGGCGCCGCTATTCACGCTCGCGAGTCACACGGGTGAGATACACTGCTCTCGCCAGAAAACGCCGCTTGGGCTCGCCCGTGGCTCCATCAAGGTACGCCTCCCGCGTCTCAAGATCGACATGATAAAGGGTCGCTTCACGAAGCTCCTGCTCAGCGAGGACATCAGCGGCAAGGGCGTCTGCATTCGTATTCGAAAGTTCCACTGACATCTTATGTTAAAGTATGAGTAGATTTGTGGAAAAAATTCAAAGAATACAAGGCCGGCCGCCATCAACAGATCAAGTAAGATTTTTTATGCAGACCTGCAGTAGGTATTTGTCTTCGGAAAAGTACGAGTAGATTTGGGGCAAATGTTGAGAAACATTAGGAGAGGCTCCGATAAAAAAGTAGGATGTAACATGTGAGCAATTTATAATGGGGTGACATATAAGTGATCCTATATCACTATCATGATATGAATCCCGAAGCTGCTGACATTGGAAAATAGTGATTTTTTTGTCCACATTGGAAAAGTGATTTTTTCCTCTTAATATATGTTTTGTCTCAGCTATGGTGGTTTTGTCTGGTGGAACTTGCAGAAACTCAGATCCCTTCTATGCTGAATCAAAGATATAACACAGCTGTCGGTGATGGAATAGTTTCTTTGTGGAATTTTTTCTGACATGCATCAGCTGCAATGTTTGATAATTCATTTTTGCATGGCATTTTCATAGATGGTAAAACAACTAATGTTTGTTTTCCTTGTATTTTATTTTTATAGACTTTTTTCTTGGCAATAGCAATATCACTACTAATAACCTCTCCTCGTAGGACGACGGCAAAGTACAGGCGATGGGTGCTGACAGCCAGAGGATGGTGGCATTCAGCTTTGTCTTATTTGTTTGCCATCTATGCTCAAAATATCGTGCATATACTTATCATAATGTTTTTCTTTCTTTTTATGCAAAATTTGATCAGCGGCGATAGGTATGAAGCTACTCTAGAGAGAAGGAAGTGAGGCTGGCAGTGCTTTGGATATAATGGTGAGAGTGAGAAACAAATATATGTTGCCAGTTCTACAATGAAATAGAAAAAATCTGAGAGTTGTGCAATCGTTCCAGACCATAGGTTTCTTAAATATACAATGTCAATACATGTGGAATGAACTATCTTTCTTTCAACTGAAAAATCTTCATTCTGAGCATGGCATCTTTAGTTCACCAGACAAGGGAGTTTTGCATGGGCTTGCAACAATGAGAGGTTATTTACAATGTCATTATGTCTGCGATGAGACACTACATCCTCTGCAGTAATTTCCGTCGTCCAACAAAGGTGATATTCTATTGTTACAAATCTTTAACTATTTATGTGGCTGCGAATTCTAACACAAGTACAACATCTAAAAATGATTTATTTTCATACCCTTTTCAACTGTGGAAAGTGGGCTTTGAATTACCTAATCTTGATCTTTGCATTTTACAAAATTCTAAACTATTTTTTGAATTCTAATTCTGAACTATTTTGGTAAAACTCTAAAATATAACAGTAGTTCTATTTCAAGCAAGACTTGTACTTTTTTTGGAACTTTTACTATGAATTTTTTCAAAATCTGTTTCTGCAACTAATGCTATACAAACTATTGTCTAAAGGCTACCGGGCACGGGGAATGGGAGCAAGGCTCCCAACCAAAGTGTAATTTGACTGTCTTGTGCGGAGTACAATCTAAAGCAACACTGAGGTTATAGGCTATAACATGTAAATTCTTGGTGTTTGCCAAACTATTTTTGTTGTATGTTAAAAACTAAACTATATTCTAATATCATTGTTTTCATGTGTATGTATTTTTATAAATATTAAATATATCATAATTAGTATCATAATATCATTTTTTAAAAAAATTTTTGAATATATAAATATTACATGTTTTCTATAAATCAAGTCAAACTTGTGGCACGCTTTATTTTGGTAATCTTTATTTGGTATCAGGTTATCATTAGAATCATGTTTTTATTCTAATATTATAATAGGTGAATAATTTTTTTTTTCAAAATCACCTAAGCATTTGCACCACATTTTAGTTGTTTAATTTGTGTTGTCATAAATATCACCGTAGCGTTAGCACGGGCAATATACTAGTAAAGTTATAATGCATTTTTGATGCCATTTGTTGCCCACAAAGGCTTTCCTCATGATAATTTATTATCAGTTCTGTTAGATGTAAAATGTGAGGAAGGAGTTTACTCAATGTTAATGGAGTCATTAACTCATCCTAAGGTATTACTTCTTTCCCATTTTTCTCCAATTTTTTATTTGTTTTATTTCTGTTTCTAATTTGGTCTAATATTAGCCAACAACTCTGAGACCATGCGAGCATGTTTGCTTCCTTAGACTAGTGATTGTTCTGAATTCTGACTCTGAAGATAACCAGATCAATGTCTCCTCTTTTTTGTGCTAGGTGACGCACAAAGTGAAAACCTTTGTCCGAGTTTTGGCAGCATGTCCTTGTCGAGCTAGTGAACTCAGTGGCCTTCGGATTGGTGACTATTGTATTCAGTTGACTCTTGAGGATCCCATAGTGAGAATTAATACATATGTCTACAAGGATAATGTGATAATATGTTACTAAATAACCCTTATACTTGATTTCCTTGCCTATGACCAAGCCCAGGTGTCAACATTCATCACTAATAATAAGTATTTGTGGTATAAATAGTTGTGGATGGTTTGTAGTTTAGTTGAATTAGGTGATCATGTCTTCATCTAAATCCTTGTAGGTCAAATTCATCGATGGGGGTTTTGTGACAGAAGAATTGATAATAAAAAAGATGAACAAGCTACTAGGCATCCTAGAATTAGAATACATCGAGGAAGTTCCCTTGACTAGGAAACCACCTTAGATTTGGTGCTGCCTAAAGTCATACTATCTGGATTAAAAGGATATCTGGGACAACAGAAGGTATCAAACCTTTGGCATTAGGATCAAGGATTCAGCAGGGATATATTGCTTTTGTACAAATTAGTGAATTATTCTATCTATCCAAAATACTAGTGGCACCTTGGCGTTCTGTACAAGTCTGTATGTATGTGCCAATTATGCACCTAAGAATAATTGGCACACCAACTACAGTGAATGGTCTCGTGGTTGTACCTGTATGTCAATTACTATTCACATATACATGTTCATGTGCAATGTCATATATAGTAAGATGTCAGTTGGATTCGGCTTGCTTTCATTGTCAAAGACTCTTGCACAACGCTCTTCCCACTAGTTCCAAACGACATAGCGTAGATCACCACTTGGCTATGCTTTCTGTTAGTCCGCATGCTGTCTGGCCTAATCATGGCAGACGACCATGTTTGATTCTTGAGCCTATTATATATTTTGATTAATTGATTGCAGGAAGGTTAAGCTCTTGAGCTAACATTAACCAGACCATATGAGAGGAAACAACAGTCAGCCACCATGTTCTTTGGCGATAGTTTCTGTTGTGCATAGCTGATAGATAGGGTCTGACTGGCCTCCTTATGGAATGATTTTGGGATCTCAAGTTAAGATCACCATACACCAGTCGTTACTACTGCAAACTGTAAAGCAACCGAGATGAGTAGATGATGATGGTCTCCATTATGGAACAGAGCAACCTAGTACAATTTTATGGTTGGCATAAGCATGGAACAAAGCCAATACAACATCAAACCACAACACAAATGCACAGCAGCAGCACTAGCTTTCACTACAACTAGTGTTTGATTCTTGTATTCTGCTATCTGATTCACACCTAGGGTTTGTTCTCGACCACAGCAAATGTTGCGGAGGCAGTGATATTTGTGGGGTTCTGTTGGGATTTTGTGCTACGATTAGGCTTAGTTATCTGCTCAAATGCTTTGTTGATTAGGATTAGTTCTCTGTTCAAATGGTAGTTTTTGTAGATTTCACTATTATGTTAAGGGTTGTGGATCACTCACGCACGGCAGGAATATCTGCAACATCTTTTGTTGAAGAAGCTGCCCAATTGCCTCATGTTAAGTCAAGTGGAGTGATTAGTCTCCATGATGTTGTGGTACATCATAGAACTCTATTTCATTATGCCATTTGTCACTGGCTATTTCTCGGATATACAAATTGCCACATACCTTTTTTATATGTGTTGATGTCCAAATGAATTTTTTTTCTCACCATTTTTGAAATTTTAGCCACACATTTGTAGCACCTAGTTCATGCCTACTCTAATCTGTAGATAACATCATTTATGGAGCATTTCTTTATTGCATTTGACAAAAACAATTCTTCATTTGTGTTGTTTGAAAGCAAAGTATGTGCTAGATGCTGCCTGTATTAGGTTTCATGGAACTATCCTCATGGCATAAATGACAAAGAACGCTTAACCCAGATGAGAACATGGCTACAAAATACTCTTCTAGGTGACTTCTAATTGATAAATTATTTGTATTGCAGCCATTCTATTTATGAACTCTTCCTAACCAAAGGATTTTTGTATTTTATAAATTATTAGTATAAGTGTACAACAGAACTTACATTATCTCATTTTAGCCCTTAGTTAAGGACGGTCTCTCCTGCCTTTCATTCAAACTCAACAATAGTTTGAATTTTGTTGTCTAGGATTGTTCCTATTTTATTAGACTATCAACTTCTTGTAGTAAAATAATATTAATTTTTGACTACTTGCTCTCACAATAATCGATTGATATATGCTATTTTGTTTCTTTAGGATGTATACCTTGTACCGTAGCATGTATTTGGTGTCTATCTTTGTCTCATTGCATAGATTCATGAAATACTTAACTAGTAAGTCCGTAACAATGGTTTACTAGCAACTTTTGTAATATCTGTTTCTAACCACTTTGCACCACAAGTCTGAAAGATCTTGAATTGCTGTTAAGGAGTTGGAAGTTTGATATACTTTTGATCTAGTATGCAAGGCTAGTTCTTTATTCAATCGTATTGAAACTCTAGACTTATTTGGTACAGAAAATGCTCCAAAAATCTCTCTGACTTGTAGGTTTTGCATGTCCATAAAAATAGCTGTAAATAGATATTTTATGTTTGGGATGGAACTGATTTCCCTATAGCGGAGTTTTAGACAATGTAGGATTGTTGGTTTATCTATGTTTATTTACTATTTCTAATTTTGAGCAATAACTAAGAAAAACTTCTATGCAGTATAGGATGGTGCTTCAGTTTTTTTAGAATATTGTTGTAGCTTTTAATCTTAAATTGGTTGTTCATATTATGTACTGAACTTAAGTACAGTTAATGAAAAAAATGTCTTATCTTATAAAAACATTTGCTGACGATAGTCACGTCACTATTTTCACTTAATTTACCTGTTTATTTTTTGTATGCCTCTCTGCTATTGATTGGTGAACATATAGTTCAGATGCTGGGGCAGCTGAATTACCCCCTCAATTTCAAGGATCACCACTACCCACGGATGATTTATGCCCAAGGTCATGTGTCGGATCTGTTCGAGGGATTTTTTCATACAGTTTTGTCAAGGAAGTACCACACATGCAAACACGTATTCATTGGGCCAAATTCAGGAACATTACCTGCAAGCAAGAGTTTGGTATTTAGAAAGGCATTTTATTGCCCTCTAGTGAAGTTCACCTTTTATCTCATAAAGATAGTAGTGTTCTTGATCGTCAAAATTAATCTTCTTTTCTGATGAAATTTAATGTTCTTTGTACAATATATTATATAAGTAAAACTTCACCAATCACATGAATACCTCTAGGATGTATAACATACGCAAAGACAACTGAATTCAGTGCCACAGCCGGTGGCAACCTTTCCATCTGATATTTTTGGTATGCTCTTTATTGGTGTGCATTGCTCCTCTGAATCACTGATGAACATATTATGTTTCATCATTCAGATCATGAATTTAGCTTTAGATTTAGCATTTAATTGATTAAAATAGCAACATTTAAGTTTGTTCATCAGGCCTTATCATTGTTGTCACCTAAATAAGTGTATACTATAGCATTCCTCCATTCTATTTGCGTAGGAAGGTTGTTGCGCATAAAAATAAACCTTAATATTTTTTCGTGTGGTATGTATATATAGAGATCTAAATGAAGCATAGGATGATCTTATCGAAATGCTTGTTTACATGTATTATATTGATGAAGCGTTGCATATAGTTATAATGCATTTTTGATGCCATTTTTTGCCCATAGAGGCTTTCCTCATGATAAATTGTTATCTATTCTGTCAGATGTAAAATGTGAGGAAGGAGTTTACTTAATGTTAATGGAGTCATTAACTCATCCTGAGGTATTACTTCTTTCCCATTTTTCTCTAGTTATTTATTAGTTTTATTTCTATTTCCGATTTGGTCTAATATTAGCCAACACCTCTGAGAACATGCAAAAATGATTGCTTCCCTAGACTAGTGATTGTTCTTATTCTGACTCTAAAAGTAACCCAGATCAATTTCTCCTTCTCTTTTTTGTGCTAGGTAATGCACAATGCGAAAACCTTAGTCTGAGTTGTGGCAGCAAGTCCTTGTCGAGCTAGTGAACTCAGTGGCCTTCGATTGTGATTATTGTAATCAGTTGACCCTTGAGGATCCTACAGTGAATGCATATGTGTATAAGGATGATGTGGTAATATGTTACTAAATAACCCTTATACTTGATTTCCTTGCCTACGACCAAGCCTTGGTGTCAACATTCATCACTAATAATCAGCGTTCATTTTATAAATAGTTATGGATGCTTTGTACTCATGCTGAATTAGGTGATCATGTTTTCATCTAAATCTTTGGTAGGTCAAATTCATGGGTGGGGGTTTTGTGATAGATAAAAAAAGATGAACATGCTACTAGGCATCCTAGAACCAGAATACAGCAAGAAAGTTCCCTTGACTAGAAATGCACCTTGGATTTGGTGTTACCTGAAGTCATACTATCTGGATTAAAAGGATATCTAGAACAGCAGAAGGTATCAAACCTTTGGCATTAGGATCAAGGATTCAGCAGAGATATACTGCTTTTGTACAAATTAGTGAATTATTCTATCTATCCAAAACACTAGTGGCACCTTGGCGTTCTATACAAGTCCGTATGTATCTGCCAATTATGCACCTAAGAATAATTGGCACACCAGCTACAGAAACGGTCTCATGGTTGTACTTGTATGTCAATTACTATTCATATGTACATGTTCATGCGCCATGTCATATATAGTAAGATGTCGGTTGGACTAGGCTTTCTTTCATTGTCAAAGACTCTTGCACAATGCTCTTTCCACAAGTTCCATACGGCATAGCGTAGATCACCACTTGAGTATTCTTTCTGTTAGTCCGTGTGCTATCTGGCCTAATCATGGCAGACGACCGTGTTTGATTCTTGTGCCTGTTGTAGTTTTGACTAATTGATTGTAGGAAGGTTAAGCTCTAGAGCTAACATTAGCCAGACCATAAGAGAGGAAACAACAGTCAGCCACCATGTTCTTTTGGCGACAATTTTTGTTGGGCATAGCTAATAGACAGGGTTTGACTGGCTTCCTTACGAAATGATTTTGGGATCTCAAGTTAAGATCACCATACACTAGTTGTTGCTGCTGCAAACTGCAAAGCAACCTAGATGAGTAGATGATGATAGTCCCCATCATGGAATAGAGCAACCTAGTACAATTTTACGGTTGACACAAGCATGGAACAGAGCCAATATAGCGTCAAACCACAACACAAATGCAAAGTAGCAGCACTAGCTTCACTACAACTAGTGTTTGATTCTTGTATTCTTCTATCTGGTTCATACCTAGGGTTTCTTCTTGACCACAACAAATGTTGTGGAGGTAGGGATATTGGGGGGTTCTGTTGAGATTTTGTGCTATGATTCGGCCTAGTTCTCTGCTCAAATGCTTTGTTGATTAGGATTAGTTCTCTGTTCAATTGGTAGTTTTTGTAGATTTCACTGTTATGTTGAGGGTTGTGGATCAATCACACACGGTTGGAATATCTGCAACATCTTTTGCTGAAGAAGCTGCCCAATTGCCCCATGTTAAGTCAAGTGGAGACATGATCAGTCTCCATGATGTCATGGTACATCATAGAACTCTATTTTATTATGCCACTTATCACTGACTATTTCTTGAAGGTACAAATTGTCACATACTTTTTTTATATTTGTTGATGTCCAATTATATTTTGTTTTCTCACCATTTTTGAAATTTTAGCCACACATTTGTAGCACCTAGTTCACACCTACTCTGATCTGCAGATAACGTCGTATATGGAGCATTTCTTTATTGCATTTGACAAAAACAATTCTTCATTCGTGTTGTTTGAAAGCAAAGTATGTGCTAGGTGCTGCCTGTATTAGGTTTCATGGAACTGTCATCATGGTAGAAATGACAAAGAACGCTTAACCTAGATGAGAACATGGCTATAAAATACTCTTCTAGGTGACTTCCTAATCGATAAATTATATGTATTGTAGCATTCTATTTATGAACTCTTCCTAACCAAAGGATTTTTTTTATTTTATAAATTATGAGTACAAGTGTACAATAGAACTTGTATTATCTCATTTTAGCCCTTAGTTAAGGACGGTCTCTCCTGCCTTTCATTTGAACACAACAACAGTTTGAATTTTGTTGTCTTGAATTGTTCCTATTTGTTAGATTGTCAGCTTCTTGTAGTGAAATAATATTACTTTTGACTACTTGCTCTCATAATAATCAATTGATATATGCTATTTTATTTCCTTAGGATGTATACATTGTACCGTAGTATGTATTTGGTGTCTATCTTTGTCTCATTGCATAGGTTCATAAAATACTTAACTAGTACGTCCGTAACAATGGTTTACTAGCAACTTTTGTAATATCTATTTCTAATTACTTTGCACCATAGGTCTAAAAGATCTCGAATTGCAGTTAAGAAGTTCGAAGTCTAATTGTACTTTTGATCTAGTATGCAAGGCTAGTTCTTTATTCAATCGTGTTGAGACTCTAGACTTATTTGGTATAGAAAATGCTCCAAAAATCTCTATGCCTTGTAGGTTTTGCATGTCCACAAAAATAGCAGCAAATGGATATTTTATGTTTGGGATGGAACTAATACCCCTACAGCTGAGTTTCAGGCAATGTAGTGTTGGTTTGTCTTTGTTTATTTATTATTTCTAATTTTGAGCAATAACTAAGAAAAACTTCTATGCAGTATAGGATGGTGCTCTAGTTTTTTTAGAATATTGTTGTAGCATTTTAATCTTAAATTGGTTGTTCATATTATGCACTGAACTTAAGCATAATCAATGAAAAAATATGTCTTATCTAAGAAAAACATTTGCTGACGATAGTCACGTCACTATTTTCACTTAATTTACCTGTTTATTTTTTGTATGCCTCTCTGCTATTGATTGGTAAACATATAGTTCAGATGCTGAGGCAGCTGAATCACCCCCTCAATATCAAGGACCACAACTACCCACGGATGATTTATGCCCAAGGTCATGTGTCGGATCTATTCTGAAGATTTTTTTCATACAGTTCTGTCAAGAAAGTACCACACATGCAAATGCGTATTCATTGGACCAAGTTCAGGGAACATTACCTGCAAGCAAGAGTTTGGCATTTAGAAAGGCATTTTATTGCCCTCTAGTGAAGTTCATCTTTTATCTCATAAAGATAGTAGTGTTCTTGATTGTTAGAATTAATCTTCTTATCTAATGAAATTTAATGTTCTTTGTACATTATATTATATATGTAAAACTTCACCAATTACATGAATACCTCTAGGATGATGACATACGCAAAGACAACCGAGTTCGGTGCCAGCTGATGGCAAGCTTTCCGTTTGATGTTTCTGGTATGCTCTCTAATAGTGTGCGTTGCTCCTCTAAATCACTGATGAACATATTATGTTTCATCATTCAGATCATAAATTTAGTTTAGATTTCCACATTTAATGGACTAAAATAGCGATATTTAAGTTTGTTCATTAGGCCTTATTATTGTTGTGACCTAAATAGGTGTATACTATAGCATTCCTCCATCCTATTTGCGTAGGAAGGTTGTTGTGCATAAAAACAAACCGTAATATTTTTTCATGTGGTATATATAAATAAAAATCTAAATCAAGCATATGATGGTATTGTCAAAGTGCTTGTTTACATGTATTGTATTGATGAAACGCTGCATATAGTTATAATGCAATTTTGATGCTATTTGTTGCCCACAATGGCTTTCCTTATGATAAATTGTTATCTATTTTGTTAGATGTAAAATGTGAGGAAGGAGTTTACTCAATGTTAATGTAGTCGTTAACTCATCCTGAGGTATTACATCTTTCCAATTTTTCTCTAGTTATTTATTAGTTTTATTTCTGTTTCTGATTTGGTCTAATATTAGCCAACACCCTTGAGAACATGCGAGCATGTTTGCTTCCCTAGACTAGTGATTGTTCTGATTCTGACTCTAAAAGTAACCAGATCAATTTCTCCTTCTCTTTTTTGTGGTAGGTAATGCACAAAATGAAAAACTGAAAAATATCTTAGTCAACCTAGTGAGAATTAATACATATTTCATGATCCTTTATGTTACAACCTTTATACTTAATTTCCTTGTCTACGACCAAGCCAAAGTGTCAACATTCATCACTAATAATAAATGTTCATAGTATAAATAGTTATGGATGCTTTGTAGTTTAGTTGAATTAGGTGATCATGTCTTCATCTAAATCCATGGTAGGTCAAATTCATCGGTGGAGGTTTTGCGACAGAAGAATTGATGATAAAAAAGATGAACAAGATGCTGGGCATCCCAGAATCTGAAGTCAGCGAGGAAGTTTCCTTTGGTGTTGCCTGAAGTCATACTATCTAGATAAAAAGATACTAGGGTAGTAGAAGGTACCAAACCTTTAGCATTAGGATCAGAAATTCAGTAGGGATATACTGCTTGAATATGCAAGAACAAAACTTACAAATGAATCTAATAGATGTTGTGTAGTATCAATATGTGGCCATATGCTTTTGTACAAATTAGTGCATTATTCTATCTATCCAGAACACTGGTGGCACTATGGCATTTTGTAAAAGTCTCTATGTATGTGCCAATTGTGCACCTAAGACTAATTGGCACACCAACTATAGTGAACGGTCTCATGGTTGTACCTGTATGTCAATTACTATTCACATATACATTTTCATGTGACATGTCATATATATATATAGTAAGATGTCGGTCGGGTTAGGCTTGCATTCATTATCAATTGAAATATGCTATTTTGTTTGTTTAGGATACATATCATTTATCGTAGTATGTTTTCTATGTCTATCTTTGTCTCATTGCATAGATTCATGAAATACTTAACTAGTATGTCCCTAACAATGGTTTACTAGCAGCATTTGTAATATCTATTTCTAACTACTTTGCACACATGTCTGAAAGATCTTGAATTGCAGTTAAAGAGTTTAAAGTCTGATTATACTTTTGATCTAGTATGCATAGTTAGTTCTTTATTCAATTGTATTGAAACTCTAGACTGATTTGGTATAGCAAATGCTTGAAAAATCTCTATGTCTTGTTGGTTTTGCATGTCTGTGAAAATAGTGCCAAATAGATATTTTATATTTAGGATGGAACTGATGCCCCTACAGCTGAGTTTCAGACAATGTAGGATTGTAGGTTTGTCTTTGTTTATTTATTGTTTCTAATTTTTCAACAATAACTAAGAAAAACATCAATGCAATATAGGATGGTGCTCTAGTATTTTTGGTATATTATTGCAACTTTTAATCTTAAATTGGTTGTTCATATTGTGCACTGAACTTAAGCATAGTCAATGAGAAAAATAAGTCTTATCTTAGAAAAACATTTGCTGATGATAGTCATGTAACAATTTTTACTTGATTAACCTATTTATTTTTTGTATGCCTCTTTGCTATTGATTGGTGAACATATAGTTTGGATGCTAAGGCAGCTGAAGCACCCCTCAATTTTTAAGGACCACCACTACCCACGGATGATTTATGCCTAATGTCATATGTCAGATCTGTTGTAAGGATTTTTTTTAGATAGTTCTGTCAAGGAAGTACCACACATGCAAATGCGAAAGGCGTATTTATTGGGCTAAGTTTTAGGTATATTACCTGCAAGCAATAGTTTGGCATTTGAAAAGGCATTTTGTTGCCCTCTAGTGAAAGTTCGCCTTTTATCTCATAAAGATATTAGTGTTCTTGATCATCAGAAGTAATCCTCTTTTCTGATGAATTTTAATGTTCTTTGTACATTTTCTTAGATAAGTAAATTTCACCAATTATATAAGTACCCCCGGAATGTATGTCATATGCAAAAACAACCGAGTTCTCGGTGCCAACCGATGGCAAGCTTGCCCTGTAATGTTGCTGGTATGCGCTTCTAGTAGTTTGCATTGCTCCTCTGAATCACAAATGAATATATTATGTTTTATCATGAAAATCATGAATTTAGCTTCCGATTTGACATTTAATTGATTAAAATAGTAATATTTAAGTTTGTTCATCAGGCCACATCATCGTTGTCACCTAAATAAGTATACTATAGCATTCCTCATTCTATTTACGTAGGAATGTTGTTGTGCATAAAAACAAACCTTAATATTTTTTCATATGGTATGCATATATAGATATCTAAAATGAAGCACATGACGATCTTGTCAAAGTGCTTGTTTACATGTATTGTATTGTATTGATGAAGCGCTGCACAAAGTTATAATGCATTTTTATGCCATTTGTTGCCTACAAATAATGTGAGGAAGGAGTTTACTCAATATTAATGGAGTAATTAACTTAACTCATTCCAAGTTATTACTTCTTTCCTATTTTTCCCTAGTTATTTATTAGTTTTATTTCCTTTTTCTGAATTGGTCTAATATTAACCAACACCCTTGAGAACATGTGTGCATGTTTGCTTCTCTAGACCAGTGATTGTTCTGAATTCTGACTCTAAAGCTAACCAGCTTTAATATCTCTTCTTTTTTGTGCTAGGTGACACACAATATGAAAACCTTGGTCCGAGTTGTGGCAACATGTCCTTGTCGAGCTAGTGAACTCAGTGGCCTTCGGATTGGTGACTATTGTATTCAGTGACTCTTGAGGATCCCACAATGAGAATTAATGCATATGTCTACAAGGATGATGTGATATTATGTTACTAAATAACCTTTATACTTAATTTTCTTGCCTACGACCAAGCCAAAGTGTCAATATTCATCACTAATAATAAGTGTTCATGGTATAAATAGATTATGGATGCTTTGTAGTTTAGTTGAATTAGGTGATCATGTCTTCATCTAAATCCATGGTAGGTCAAATTCATCGGTGGATGTTTTACAAAGAAGAATTGATGATAAAAAAGACGAACAAGCTGCTGGGCATCCCAGAATCTGAAGTCAGTGAGGAAGTTTCTTGACTAGGAATCCACCTTGGATTTGGTGTGGCCTAAAGTCATACTGTCTGGGTGAAAAGATACTAGGGCAGTAGAAGGTACCAAACCTTTGGCATTAGGATCAGGAATTCAGTTGGGATATACTGCTCGAATATGCTGGAACAAAACTTGCAAATGAATCTAGTAGATGTTGTGTAGTATCAATCCGTGGCCATATGCTTTTGTACAAATTAGTGCATTGTTCTATCTATCTAGAACACTGGTGGCACCATGGCATTTTGTGAAAGTCTGTATGTATGTGCCAATTGTGCACCTAAGACTAATTGGCACACCAAATATAGTGGACGGTCTCATGGTTGTACCTGTATGTCAATTACTATTCACATATATGTGTTCATGTGACATGTCATATATATAGTAAGATGTTGGTCGGGTTAGGCTTGCATTCATTGTCAATTGAAATATGCTATTTTGTTTCTTTAGGATGTATACCATTTACCGTAGCATGTATTTTGTGGCTATCTTTGTCTCATTGCATAGATTCATGAAATACTTAACTAATATGTCCCTCACAATGGTTTACTAGCAGCATTTGTAATATCTGTTTCTAACTATTTTGCACCACAGGTTTGAAAGATCTTGAATTGCAGTTAAAGAGTTTAAAGTCTGATTATACTTTTGATCTAGTATGTAAGGTTAGTTCTTTATTCAATTGTATTGAAACTCTAGACTTATTTGGTATAGAAAATGCTTGAAAAATCTCTATGTCTTGTTGGCTTTGCATGTCTGTGAAAATAGTGGAAAATAGATATTTTATGTTTAGGATGGAACTGATGCCCCTACAGCTGAGTTTCAGACAATGTAGGATTGTAGGTTTGTCTTTGTTTATTTATTGTTTCTAATTTTCAACAATAACTAAGAAAAATATCTATGCAATATAAGATGGTGCTCTAGTATTTTTAGAATATTATTGTAACTTTTAATCTTAAATTGGTTGTTTATATTGTGCAATGAACTTAAGCATAGTCAATGAGAAGAATATGTCTTATTTTAGAAAAATATTTGTTGATGATAGTCACGTCACAATTTATACTTGATTAACTTGTTTATTTTTTGTATGCCTCTTTGCTATTGATTGGTGAACATATAGTTCGGATGCTGAGGCAGCTGAAACACCCCTCAATTTTCAAGGACCACCACTACCCACGGATGATTTATGCCCAATGTCATGTGTCGGATCTGTTCTAAGGATTTTTTAGATAGTTCTGTCAAGGAAGTACCACACATGCAAATGCGTAACGCGTATTTCTTGGGCTAAGTTTTAGGTACATTACCTACAAGTAAGAGTTTGGCATTTGAAAAGGCATTTTGTTGCCCTCTAGTGAAGTTCGCCTTTTATCTCATAAAGATGTTAGCGTTCTTGATCATCAGAAGTAATCCTCTTTCCTGATGAATTTTAATGTTCTTTGTACATTTTCTTAGATAAGTAAATTTCACCAATTATATAAATACCTCTAGAATGTATGACATATGCAAAGACAACCGAGTTCAGTGCCAACCGATGGCAAGTCTGCCCTGTCATGTTGCTGGTATGCCCTCTAGTAGTTTGCATTGCTCCTCTGAATCACAAATGAACATATTATGTTTCATCATAAAAATCATGAATTTAGCTTCCGATTTGACATTTAATTGATTAAAACAGTAATATTTAAGTTTGTTCATCGGGCCTCATCATCGTTGTCACCTAAATAAGTATACTATAGCATTTCTCATTCTATTTACGTAGGAAGGTTGTTATGCATAAAAACAAACCTTAATATTTTTTTCATATGGTATACATATATAGATATCTAAATAAAGCACATAATGATCTTGTCAAAGTGCTTGTTTACATGTATTGTATTAGATGAAGCGCTGCACAAAGTTATAATGTATTTTTTATGCCATTGTTGCCCACAAATAATGTGAGGAAGGAGTTTACTCAATGTTAATGGAGTAATTAAATTCACTCATTCTGAGGTATTACTTTTTCCTATTTTTCTCTAGTTATTTATTAGTTTTATTTCCTTTTTTTGAATTGGTCTAATATTAGCCAACACCCTTGAGAACATGCGTGCATGTTTGCTTCTCTAGACCAGTGATTGTTCTGAATTCTGACTCTAAAGCTAACCAGCTTTAATATCGCCTTTTCTTTTTTGTGCTAGGTGACACACAATGTGAAAACCTTGGTCCAAGTTGTGGCAACATGTCCTTGTCGAGCTAGTGAACTCAGTGGCCTTCGGATTGGTGACTATTGTATTCAGTTGACTCTTGAGGATCCCACGATGAGAATTAATGCATATGTCTACAAGGATGATGTGATATTATGTTACTAAATAACCTTTATACTTAATTTCCTTGCCTACGACCAAGCCCAAGTGTCAACATTCATCACTAATAATAAGTGTTCATGGTATAAATAGTTATGGATGCTTTGTAGTTTAGTTGAATTAGGTGATCATGTCTTCATCTAAATCCATGGTAGGTCAAATTCATCGGTGGAGGTTTTGCGATAGAAGAACTGATGATAAAAAAGATGAACAAGCTATTGGGCATCCCAGAATCTAAAGTCAGCTAGAAAGTTTCCTTGACTAGGAATCCACCTTGGATTTGATGTTGCCTGAAGTCATACTGTCTGGATGAAAAGATACTAGGGTAGTAGAAGGTACCAAACCTTTGGCATTAGGATCAGGAATTCAGTAGGGATATATTGCTCGAATATGCAAGAACAAAATTTGCAAATGAATCTAATAGATGTTGTGTAGTATCAATCCGTGGCCATATGCTTTTGTACAAATTAGTGCATTGTTCTATCTATCCAGAACACTGGTGGCACCATGGCATTTTGTGAAAGTCTATATGTATGTGCCAATTGTGCACCTAAGACTAATTGGCACACCAACTATAGTGAACGGTCTCATAGTTGTACCTGTATGTCAATTACTATTCATATATACATGTTAATGTGATATGTCATATATATAGTAAGATGTCGGTCGGGTTAGGCTTGTTGTCATTGTCAAATATTATGGTACAATGCTCTTTCCATAAGTTCCAGACGTTGTAACATAGATCATCACTTGGGTATGCTTTCTTGCACTCCTTGTTCTGTCCGGCCTAATCATAGCAGCTGACCATGGTTGATTATTTTGCTTGTTATATGTTTTGATTAATTGATCATCGGAAGGTTAAGCTCTTAAGCTAACATTAAACAGACCATACGGGAGGAAACAACTATCAGCCACCATGTGCTTTGGTGATTCAGTTTCTGTTGTGCATAGCTGATAGAAAGGTTTTGCCTAGCCTGCTTAAAGAATGATTTTTGGGATCTCAAGTTAAGCTCAAACATTCACTAAGTGGTTGCTGCTGCAAACTGCAAAGCAACCTAGATGAGTAGATGATGATGGTCTCCATCATGGAACAGAGAAACCTAGTACAATTTTACGATTGGCATAGGCATAGAACAGAGCCAAGACATCATCAAACCACAGCACAAATGCATAGCAGCAGCACTAGCTTTGACTGCAACCAGTGCATGATTCTTGTATTCTTCTATCTAATTCACACCTAGAGTTTGTTCTCAACCATAGCAAATACTGTGGAGGTGGGGAAATTTGTAGGGTTCTGTTGGGACTTTTTGTTGTGGTTAGGCTTAGTTCTCTGCTTGAATGCTTTGTTGATTAGGATTAGGTCTCTACTCAAACGGTGGTTGCTTATTGTGGGGGGACACATGCCTTAGCTTGTCCTTAGATCAAATCTTTTGCAACCTTTTTCATGAAGCATTATGCATTCAGAGGGACCTTCTCTTGTCGTGTCCGCTACTAAGTCTCATTTTTGGTCCTCAAATCAATGCTAGAACCCTTAGTCATGGCTATAGTTTTTCCAGATTTCACTATTACGTTGAGGGTTGTGGATCAATCATGCACGGCTAGAATATCTGTAACATTTTTTGCTGAAGAACCTTCCCAATTAGCCCGTGTTAAGTCAAGTAGAGATGTGATCAGTCTCTATGATGTCTGGTATAGCATAGAACTCTATTTCATTATGCCATTTGTCACTGGCTATTTCTCAAAGCTATAAATTTCCACATACCTTTTTATATATGTTGATATCCAATTGTATTTACTTTTCTCATCATTTTTGAAATTTTAGCCACACATTTGTAGCACCTAGTTCGTGCCTACTCAGATCTATGGATAACAATGCATATGGAGCATTTGTTTGTTGCATTTGATAAAAAAGATCTCTTCATTCATGCTATTTGAAAGCAAAGTATCTGCTGGGTGCCGCCCATATGAGGCTTCATGGAACTATCGTCATGGTAGAAATGACAAAGAATACTTGACCTAGATGAGAATGTGGCTACAAAATACTCCTCTAGGTGACTCCTAATTAATAAATTATACTAAAGGATTTACGTACTTTATAAATTATGAGTACAAGTGTACAATAGAACTTGCATTATCTCGTTTTAGCGCTTAGTTAAGGTTGGTCTCTCCTGCCTTTCAATTAAACACAACAATAGTTTGAATTTGGTTGTCTAGAATTGTTCCTATTTTGTTAGATTCTTAGCTTCTTGTAGTGAACTAATCGTATTTTTTAACTACCTGCTCTCCCGATAATCTATTGATATATGCTATTTTGTTTCTTTAGGATGGATACCTTTATCGTAGCATGTATTCTATGTCTATCTTTGTCTCATTCCATTGATTCATAAAATACTTAACTAGTTGTCCCTAACAATGGTTTACTAGCAAGTTTTGTAATAGCTGTTTCTAACTACTTTGCACCACAGATCTGAAAGATCTCGAATTGCAATTAAGGAGTTTAAAGTCTGATTCTACTTTTGATCTAGTATGCAAGGTTAGTTCTTTATTCAATCGCATTGAAACTCTAGACTTGTTTGGTATAGGGAAGGCTCCAAAAATCTCTCTGCCTTGTAGGTTTTGCATGTTCATGAAAATAGCGGCAAATGGATATTTTGCGTTTGGGATGGAACTGATACCCGGCAGCTGAGTTTCAGGCAATGTAGGATTGTAGGTTTGTCCATGTTTATTTATTGTTTCTAATTTTCAGCAATAACTAAGAAAAATACCTATGCAATTTAGGATGGTGCTATAGTGTTTTTGGAATGTTGTTGCAACTTTTAATCTTTATTGGTTGCTCATATTGTGCACATAACTTAAGCATAGTCAATAAAAAGAAAATAAGACTTATCTTAGAAAAACATTTGCTGACAATAGTCACATCACTATTTTCACTTAATTTACCTGATTATTTTTTGTGTGCCTCTCTATTATTGATTGGTGAACATATAGCTCAGATGCTGAGGTAACTAAATCACCACCTCAATTTCATGTACCACCGCTACACATGGATGATTTATGCATAATGCCGCCCATGTGTCGGATCTATTCTAAGGGTTTTTTGGACAGTTCTATCAAGGAAGTACCACACATGCAAAAGTGTTTTCATTGGACCAAGTTCAAGAACATTACCTGCAAGCAAGAGTTTGGCATTTGAAAAAGCATTTTGTTGCCCTCTAGTGAAGTTTGTCTTCTATCTCATAAAGATAGTAGCGTGCCTTATATCTCATAAAGATAGTAGCGTTCTTGATCATTAGAAGTAATCTTCTTTTCTGATGAATCATAATATTCTTTGTACATTATATTATTAAGTAAAACTTCACCAATTACATGAATACCTCCAGGATGTTTGACATACGCAAATACAACCGAGTTTAGTGCTAGCCAATGGCATGCTTCCCATCTAATGTTGCTAGTATGCTCTCTAATAGTTTACATTGCTCCTTTAAATCACTGATGAACATATTATATTTCGTCATTCAAATCATGAATCTAGCTTCTAATTCGATATTTAATTGATTAAAATAGCAATATTTAAGTTTGTTCATCAGGCCTTATCATCGTTGTCACCTAAACAAGTGTATACTATAGCATTCCTCCATTCTATTTGCATAGGAAGGTTGTGGTGCATAAAAATGGACCATAATATTTTTTCATGTGGTATGTATATAAAGAGATCTAAATGAAGCACATGATGATCTTGTCGAAGTGATTGTTTACATGTATTGTATTGATGAACCGCTGTATAAAGTTATAATACATTTTTGCTGCCTTTTGTTTTGCACAAAGGCTTTTCTCATGATAATTTGTTATCAATTCTTTCAGATGTAAAATGTGAGGAAGGAGTTTACTCAACATTAATGGAGTCGTTAACTCATCCCGAGGTATTACTTCTTTTCCCATTTTTCTCTAGTTATTTATTAGTTTTATTTCTATTTCTGATTTTGTCTAATATTAGCTAATAGCTCTGAGAACATGCGAGCATGTTTGCTTCCCTAGACTAGTGAATGTTCTGAATTCTGACTCTAAAGCTAACCAGCTTCAATATCTCATTCTCTTTTTTGTGCTAGGTGATGCACAGAGCAAAAACCTTGGTCCGAATTGTGGCAGCATGTCCTGGTTGAGCTAGTGAACTCAGTGGCTTTTGGATTGGTGACTATTGTATTCAATTAACTCTTGAGGATCCTAGAGTGGGAATTAATGTAGATGTCTACAAGGATGATGTGGTAATATGTTACTAAATAACCCTTATACTTAATTTTCTTGCCTACGACCAAGCCTAGGTGTCAACATTCATCACTAATAATCAGTGTTCGTGGTATAAATAGTTATGGATGCTTTGAAGTCTTGCTGAATTAGGTGATCATGTCTTCATCTAAATCCTTGGTAGGTCAAATTCATCGGTGGGGGTTTTTCGACAGAAGAATTGATAATAAAAAAGATGAACAAGTTACTAGGCATCGTATAATCAGAAGACAGCGAGGAAGTTCCCTTGACTAGGAATCCACCTTAGATTTGGTATTGCCTGAAGTCATACTATCTAGACAAAAAGGATATCTCGGGCAGCAGAAGATACTAAATCTTTGACATTAGAATCAGGGATTCAGCTAGGATATACTGCTCAAATGTGTAGGAACAAAACTTGCAAATGAATCTAACAGATGTTATGTATTATCAATCTATGGCCATATGCTTTTATACAAATTAGTAAAATTTTCTATCTATCCAGAACACTAGTGGCACCGTGATGTTCTGTGCATGTTTGTATGTATGTGCCAATTGTGCACCTAAGAATAATTGGCACACCAGCTGCAGTGGTTGTACCTATATGTCAATTACTATTTACATGTATATGTTCTTACGCCATGTAATATATATAGTAAGATGTCGGTCGGATTAGGCTTGCTTTCATTGTCAAAGACTTGTACAACGCTCTTTCAATAAGTTCTGAACGATGTAGCGTGATTACCACTTGGGTATGCTTTCGGTCAGTCCTTGTGTTGTCTAGCCTAATCATGGTAGACGACCATGTTTGATTCTTGTGCTTGTTATATGTTTTGATTAATTGATTGTATGAAGATTAGCTCTTCAGCTATCATTAACCAGACCATACGGGAGGAAAGAGCAGTCAACCACCATGTGCTTTTGCGATTCAATTTTTATTGTGCATAGCTATTAGACAGGGTTTGCCTGGCCGCCTTGCGGAATAATTTTTGGGATCTCAAGTTAAGATCATCATTTGAGGGTCGTTACTACTGCAAACTGCAAAGCAACCCAGATGAGTAGATGATGATGATATCCATCATGGAATGGAGCAACCTAGTACAATTGCACGGTTGGTACAAGCATGGAATAGAGCCAAGGCTTCATCGAACCACAACACGAATGCATAGCAGCAGCACTAGCTTTCACTGCAACAACACCTATCCATAGAAAAATTCATAGCTGCAGTTTCTGTAGTCCAATTATGGTAAGATTTTTATGGTGGGCTAATTATGGTAAAATTTTGTACTCATGCAGATTTTCCATTTTATGATTTTTTTATTTACTATGATTTTTCAAAGATTTAGCCAAAATAAATAAAAAGACAAAACCATTATTACTGTAGAAAACACACCTTTATTGTAGTAAAACTACTGTTAAAAACCGCCGTGCAACGTAATATGAATGGTTTTAAAAGTTGAGGATGTGTTTTGCCTGGTTTTAGAGTTCAAGCATGACATGCAGACTTCTCAAAAATTAAAAGACCTAGAAAAACTTTTTTTACTAAATATATTATCTATTACATAATAATTTTGGTCCACCTTAATCACGGATTCTATCTCGACCACCCGCTCTAAAAGTTTTGGGTTCTCTTTTTTTTGCATGAAAACGTTCCCTGTCCATGTTCGTCTCACCAAGACCCCATGTCTGTTTTTATTCCGTGGAGATGTTCCTTCCGTGAGTATATTTTCACAAGGGTAAAGTAAGGGTAAAATCATAATGTACTAAAAAATAGGGGTATTTTCGCAAAAGCAAAGTTGTCTTTACTTAGCCCATTTAGCACCGTTACCCACCTTTAACGGAATAAGGGCAAACTGAGGCTTTATAATTACAAAGCAGGAGTAAAATTACGACGGTAACAAAAGCGAGGGTAAAATTACAATTGGACTTCAAAATAAGGGTAAAAACACAATAGCCTCTAATAATAAATATAATATTATGCGTTGGACTTTTGATCCTTTCATAATAAATAAATATTTTCATCGCTAAGTTATTGTGATTTTAATTAGGAATAAAACGTAGTATTATTAGGATCTGGATCAGCGATGGTCTAACTAATTAATCAATCTGTGGACTAAAATCTTAAGTAGTTTGTTATCCAATCTAATATATGTCTTAGTATCTATATTGGTATCTATATCTATATAATCACAATAAATGTATCTCAAAGCTATTCAGATGTATCAGTATAAATCTCAAGTTGTCTGCATATATGAATATAATCCTTGACGAAGACTAACATGTAAAAATTGAGAGGTCTTAGTCGCCCTCGCAATGAACAGACCAATTTTTGACACGACAACTACTAACTCCTCACCAACTTAGTAAAATATTCAACGCATTGAAACTAAAGTTATGACATATTTATACGTAATGCCTTAGAACAGAAGGAAAAAATTATCATGGTTGTATTTTACTTTGATATAGAATTAATAGAAAATATTATGTTATTGCCAATAATAATTTATATTAGGGATGTCATAGTTATAATAAGATAAGTATAGCTTTAAAATGTTATATAAAATATAAAAAATAAATAGATATGTAAATCGTCATTCTTATTTCCCATTAATATCCCTGTTCATCTGTGATTGTTGTAGAAACAATCACAACAGCAATGTAGCACCTATAAATAACAGGTGTAAGTGAGCTGTACAGCAAGTTGAAGCGAACATATCAACCGTTCGATAACATTTTCCTCCCACTGCAACACACAGCTAGCCCTGCTAGTGGGCTGAAATCCGGCCTGTAACCACACCAGTCCATAACAACACTCAACGAAAAATAAAGCCACCCTAAACCTATCCATGGTCTACGGAAACCAACTCAACCCCCGACGACATTATTTTATTTCAGCCTGTGGTTTAAGAAACCATCCCAACCCATAGGTTTACAAAGCAAGACGCATGATGCATGGCCCATATCACGCACACTCGTCTCACTCGAGCAGCCTCCGTACGTCGTCCAGCATTCCGCCGCCATTGTCGTATCGTTGGATGTCTCGTTGGATGTCTTCTTTGCTGTCTGCAAGTTGGCCCATTGTACCAGGTGGTGTGTGTCGGCGAGCTCGCGTCGCTCCCCGACATCGTGACCATGTCGCTTGACGCCATGCGCCGGGCCGGGCGGACGAAACTTCGCCGACGCGACGGAAGTGCTGGAGCTGGTGACACCAGTGACTGCTTCGACATGCTTGTGAGCCGGCGCGTTGCGGACGAGCTCACCGATGCGACGGGTTGTGGCGCGCGGCGGGCGCCGCCGCCGCCGCCGGATGACGCTGCTGCTGGAGCTGGTGACATCAGTGACTGCTTCGACATGCTCGTGAGCGGCGGCGACGGCGGAGATGCATCCATTTTCCAGAACCCGTAGCATCCATGGGTTGGGAAGGTATTGACAACTAAACCAGCCCAATCCATTCTCTCCTCAACCCAAGCCAATCCAGCCCATAATGCAATTGAAATCCATGGTTTCCAGTCCAAAGCCAATCGAAGTGCAATCCAAACTAGTTAATCCATTTCGGCCCAATCCATTAGCAGGGTGACACACAGCAAATTTGTTAGTGATTATTATTAGTAGGTTTCCGAAGTGGGCTGGCATCAGAATCAGGATTCCCCATTTGTTTCGAATCTGTGAGGAAAGGGAAACAGTATGAGAAGGAAATATCGGCCCAAGTAGAGTGGTTGTGTCGGCGGTTGGGCCTCAACTAAAGCCACGCTCTTAGCAGCCTAAGACAGACCGTGAACGCTGCTAAGTATACTTTTTCCATGCCCACTGGCACACGGAATTAAACGAGAGGCAGGTTTCCATGCCCACTAGCACACGAAATTAAACGAGAGGCAGGCAGGCGTGTTCATCTCTTTTCCTTTTTCCCTCCTTCTATTTTTTTTTTTTTGTAAAGTCAAAACACAATATAATATCAATGTGCAACCGTATTAAATGGTGACGAACTGAATCATGTATCTCCACTCGTGCAGGCAAGAAAGCTACCCTCTATTGTCCCTCTGCACGGTCGACAGGTGGCTTCTGAATTCTTTATTTCATTTCTGACTGAAACCGTGCGTGAGCTTCGAGGGTTTTTTTTTTTTTTTTGAAGAATCAATAAGTGAGCTTCGAGTTCCTATCGGCAGACACACAAAACATGTATGCGGGCTGCATACCTCCACGTCTAAAGTAGTAGTAGTAGTAGTAGTAAATAATAATAATAAAAAGACGCCCACGGATAATACTGACGACTCAACTCAATCGTTGCATCTTTTGCTGGGTGATGACGTCACCACCAATCGTCCACCGCCACGGTCACAATGCTTTGCTTAATTATTCAACGACGATTAGTCATGTATTCCACACACGAAGCTTTATTGTCCCAAAAAAGTTAGTTATGTACCACCACGGTTCTTACACGACATAGCCTCAGCTCAAAAAAGGGGATAGAGATTGTGCATGCGTGGATCGTCATTTTAGTGTCAATGCATACTGCAAAAGTACTATATTTCTCAAAGTCGTGGAGACCGGAATTCTCGACCACGTTGCATGATTGTTCAGTACACTTATATGCTTACGTGATTATTACAATACTATAAAAAAAAGGATTTTAGGACGGGTATTTTTAGAGGCCACTTCTGTAAATGGTCAGTCAAATCACAAAAGAAACATGAAAACATTGATGATAAAAAAATCCTATATATACTCATAAAAGAAAATGTAATGGAGTAGTGGAATGTGTCGTGTAAGCTCAAGTCTGTCATGGGTTTGAATATCGAGAAATCACTTAAATGGCCATTAACAGAGACTATTTGATAGAGGAGGTCAAGATATCTACATCTGTAAATTAAAACATGTCTTTCTTTTTCGACAAAACAAGAATTATATTAGATAATAGCTAGATATATCAACATGTTATAAGCAATCTAAATTACATAAATATTCAGAAACTAATTTTCATCTAAATTGTACCCACGTTGTGAAAAAACTCTAGATCTCAAAACCAAACCTATAAAATGCTTTGCAGTATGGATGGCCGTACAGGCAAATACTTGGCAAAAGGCCTGGGAACATATGCCCAATGAAAAGACTACCAACACTCATGTAGGCGAAGTTGAGAAACTTCTTCTTTCTGCCACCGAAGAACGAGAAAGACTGATATGAAATTTATTCTCCCTAGTCCTTCATTATGGTCATCTAACCATAATAAAATGAAGAGACCAGAGAAAATTATTTCTTGGTGGCCACACCATCTCCGCCTTGATACCGTCATCCAAAAATAAAGGCCTCCATGTTGTCATACCGGTGCGGATGTTGACGTCGTAGTTGTCGCACACATCTTCAGTAGAGATGTCAAGGAGAAAACGATTCCATCCTACCCTATCGTTGTCACCGGAGAGAGGAGGAGATAAATCACCAGTGCTAAGAAACTTGATATGGAGAGTCTAACCCTAAGGACTCGTCTATCAGAAAAAACTTAATGCAAATGATGGATCTCCACTCCCTCGAGCCTCCGACGATATGCGATGGAGGAGGAATGGGACCAGGGTTGAGGAAGCGGTGGGTGTGGCGGCGGCGGCGGCGACACTCAAGTTATCTAGTCATGACTCTGCCGCAGCTCAGAATTTGTGCACGCACAAAAAGCCTCATCCAGATACTTAATTACGTTAAATTAAAACATGTCTTAAAATAGTCCATGCAAGTGTGTCATCACCGTTTCTTTTTTGTTTTTTCCATCTATTTAGTCCTCGTGCTGTAAATTCATATTTTTTTACTTCATCATTCTCCCTATCCAGTCCGCATGTGGAATGGGGTCAGGATCCACGCCTCTGGCAATAAGGGTTACTTTTAATACACCCATCATTTATCATGAAAATTGAGGAGCACTATGCCAGAAAAACTTATCAATGACACTTCTAGACAGTCATTAGTGGCGCGGAAAAAATGTGTCACTGTTCTTGTGTCAGTGATAAGGGCAAATTAGTGACGCATAAAAATGCGTCACTAATAACCCTTTATCAGCGACGCATGTGTCCAAGACGCATCACGGATAACACTTTATCAGCAATGCAAGTGTCCAAAACGCGTCACTGATAACAATTAACAAAAATAAAAAAAGAAATCCAGCTCCACAGCGTACATTTCTCAACCCATATGTTACCAGAGAATGGTGCACATAGTACACAATACACAGATAGTCCACGGTGATCATTATTTACAACATACAACCAAGTAGGAACATAAGAAACACACACCTTGTAACCTCATAGAGCACGGTCAAGAAAGACAGCATCTGTCCTTGTAACCTTTAGTGAAAATGGAATGGAACATACCCCTGGCTGCATCACAATATACAAAATAAAAATCGATTAGCCATGTTTGCACATTAATAATATTAATATGAAAGCTATATATATGGCATTTGTGGTTCCATTTTCACCAAGAACTACATGTGACACTAGTTTCTATCATCATAAAAGCAGCGATATCTGAGGTCCCTTTGTTTATTGTTTTGCATGGCAAAATATATATTAGATAAGCAGCTCATGCTTAAGCTGGACTAAAACCGCTACCTCTAGTCTTTCCGTCGCTAGTCGCGCAATTAGAGTTAGGGTTCCGGGAATCGGGAGGAACGACGCTGAGCGACCGAGGCTGCCTATGTGCGAGAGCGAGACAAAAGAAAGAGGAGGGCGATTTTGGGCCTATTGGACCACTTAGCCTGGTTGGCCATCGGTGGGAGAGATAAACAATATGGAATCGGGCCTATTCTAGCCAGGTAGCAGTGACGCGGCTCAATAGGAAGAGTCACATATATGTCTACGTATCAGTGACGCGTGTAGACAAAATGCGTCACTTTTCTTACCACTGACGCGGCTCAATAGGAAGAGTCACTAATAAGACCATATATTAGTGACGCGTCACCGATTTTATCAGTGACACGTTTTATTCACCCGCGTCACTAATATACTTATGAGTGACGTGTTTCAGTTTTGAGTCACTAATTGAGGCGCCACTGATAAGCTTTTTTGGTATAGTGGAGGTTGATGAAGAAATAAACTAATTGTAACATCTCAACCTTTTAGAAGCCCCGAGTAGTTGTGTGTTGTTGGTCCGTGTGATCTATCGTGTGGCTCATGATGAGTTATAGTTAATAGCTTTAGTACCACTTTAGAAGTTTAGGAGGGATAAACTTTTGTTGGTTTTAAACATAGCATCTCTGGGTTAACCTATTTACACAAAAGTGTGAGTGAGGTGTTATATAAGCATATATAACGCAAGTCCATTCCACGTGAGGAGCTAGGTCATATAAGCAGATTTTGATGCGAGGGTGTTACACTAATTTATAATAAACAGATTCTAAAACACGAGGTGTTACACCAGTTTTATACATTTTCTTGGTAATAAGTTATACAACAAAGTGACATTTTATACATGAATGAACACCATGGCCCTTCGTACATTCTCAAACATTGATGTTTTAGGCTATATATGGTTTTTTTTTAAAAAAACCTGTTTTTGAAAAACATAGATTATATATGGTCATTAAACAAGATAAATAAATAATAACAAGTAGTACTTTTGAGGTGAACCAACACAAAAAAAAAATCATATGACAATTGTTAGCGTCAAATCTAAAATTGGTTAACGCTCTGTAAGCTAACAATATTTTCTTTGCGCACGAGAGTATAGACAGAAAGAACAAAAGCCTCTAGGCTGTTGCAAGCTACATGCATATGGTTGCCTCATTCTGTGAGATGATGATGGGTACCTAGTAGTAGCAAGAAGAATCCAGCGAAACCAAGCCGATTGATATGCCGATCGATATGCCCATCCTGTCTATCTCTTCGGGCTTCCCAACGTAGTATATATAGCTCAATCTCATATTCTCTCGTTTGCCGACGCAGTTATTTGGACGCAGTTATTTGGAAAACCCTATTAGTTTTTGTGTTGGTATATAAACGATGGCCACAGACCCTAAAATGCTAGAACACGAAGTTTGCAAATTAAAGAAAAAAAAAAAATCTTGCGACATTATTGGGCTATGCTCAGGTACTCCGTTTACCTGTAAGGAGGTAATCTCATAATCGATCCAGATCATTGATTTTTCACAATTTAATTAATTACTAAATAAATTAATAAATTTAAGAAAAATAAAAAATAAAACACCCGCATCCCCCTAATCACGGGAGGGGAAATCCCGCATTCTGGTTCGTGAACTCCTCGCACGCCGCAGCCGCCAGGAGATGAAATCCCGCATGCAGCAGCCAAATCTTAACAACCAAATCTTAAAAAAGTTTTTATATATTTCAAACCTTCCTTATTTAACCTATTTTTATAAAATAAAAATTCAAATAAATAGTATTACCTCCTAGGAGGTAACAGATGATCGTGACCGTTGGATCGGAATAAATGAACGGTCCACAGTCATTTTGGAGTACCGCAGCAAAAGCCGACATTATTAGTTTTCCAAAAGAGGGTACGGTGACCCAAATGGCCGAATTTCCTGGGTTGCTCCTAAGAAGGGGGAAACTATAGCTTCACACTTATACACTACACACACATGGATTGCTAGCTAGCTTTAGAAGCAAACCTGCGAAGGGTAAATATCATATATAATACTTATGCGATGGAAAATGGCTAGTTCATACTAGAAAAACTAGCAAAAGCTATCGAAACTTTTGCTTGGAAGGGATCCTTCAGGACGTGAACATCTCTAGTATGCCCTATTTATGATACTGATATCAAGCCTAGGATGCTATCTATGGTTGTGGAGATCCGAGATCAGTCGATGAGAATAATAATAGAGATTTTAAAGATAGTTTGATTAGGTTTAGGTGTGTGTCAGCCGACCATGGCTAGCTGTTTATATTTATATAAATAGGGTGGGGACATCTTCTTCATGGGAGGTCCGACACTAGTACATTATTTTTATTAGTGGCGATTGAAAATAACTAACCGTGGCGGTTTTTTCAACCGCCACCATGCATAGGTCATGGTAAATCATTGATTAACCGTGGCGGTTCGATTGACCGTGGCGGTTGGCCCGACCGCCACGGTAAATCTCAATTTCATCCTAAACTTAATTTGATCAAATTAATGAAGCTTGCTGAATGGTGTTCTTTATTTTTTTAAAAAAACTCTTAAGTATCTGCCTTTTTTTTTTTCAAAGAATCTGAAGTATCTGCCTTGATTTTAATAAAATCGATAACTCTGTTTTATATCTTAAAAAGCTAGGAATTTATCTACGTGTTGATTGACAACGGAATGATGCCACGTAAACGACGGCTTTTGACTTGTCGGTCTCTGTGTGAATTGTGATCGATTGGAGCCGCCCGTGCCACAGCACACGCCTAGTACTAGTCTACTGCCACTTGACACTTGTAAAAGCAGCAATACAGCATATATGCTTTGGGCATTTTTAAAAACAAAAAAGAATTAATTTGTCCTGTGGAACATGGAACTAAACAAAAGCTATGGATGGTCCAGGATGCAAAGCTGAGAGAAGGTAATATATACTTGCGTACGCTGTAAGCAATTTTAAAGCTAGTGGAGATCTGAAGCGTGTTCTGGACCGATATGTCAATTTGCTCAGCACTAGTTTGGGTACCGTACCTCCTTGGTGTATGTTTCATTAAGAGGAAGAGTTGCAAAATACAACACGAATGCGGCTAAGAAAGACACGTAGCGCAGATTATAAAACCATGGAGAAACTGAGAAAGTGGTTAGCAACCTAGAATAACCAAAGCAACAGAAAGAAAAAAACACGGCAAGAGAGGGATTCCTTGCCTCAAAGTCAGAATACATCAATGCAATGACCGTCAACAACGAAAATGAAGGCGTGGTGGCAAAAATATTCATCGAGAAGAGATGAGACGAACGAACATCCAGTAGTCTGTCGACAAAATATTCACTAGAAACGACGTGACAAAGTATCCGCAGGCAGTAGGGAAATCACGCACTCAAACAACAAAGCATCTGGCTAAGCAGGGAGACCGAAGACGACATCGGCAGCAAAGCATCTGCCCCAAGCAGCAGTGACGACAAAACATTCGCCAAAGAGAGCGACAATGGCCAAGTATTCGCTATAAAGAACCAAACGAATGCGGTAACACCAAACACTAAGGCTGAACAGACCATTGCGAAAGAGCAAGTTGAAACACAAGCAAGTACATCACAGTAAGAAGCAACTCCGGTGATCAAAGTGATAGGTGGAACCCACATCACACCAACGAAGCCTCCATGAAGAAGGATTCCACCAATATTGTATGATGCATAGGAGGACCTTGGTCCCAAAGCTTGCCCCATTGACACCCCTAATGAACACAAACTTTTGACAGTGCCTCCAAGAAGGCAGATGGCGTTGGCTGGTCACCACCACAGCCCTGATCAAAGTCGGGCAGGGATTTTAGCAAGGAACTGTTTGACTATAGATGATGAGGAAGCGATCCTATGCATATGCGTCGACTGCACTCACCGACCGAAATTACCGTAAGGAGCGACGTGCCAGGCTCGCCACATGGCAAGCCAGCTAGCCACAACCAGGAGGGCAAAGGTGGCAGGCTAGGAGACTACCTCGCGACAATGGCAGCCATGTCAAGTTTGCCACCGAGTGGAGGTAGGGTGGGGATTGTGTGGCCCACCTGCCTGGTCTCGTGCCTCCATATCCATGCCTCCTTGCTGCCCGCTGCAGTGCCGGCCTCCGGTCATCGCGCCCTCATGGATCGGATGAGCGCCAGCATGATAGAGGCTGCAGGCGTGGCATCCAGGCCATGGCCAGGACATGTCCGGCGTAAGCTAAGTGGCCCTTGTCGGGCTTGCAATGGAGGAGCGGCGATGACCATGGCGAGAGCTATAGTTGTGTTGGATTGGCAGCCAGGCAGGAGATATGGACCTAGAGGTCCTAGATCTCTGGCACCGTTATCGGTGAAGATGCGGGGCCACTGACACGCCTGCCTCAAGCAAGGTCCCTGCCGCCGCGACATCTACGAAAGCCAAAGCAGAAGTTGCGAGGTCCAACTGTGGGGACTCAGTTCTGCCCCAAAGACCATGCCAACCGTTGGAGGAGCTTGACAAGAGAAGGGGTGAAGATGGGAGTGGGGCGAACTGTGTTGGCACTTGGCAGTCTCGTTTTTTAGCGCCCCCTCTGCCGCTCGTCGGAGTATGGCGGCAGCATTGGCAGGAGGAGAGGCAGGAAGGATGGGATCTAGTGGCGCCGAGAATTCCCCCCTTGTCATCTGTTGAGAAGCTCAGAGTTTGGCCTATGTTGACTTGTCCGTACCTCCTTTATTAACTTGTTATATTTCACATCGTGCATTATTTTTGTCTAGATATTTTAGTTTTGCCCAATTTCTGCCTATGTAAGTTTCCAAAAAAATAAAAAATAAAAAACTTCTGCCTACGCTACGTATGTTAACATCGTTTTGGCAGTTGACATGTTTCAAGGCTTGTGGTGACCATCTGGCCGGTTCGGGCAGGCACGAAATAATTTGACTGAAATAGTGAAATAGTGGTTGAGCTGTTAAAAAGCAATCAGCTGCATGCATGGATGTTGCACCGTAGGCGGATTAGGACGAGAACAAAGTGTTACTCCTAGTAGTATATGTGACTAGGGATGATTGCCAATCGTGCTTGAAATACTTGCGCGATCAGGACGAGAACAAAGTGTTGTTTTGACGGTCGTCCTTCTAGACACAGGTCCTAAGGTTGGCCAAACTTTTATTGGCATCCATCCATAGTTATTCTCAGAACGAAATGCTTCCTAATTGCACGAGCAAGCAAGCATAGACAAGCCTGTACTGGCTTCAGTTCAGAGAGCAGCTAACTGCACGAGCAACTTTTCAAGTTCAGCATGTCCAGTGATTGTTCACCGAAATTTCTCCTGAATTCTTGCTTGGATTAATTCCAGTCGAAAATACACGCCACCATGCTGTTGTTGTCAACCCAATAATTGGTGGGTGCGTGGCACCAAGTGCCAACAAAGTTGACAGATCAGAGCCACTTTTCACTAGTCATTACTTCAAGAAGATGCAACAAGTGCTAATTACATTCTCTGTGAATTTGTGAATTTTCATCACACTACTCTGCGAAATACTATTTTCCGACAAGGACGTGTCAGCAGCAACCCCAACACGTACCAATAATACGATTCTCAATAGGAGTTTATATCATGAAGCGCTCATCACCACCAAATTAAAGCTCAGATTTATAACCAGCTCACAGCACGTTACAAAGTACAGTACAACAGGTGGCAACTACATCGTTATCAGCTTTTTTCAGTGACTAGTGTTTTCCTACTTTCTTCTTGTGCGCTCTTGAAACATCTTCACGATTTCTTCAGTCTGGTTAACTGGTACAGTATTTGCCCATGAATTTCCATGTCCTCCTCTGCTCAGAAGCAGCCAAAAACAAACAACCAAGAGCTATGCAGAGTTATTAGGAAGAAACAATGTATATAAACCTGCTCCTTCTGCAAACTGGAGGAAGAAGACAATCATGTACACAAATCGATTTCGCGTCCGTAAACCAGGCACGCACGCGATTAAAAGGGAATTTCGCGTCCGTCATAGTTTTTCTTGCTGATGATCAGGTTGAGCTCACTAATTGTAATTAGTGATCCTTGATATATATATCCCACTAATGAGTCCTGACAATACACGCTTCTTTCTCGGCATAGTAATATGAAATGGATCAAGAAGGCCTGTTTTATCATTGTTCACACATGATGATGATGATGCAATCTACCATCTTTTAGGTAGGACTACAGGAGGTAGTATTCCATACTCCTGCTGCTGAAGAGTCAAGATGACCTCTCGTGCAATTATTTATTTATTTGTTTCTTTTTTGGATCGTCCTGCTCAGAGAACAAGTACTAGACCATGGGCAGGGCAGGGCTATTCTGAAACCATCCACAGATGTCGCAAGCAATCAATCAAAGCAGAATATCAGCCCACAATTTTATTGTTTCCATCCACTGGCAGTGCCAGCACAAGGGCAGAAGATTCTAAACACCTCTCCCTCTCCTTCCTTCTCTCTCTCTACATACACACACACTTTGCTTTTCCTTCTCCTTTCTCCTCCACCAAAAATTATTCAATTTGGCGATTTTTTTCCCACTCTAAAACCACCCAGTTTTCGGTTATAAATACTCCCCTCCTCCAGGCTTCAATTCCCTTTTCCCCTCTTCTCGAACTCCCTTGCTAGGTTACCTTCCTGAGCCACATTCTGCCCTTCAGGCCCTCATCTCTCTCACCCTCTCCTAGTCTCTTCAGTAACAGCACAGTTTGTTACTGACATGTCTTCAGTCTGTTGACCTGCCCACTAGTAATAATTGGAGATCCAACCTTCTGTCTCTGAAACTTGGAGTTTCCAAGGGGAGGTTCTGCCAAAAAATTCAGCTTCTGAACATCCATTTTAAGGGGGAGGTTCTGCCAAAATTTTGGCTTCTGAACATCCATTTTCAGGGGGAGGTTCTGTCAAAATTTGCTCCTGTGAACTTAAGTTTCTCAAGGGGAGGTTCTGCCAAAATTTCCTCCTGTGACCATCAGTTTTTCAGGGGGAGATTCTGCCAAATTTTTGTGCACTGACCATCAGTTTTCAGGGGGAAGTTCTGCCAAAAATTATCTTCTCTCACTGTCAGTGTTCTCCAAGACCAAGTCCTGCCAAAGTTTCTCTACATACATCATAGATATATACATACAATAAATTCTAATTTTCAAGGTAACTAAAGAAGAGTACTCCTTGTTGTCCTTGATGATAAGCTAGTAGAGAAGCCGCAGCATCTGTTTTGATGTTGTTGCTCGTCCTGTCTGAGGACCTCCTTTCTGGATTTATGATCGGTTCCGCTATAACCCGCCTTGTCCAGTCCTTCTCTGTTGTTTTCCTCTACTGGTTTTATGTCTTCTCAGTAATCTCCCAGTAGTTATTCTCACCTTTTCAAGTTAACGTCTATATTTACCACATATAAAAATTAAGGTAGTAACAAAGAGGTACCTATACCTGACAAAAAAAGAGGGAGTGAAAAAACATAGATTACAGCTGAGTTTGCGAGGAGTGACTATGTCAAGTGGGACTTCGTCTGGGTTGAGCCAGGGGACCCAGAGCTCTAGGTCGGAGGATGACCTGGACCTCCTGGCCCAGATGGAGAGGAGGAGGAAGCGGAGGAAGGAGTCGAACCGGGAGTCAGCTCGGAGGTCTAGGCAAAGGAAGCAACAACACCTCGACGACCTCACCTCACAGGTATATATATATGTGTGTATTATAATTTATGATGCAAGCATAGATCCAAATTAGTTTATTTAATCTTTGCAATTAGTTTACTTCTTTAATCATGTAGGCTTGCACTCATATGCTGGTGAAAAAGTAAAACAGATGACAACAAAGGCCCACTTGAAATATCTACCAAACATGCTCAATAATTGTGCTCTCCTTTTTCCTAAAGACCGCACAAACCATCAATTTTGCATAGCTAATTCACTTAACAAAGCTAAATAAATAAGTCTACCATCAGTATCGGCTCTTATCGTCAATTATTTACTTTCACAAAAATTTACCTAAACATAGCATAAACAAGGTTTGAATTCATACATCTAATAGGTATAGTACTGTGGCCTAAAACAGGTAAATCAGCTCAAGGACCAGAACAAGCAGTTCAGCATGGCACTGAGGATAACCAGCCAGAACCTTGTGGCACTGCAAGCACAAAACTCTGTCCTACAGACCCAGAAGATGGAGCTGGACGGCAGGCTGGGTGCCCTGACAGAGATCCTCTGGTACATGAACTCAAGCACCAGCACCAGCACTGCTCCTACAAATCCAGCCATGGTGAACGGCATCACAACATGGAGCAGCAGTGCCTCTGATATTCTTGGCGCCAGCGCATGGAACCAGCAGCAGCCCATAGACCTGTACCAATGCTTCTAGCTCTAGCTCTAGAAGAGAGGTGGTGGTTGTGGCATATGACATAGTGGTAGGGCCAGGAGAAAAGGAGGCAGGTAGACATCAAGTTCTGTTCATTGATGTAGGGCCTTTGTGTCACTATATTGATGCTTGCTTGATGCTTCTCCCTTCATTGTTTATTTTGGAGGCGACGGCGATGTTTTGGTCTTCTTGCCGTTGTTCGTAGAGCCTAAAGGATGGACAAATGGTAAAGTTGCCTTGGCTTTGTGTGACGTGATTGCAGTTGTTCTCTGGTAGTTGAGGAGTATATATAGGGGAAATAATATAGGGCCAGATAGTGAAAAAGAGAGGCAGATGATTTGATGGCTCTTGATATATAGGAGAAATATTATGCCTAATGATGATGATAATGTTTATTAAGATGCCGATTTGATGGCAATTGATATCTGTTATCCCTCCCTATAAACCTTAGGGGTGGACTCTTGACTCTGTTTCCCATCTTATTACGTTTGATGGGTGGTGATAATGTTTACTAAGGTTCTGATTTGATGGCTTTCTTTTTTATGAAACGAATTGATGGCTCTTGAGACTCTGAATGTTTATCTATGTTCATGTGTGTAATAGTAAATATCTAGAGGAACATTCTCTCTACTATAGGTTCAGATAACAAAGTGACTTAGAATATCTATTTTTTAGATTAAAGATCCAAATGACCCGAGAAATGAGCCCTAACTTAGTGCTCTATATACATATCTATACATCACGAGCATGTCTAGGCATGACACACTTAGATATATCTTGGCACGTTAGGCACGACTACCTATATGTGTTTGGCAATGCTGCATCTTGCTAAGGGTAAAGCCTAGACATGGCTCTTATACCCCTTAGACCCATACGAGCATGTTGATCACAATAAGCACGATGTGCCTGTGTTGGCCTTGGCACAACAGCTAGTCAACCGCTCATTCAGTTGCAAATTTCACTAACATGCCAAATTATGTATTTGATTCATCCATATCACAAATCTAAGCAACATACATAATGGAATATAGAGCGACAAGTCATCCACTTCACAATTCATCCATATAACGAGTCTAACTATGTGTTTGGTGATCAGAATGCAAATTAACTAGTCAGATGTTCTACTAAGAGGAAGAAAGCAACACTAAACAAATAAAGATTAGTCAGACAATCAACATAAGAGATAGGATTTATGACACTGGACAAATTACATTAGGGGATGGCTTAATGGCTAGTGTAACAGCTGCAACAAACCAACAATCTAGCAGTAGAAAAATGAGATTGCATGATCATCTAGTAAGTATGTATAATTTCAATAATCCTTTTGCAATGGCTATTTGAGGTGGTTGGGCTATATATACTTGGTTCCACTAGCTATTTGGAGGGGTATTGGAGTAACTTGAGGCTATTGGAAGCTAGAGTAAGTGTTGGAACACTCCATCCACCATGTGAGAGCTTATAAATTAAATCCAAGGCTAGGATTGCACCTAGTGACCATCTCCATGAATATGTTAAGACCTTTAGATTGAAAGCTTAAACTTTGGGCTTTGTGCCCTTATAATGTTGTTGGGCTAGGGCACTTGAAGTTTTGATGAATCTGATGATGTTCACCCTCCGAGTTTTCTATAGAGTAGTATCTTTTGTGCCCCTTTGTAAAACCTAGGATGGTGAACACATCTAGAACCCAATTTCGGATTTGGGATCTTGGTGATTCAGAAACACATGTTTGTGACTAACTTGTGCTTTGCAAACACTTAATGACATTGAGTTAGTTACATTAACTGAGATCACATGGATGTTCTTCTGATTTCAAGTCTGTATGCAATGATATTCACAAAGATTGAGAACACTATAGGGTTCAAGTACAAAGTGGGTGTTCAAAGCTAGTTACCATAATGTTTAGCTCTCTGTTCTTATTTATGGACATACTATATACTTTAAAGTGGATCAAGACCATTAGTGTGATTGGAATTCAAGTTGAGAGCATTTGGATGCACATACATAATATACTCTCACCATGTCAGCTCAAGAGTTGCCTCATTCGATTGGTTTTAAGTTTTGTATCTCAAAAGGTTGAATGGGATGAGAGTAGACAGCAGCCTACTTTTACTCGCCAAGCTAGTGGTAATCAGCAGCCTGCTTTTACTCACCAAGCTGGTGCCAAGGAAGGTAGCCAGCACATGGGAGATGGGGTTGCCATGGCTGGCACCAATGGGGCAGGGCAGCAGAACGATGAGCCTGCTGGTACTTTAATCAGTCAAGGCAAATCTGTGAACCCAAGCACCAAACCAGTTATAGCACTATCCCAGACTAGGGTGTCAGTGACTGGTGATGCTCAGTGGAAGGCGAGTTTGATGACTCCCACAAGTTCAAGGATCCTAAAATCAAAAGCGCAAATTGGTGGGACAGTGTCACCTGTGAGATCAAGCAAGAGGAATGCAACAATTGTGGATCAGGATTCCTTGGAAAAGGCAACCAAACTGAAAGCTCGCAAGAATTTGGATTCCTTGTCTGATAAAGGTAAAGATTTACAGTCTTGTTCTTTTATTTCTCATGATGACTTCTTTTTAATTAAGTCGGCTAATAATTTAGGGGTGGTTTTGGGGGACAATGAGTGTGCTATTTTGGAGTCTTTGCAAAATTTAAGAGTAGTAGACGAGAATATGGTTGTCTTGGAAGATGCTTCCTCGGTTTGTTCTTTGGATGATAATTGTTGATGGTCCTTAATGTTCAAATCCAACCGTCAACTAACCTTTCAAAATGATATAAAAGCAATTCATCTACCTAGAAGTAGGGCTTTGACTAACGAATTCCACGAGTTTTGGTGAATCAATGGTTTTACAGGTATACACTGGAAATGACATACTTTTGAAGCCACAAAACAACATAGAATGCAAGATTGGACGCCACGGCTACACAAGAAGATTCCAGAAGGGATGAGAAGACACTGGACCGAAGCAGAGGGCCAGCGGGAACCAGGCCAGACCGGCCGGTCTGGCCCTGGACCGGCCGATCTGGGGTCTGCCCGGTTCGCGGCCCGGTTCGTCCGGTTTACTCCACCGCCTTTGAGGATTGATCTCCACCGTCTGCCAGTGTCGGTTTGATCCAAGGGCTCACGTTGATTCGCTAGGGCTATAAAAGGAGAGGCAACCCCCCAGGGAGGAGGATCCATTCAGAAGAAGAAGAGCTTTAACGAGAAACCCTAGTTAGGATCCTGGGAGGTGTCCCTTGAATGGATGACCTCTCGAGTTAGCATTCCAAGAGAGAGCTAGTTCTATACCTCTGGAAGCTAGTTCTTATCAGAAATAGAGAGATAGAGTTAAAGTGAGAGTTTTGGAGGAGTATCGGCCTGTCGGTGCTACCTCTACGGCTTGTATCTGAGATTGCTTCGGAATCAACTTCTAAGTTCAAGTAAGTAATATTGTTTAGTTTGCCTTACTGGTTTGTGACTCTTTTGAGTACTTTAGTCCTTGTAGCTCTTGGGTTAGAGTAGTATTCGTAGTGTAAGCGTGGTGCTTAGACTCCGTTACTCGTAGATGTACCCTATCGTCCGGATTTGATGGTAGCTCGCGGAGGTGACTTTATAGCTCCGTTGAATCTTATATATTTCACTATCTCGTCGGTAGGCCGAGCAGGAGAATAATTGGTAGGCGAGTTACAGTTTTGTCTGTGCTCCTCTATCCAATTCCCCAGTAGAGCATCCTAATCATATCTTACTTGAGCCTAAATTAGAAGCCTTAGTTGTCTTCTCTATATCCCTATCTTCTACGGCCTTGTTTGCTACTCAGGTGGTTAAGTTGTAGTTTAGAAGACCCTCACACATCTTTCTTTGGGTTCGATATTAAAACTGGATATATTCATCCGGTGAAGTGCTATAACGTATCCGTGCGCTTGTGGAATTATTCAGTAGGCATTAACAAATACCAACAAGCATTTCTGGCGCCGTTGCCGGGGAAGATGTCGCTGAGATCACTCTGAACTTATCTTAACATGTATCATAATCTTATCTTTTATTTGTATACTATCACTCTTCACATTTTCCATTTCTCTTTACCTTTTCTATCCTTCAATGGATCAACTTAATTCCACGCCTATCTATAAATATAACTTCACGAGCCTACGCTTAGAGCCAGAGCCATCCTTAAAGCCTATCTTAGCCTCTGACTATGAGCTACGCCCGTGTTGAATAGACATGGTCAGAAACCAATCTTTCTCAGGAGAAGATAATGCTAGCCCTTATTCTCACATCAATGAATTCGAGCAAACCTATGCGTGCTTGCGCATTAAGGATATGTCCGATGAGACTATCCGATGGAAGCTTTTTCCTTTCTCTTTGACTGGAGAAGCTAGACATTGGTATGATCTCCATGTTGAGAGTGTTAAAGGTGACTGGAAAGCATTGTGTGTTGAATTCTGCCTTCAATTCTATCCTATCTCTAAGATAGTAGACCTTCGCTTAGAAGTTCTATCCTTTAGACAAGGAAAGAAGGAGACTCTAAATGAAGTCTGGGAACGCTTTAACAATCTTACTCATTCTGGACCTAGTCTATCTATTTCAGACCCCGTTCTTCAACATTTCTATAAGGGTCTGGATAGAAAAACTTCAATATTCCTCAACATTGCTTCTGAAGGATCATTCTTGCATATCACTCCTGATGTTGCGAGAGATGTCCTTACAAAGATTCATGAAAATGAAACACCTTTAAAGAAGCCAGTAGATGAAGAGGATTTGATAGTTGATCAGGAATTCATACCTACCACATCCCAACCTACAACAATCAACGAGCCTGAACCACAGGAGGAGGAAGAGATTCCACTTCCAGACTTCATGCTCGAGATCGAGGATGATATATTTACTGATTATGGAAACACCTCAAATTACTACACCATTGGGAGACCACAGAAGCCTAAGAAATCATTACCTAGTGAAGAAGTCTTAGATCCTTCTAATGAGGCTTTCCTAAAGCAAAATGCTAAAGAGCTTGTGTCGATTATAAGCAATGATTGGTTGGAAGAGTTAGAGCTTTCCTCTGATATCATCCGAGTTGATTTCACTTCAACAACCATACCTTGCCAAATCCACAAGGGTTCTTTCAAAGCATTATACAATCCTGTTGTGGGAGTTAACATCATGTCTGCAACATATGCTCAAGATCTTTTAAAGAACATGCCCTTAACCCCAACAACAAAGTTTTTAAAAAGTCCTTTAGGCCACACACTCTCCCAAGTTTGGGAATCCTCTATGTCTTACCTATTCATATCAAAGGGAAAAGAGTTCATTTGAGCTTTTACATCTTTGATGTCATAGAGTTCGATGTATTGATTGGACAGCCTATGGAGAGACTTTTGCAAGAAGGACAAAAAGGGAATCTAAACATTAGTCTTAGGAAGAATTTTAATCTGCCTATATCCATAACTCGTGCTCTCAATAATGAGATGGAGCCACTTCTTGAGCCTGATCCTATGGAAGAAGTCTTAGAGACAACCTTTGAATCTCTTCTCAAACCAGATTTTAAAGATGATTCCGAACCACTAGATGAGGAAGGAGATAGTACGCTAGAACCTGACCCTCTAGATGAGTTTGAGGAACCACCTAAGCCTCCCATAGAAATCAAACCCTTGCCTTCTGGTCTTAAATATGCTTTTCTAAATAATGATCGAGAATCCCTTGTGATTATAAGTGATAAACTCTCCGAGGAGGAAACTTTCCGATTGATTACAGTCCTAGAAAAGTATAGATCTGCTCTTGGCTATTCACTCCAAGATCTTAAAGGAATCAGTCCTGTTCTTTGCACCCATCGCATCCCTACAGACCCTGAGATAATTCCTTCTAGAGAACCACAACATAGGTTGAATAATGAGTGAGAGAGGTTGTTAAGAAAGAGGTCTTGATACTGTTACACGCTGGGATCATATATTCTGTGCCATACAGCGAGTGGGTAAGCCCTGTGCAAGTTGTGCCTAAAAAAGGAGGCATGATAGTCGTTCGGAATGACAAGAATGAGTTAATCCCACAAAGAACCGTCACTAGTTGGCGTATGTTTATTGATTACCGAAAGCTTAACAAGGCAACAAAGAAAGATCATTTTCCACTTCCCTTCATTGATGAGATGTTGGAGAGGTTGGCAAATCACTCTTTCTTCTGTTTTCTTGATGGGTATTCGGGATATCATCAGATACCAATCCATCCAGATGACCAGAGCAAAACCACCTTTACATGTCCATACGGAACTTATGCCTACCTTAGAATGTCTTTTGGACTATGTAATGCTCCAGCTTCATTTCAAAGATGCATGATATCTATATTTTCTGATATGATTAAAGTGATAATGGAAGTTTTCATGGATGACTTTTCTGTATATAGAAAAACTTTTGATAAATGCCTTGAAAACTTACATAAGGTTTTGCAAAGATGTGAGGAAAAGCACTTAGTCCTTAATTGGAAAAAATATCATTTCATGGTTAGAGAAGGAATAGTGCTTGGACATCTAGTGTCCGAAAGAGGGATAGAGGTAGACAGAGCTAAAATTGAAGTAATTGAACAACTACCTCCTCCCATTAATGTTAAAGAAATTTGAAGCTTCCTAGGTCATATAGGTTTTTTATCGACGGTTCATACATAACTTTTTATACATTGCTAGACCTCTAACAAATCTGCTGGCTAAGGATGTTCCCTTTGAATTTGATGACACATGTTTAGAAGCTTTTAAAACTCATAAGAAAGCGCTCATCTCTCGCACCAATCATTCAACCCCCTGATTGGTCGCTGCCTTTTGAATTGATGTGTGATGCAAGTGATTATGCTGTGGGGGCAGTTTTGGGACAAACTAAAGACAAGAGGCATCACGCAATTGCATATGCTAGCAAAACTTTGATAGGACCTCAACTTAATTATGCAACTACTGAAAAAGAGCTTCTGGCTGTTGTTTTTGCTATAGACAAGTTTAGATCTTACTTAGTAGGAGCAAAGGTAATTGTTTACACTGATCATGCTTCTCTTAAGTACCTGCTCACTAAGAAAGATGCTAAACCCCGACTCATAAGATGGATTTTGCTACTCCAAAAATTTAACTTAGAAATAAAAGATAAAAGGGGAGTAGAAAATCCTGTTGCCGATCACTTGTCTAGAATGCAGTTTAAGAATATGCAGGAACTACCAATCAATGACTCCCTTCGAGACGACACACTCTACGCTGTCTCTAGATCGGATCCCTGGTACGCGAATATTGTCAATTTTATGGTTGCAGGATATGTACCACCAGGGGCAAACAGGAGAAAGCTTATCTATGAAAGCCGTCTACACATATGGGATGATCCTTATCTCTTCCGAGTGTGCTCTGATGGATTACTCCGAAGATGTGTGCCCACTGAGGAAGGACTATGAATTATTAAAAGATGTCACTCATCACCATATGGAGGTCATTATGGAGCGTTCCGCACTCATGCAAAGATTTGGCAAAGTGGATTCTTTTGGCCAACCATGTACGAAGACACTAGGAACTTCATCCGAAGATGTGGAGCATGTCAGAGGCACGGCAATATCAATTCCAGAAATGCCATGCCACTCACCAACAATCTTCAGATAGAGCTCTTTGATGTCTAGGGAATTGACTACATGGGACCGTTCCCAAAATCCGGCAACTATGAGTACATTCTGGTGGCAGTCGACTATGTTTCAAAATGGGTAGATGCCATGCCATGCAAAGCTACAAACTCCAAGAACTCCAAGAAGATGTTTTATGAGACAATATTTCCAAGATTTGGTGTTTCAAGGATGGTGATCAGTGATGGGGGAACTCACTTCATTGACAAAGACTTTTGCAAGTACCTGACGAAGCAAGGGATCCAACATTACGTAGCTACTCCTTACCATCCTCAAACGAGTGGCTAAGCAGAGACTTCCAATAAGCAAATCAAGAATATTCTACAAAAGACAGTCAATGAGATGAGAACTGTTTGGAAGGAAAAGCTACCCGACGCATTATGGGCATACCGAACAGCATACAAGACACCTCTTGGCATGTCACCTTATCAGCTTGTCTATGGGAAGACCTGTCACTTGCCAGTAGAGCTTGAGTTCAAGGCTCACTGGGCCATTAAGAGATGGAACATGGATCTAGAAGCGGCCAGAACAAGACGAAAGATGCAACTCTTAGAACTAGTTGAATGGCGAGAGAAGGCATATCACAATGCCAAGATCTATAAAGAGAGGACTAAAAGGTGGCATGATAAGTGAATCAAGAAGAAGAGCTTTAGCCCTGGAGATAAAGTGCTATTATTCAATTCTAGGGTAAGGTTATTCGGGCATGGTAAACTACGAAGCAAGTGGGAAGGACCATTCACAGTGGTAAATGCATCATGACACGGAGCAGTGACACTTCAAAACAACGAAGGTACGTTATTCAAGGTAAATGGCCAACGCCTTAAGATTTTTCTAGAACCTTCTAGACCACCTGAGGAATTAGATAAAATTTATTTTCTGGCTTTCCCCTAGTTTATTAAAACTGCGAACTCCGTCGTGAATTGGGCCGCGACAGGAGAAAATTTAGAGAGATAACAGGCCAAGATTGCACCCCGCGGAAGGGCACCGAAATCCAGGCCAGGGTGGGACCAGCCAGTCCCACCTCAGACCGGTTGGTCTGGCCCTGCGCCGCCTCGTGGTCCGTCGCCTCTCGGTGCGAAGCTTGTTCCGTTAGGGTTTCGGATATTCCACTTTGGTGCGAATCCGCCACCGCCTTTTCATGGTAGATGCTCGGGATAGATTAGGATAGAATGCCCCTACCTCAAGTTACCAGGACTATATAAACACCCCCTGGGGTCATTCTCCTCTCATCCCAAGAGCTCTCCTCTCTCAACCCATAGCAAAGAAGCTCTCCATCACTCCACTTTTCACCAAATGGCGAGCCCAAACCACCCATACACAGTCGAAGAGCCGGAGGATGTCCTCCCACTGGCGGTCATCCTGCCAAAGCAGTTGGCAGTAGTGCCTCCGAAGGCGATCGTCCCGGTGCCCTCGAAGGAGGTCGTCCGAGTAGGGAACTTAGAGGTTAGTCAAGAACGGCTACATGGCAAGAACAAAGCGCTCAAGGCTAGAATCAAGGAGCTAGAAAAGAAGAACTAGAGATCGAGATGAGTAGGCACACGTGTAATAAGTATCAGTTAGTTAGCTAGTTAGTTAGATTAGTTAAATTAGTTTGCTTAGTTAATTCAATTCATTGATTGTGTAATAAATGTGCCTAATAATAATAAAGAAGTTGAGTCTTTAGAGTCATCATCTCTCTCTGGATCTATGTTTGTTTTTGTCTCCACCTTATTGTGCATAAAAGAAAACAGGGAACAAGTGTAGGGGAGACAACCCGCAGGACCTCAGAAGAAAAAGCCAAGCATACAGGATAACAGGAATCAGGTACACACTCAAAACACTCTCATTTATTACTACTAAGCTTAATTGAATATCCTTTAATGAAACATGATTGCACCTCAAGGATGAGTAGCTTAGACATAAATTAAGGCAAGAATCACATAATTCATCTCCTGTAATGCTTGCTGCTGTTGGGAACTATTTATAGGGACCCCATGCCTCTTAAATTATTGACAAGTATGAGATAGTAGAATATGAGAACCTGAATTTCTATGCCTAAGTTATTGGAGCTTTTATTTTAAAACATAAAAACAATAGCTACGCTACTCCTCTGTGGTCTTTAAATGCCTATAGAGCCATATATGATCATGAACTCTCTACATAAGTTACTTGTCTTGTACTGAGCTCTGTCAGCTTTTGAGACCTGTGTCGTAGAGATTTATCATGCTCCCCAGATCAAAATCCACTTATACTCCATATATGCACTATCCCTACACTGGGGATAGACGCAACCTTTTCTATCCACATAAAAAATATGCTGCTCTTACACTGAGAGTACGCACCCAAAAAAACTTTTGGTAGGATCTTATTCACTCATGCTCTAATATTACCAGAAATCTCTATCTTGCAAAAAGTTTGTGTACAGGAAGACATAGGCTATGCAAAAAGAAAATAAAAAGAGAGTTCAAAAAAAAGAATGGACAAGGGTCCAAATGCTAAAAAGAATAGGGTATTTAAGATGCCCAGCTCTCTGAAAAAGAAAGAACAGAAAAATATATGATAGCCCATTGTCTCCAAGCACTCCAATTTAAGCAAGAGAGATATATCCTTCAAAGTATGAGCATACTAGAATCAGGATAGCCACCATATATACCACACACATGCACATCTTGATCTAGGAGTATGACACCTCTCTCCTTGGGACTCTTACGCTGGCTTAGTGACATGTAAGGTAAGTATACTATTCCTTGCCAAACCTTTGAACTCCACATAAGCCTATTAGAGGTAGGTTGCAAGGAAAGGCATTCACTCATTCATGTCTAAGTGAGAATCCATAAATACTACATATAATGAGTGACTGGAGAGTACCATATTGAGGAGCAGGTAAGCTATGTTTTGTTTCAAAAATCTTTTAAAAACCTCCAATGGACTTGGCAATAAGATAAAGGTAATCTGTTCCACTTTCAACTTCCCAAAGCTGCATGGTAGACACTCTGAATCCCGCAGTGCAAGAATAACCAGGAATGAACTTATATTGATATCTTTGTCTGGGGTTATGTCTGAAGTTATCCAACCTTTTCTCGAGGACGAGTAAAAGCCTAAGTGTGGGGGTGTTGTTGACGGTCCTTAACGTTCAAATCCAACCGTCAACTAACCTTCCAAAATGATATAAAAGCAATTCATCTACCTAGAAGTAGGGCTTTGACTAACGAATTCCACGAGTTTTGGTGAATCAATGGTTTTACAGGTATACACTGGAAACGACACACTTTTGAAGCCACAAAACAACATAGAATACAAGATTGGATGCCACGGCTACACAGGAAGATTCCAGAAGGGACGAGAAGACACTGGACCGAAGCGGAGGGCCAGTGGGAACCAGGCCAGACCGGCCGGTCTAGCCCTAGACCAGCCGGTCTAGGGTCTGCCCGGTTCACGGCCCGGTTCGCCCGGTTTACTCCACCGTCTTTAAGGATTGATCTCCACCGTCTGCCAATGTCGGTTTGATCCAATGGCTCACATTGATTCGCCAGGGCTATAAAAGGAGAGGCAACCCCCCAGGGAGGAGGATCCATTTAGAAAAAGAAGAGCTTTAGCAAGAAACCCTAGTTAGGATCCTAGGAGCTGTCCCTTGAATGGATGACCTCTCGAGTTAGCATTCTGTTGGTATTTCTAACGTCATTACTAATTAACGAGATTAGAAACACATGGTATAAAATTAACTTGTCATTAACAACTAGCCACTTATCTCTCACCCACATCCCTAAGCATGAACTAGGTTGTCATCCCTAATTGTATATGCCAAGGATAAATATAGGTTTATATATATATGTATCAATCAATATGACTAGGCGTAAATATCGATATAAACTAAAAACGGTTACTCAAGCGGACGAGATAATTATACCATTGTAGCATTTTACCTAGGGAGTTCTTTCAGGTTGTCGATTTATATTTATACCACTGGGAAGGTCTATGTAGGACTTATATCTATAACTTACACTATTAATGTCAACTTATACTATTAATATGAAAAGTAAACCATAACTAGAATCCTACTCATAACAGGGATAAGTCACATGATAAAGATATATGATAGATAATGATCAGTCATCATAAATAGATAAACATCAGAGCTCTTCTAGTCATAGAAATAGCTAGCCAATGGATAAACTCAGGAATAAATACTAAGGTAATTCAATAACTACATTAATGAATACTCTAATTAGTGCAATTACATCTAGCAATCATTGTTAAATTAATCCTACATCATGATCACATGTAAAGAGGCATCAACTAGGAAGGATGTGAAACAGAGTCATCATCCAACTTCATGACCGTGCCCATGCTAGTCCTACGTACGGAGGGTGGACTACAGAGGAACCAACGCAGCTGTCACCTACGCGGACTACCACACGTCCCGGCACATCAGGGTGCACTCGCAGATAAGCAAGATATCTAAACACCACATCTACATACTGCCAATCATTCACCCACGATATCTCTGGATGAACGCTATACGAGCAATTACATAAATTCAATAGGATCAAACTAACTATGCTAAACATATAATCAAAGCAGATAATGACTATTGCAATTAAGAACATATATAAGATTAAGAACAATGTTTCCCAAATCATAATATTGAATACAATAAGAGAAAAGAACTAGAACTATACCAAATTCCGCGCTCGCATGACGGGGGGCTCCATATCCCACTGAAGAACTAGAACTCTTCTACTTCTAATCTAACTAGGCTAAAGCTATGAACTAGAGAGGCTCTGATGAACTAGAGAAGGCTCTTGATGGCTTGATCTCCAAATGACTTGATGCCTCCAGGGAGGGGGGTCTGCCCCTTTATTTATAGCCCGGTGGGATGAACGTGCGCCGCAGGATCAAACCGACTTAACCAAGGGCCGAGATAACTCCTCATAGGTGGTGGAAGAAGCTTCCAGAAGGAGGGGCCGAAACCCTAACTTGGGGCGCCGGCCGGGCGCAGGGGTGGGGTCGGCCCCCCACCGGCCGGCGTCTGCGGGTCCCATTGCTTCCAAAGTGTCTTTTAGATCCTTCCCACATCTCGATGGTTATCTTTTCCGTGGCGGATAAGTTTCGTGATTATTATGCACACTAATCCCTCTTTTAAACTTTTAGGAATAGTCCCTGGAAAATATAGAATATACAAAACTTATGGAAATTGTCAGTTAAAACCCTAGATTAGTGTGTATTCGTGTATCCTTTTGTGTCTAAAGTTCTACTGAAGGTTGACGTTATCCACCGTCAACCCCAAGCTTACCTTTTGCCAGTCCCTTGGCAAACAAACTAAGCCTAATTACTAATATATTTGGATCAGGAGTTGCTACAATGCTTTCATTCCTCAAAGGTACACAAGCTTTCAAACGTAGATTCTCCTCCTGGATTAGACAAGAATCGCTCTAACCTTCCAACTTACCCATTCTACCTTTAACCATAGGGCTTTATAGGTTTTGCATAAGTCTTCAGCAATCGAAAGACAGAACAATCAAGTCAAACACTATGTCTTAGATCTTCACAGTACCAATATTCTGGAGTTTTGTATGTTTTCGAAATAAAACTTAGAACTTAACTGTATGACACCCTCAAGTCTCTTATTATATGTGGCATTTATGGATCTCACTTGAGGCATTCATGTTGTCATGCCCTCCTACAACTAATGATTATAGTGGAGCTTATAGGAGTGGCAATAACAAGGATAGGCATACTTGCAATACATATGTTATAAAGTCAAACAATGGATCCACAGAGAATCGGGGCATACAATCAAACCAAGATATGCATGTGTATAGAATATGGTGGATAGGTGTATATATGGTATTTCGTGGCTAATTCTAATTCTACTTTTGCTCTTTGAAAATAAACCTCTCTCCCTTGGAACTTAGAACTTTCGCGGAAAAACATGGGCTATCTTTAATCTTTCTTTCTTCTTCTCTTTCTCTCTTTCTTTTTTTAGAACCCAGGGAGGCGGGCATCTAAGTACCCATTGTTTTAATTGCTAGGACACTTATCCTTCTTTTACTCCCTCTTCTTTTTCGATAACATTCCTTTTGCATAGCCACATGCATCCTTTGAATAAATGATTGGAGAGATAACAACAATAACTTAGAGCATTTATAATAGGGCTGTCCTATGGGATATATTCTTGGTGCCTACTCAAGTGCAGGAGAGATATATTTTTTTTTTTTTTTTGAGGAATATGGGTGAAAGTGGAAATGGTTGCGATTACTCCAAGAGTAGGAATAATGCATATGTGGCTGGAGTGTGTAAGTGATCTTGGTTTTAAAAACATGACAAGACTCTCATAAAGTATACAACAAAGGTTGATACATACAAAGGTTGATGAACTCAATGCAAAGCAAGTAGCTTTAATGTAAAAAAGTTTTCTATCTCTAAATATATCATCTCTGGCTTTGTAGAAATTCACAACTTGTCATACAAGAGCTCATCATATAAGATTTTGAATTTTTAAAAGATAAATCTCCAGAACTTAGTAATGCTAGGAATAAAATAAATAGCAGCTCAACCTTCATGAATCATATCAATCAATCACCTAGACTTAGCTCAAGCATATGCCTCCACGAGTTTCGTGCTCGGAGTAAATACTTAAGTCAAAATAGTAATATCTAAAACTCGAAAGAATTTAATGTTGAAAACTAGGCACTTGAAAGGAATGACAACAGAGCAACTATTCATCATCTCCAAGATAAAATTTTAATGTTCATCGGTTTTAATTGACTCTAGCCTAGGCTGACTCTAAACATACTCTTTAATATATTGCTAAGTATTTATTTGGTTTTAATGGCTTCATCAGTTTTAATTGACTCTAGCCTAGACGACTCTAAACATACTCTTTAATATATTGCTAAGTATTTATTTGGTTTTAATGGCTATTCATCTTTTTATTTGTTTTAAACTATCGGATTCACAAAAGACTCTATGACTTGTGGACCTTCATGTGCCCACATGTTTTTTTTTTTTTATTTTATGACTTTATAAAATAGACTCGATAATTGCATAGGTATAGTTACCTCGATAACTAGGGGATGCTCCTCCCCAAGCTAGATATTTGCAATACTTAGTGTTGATGATCTTCGAGGCGAGCTTGCCAGTAGTAGTCCTAGGGGGCTCCACCGATGGGCTCACTCCTTAGTCATAATGTTGTTCCTGCATAATTATGATAAAAAAAAAATCAAAACTCGAGGCTCGAATTATGACAAGGGGTTAGCGGTCACCCGGATGAGTAATTGATTATTCTTAATGGGCAAATATTAATTGGCGATTCTAGCGTGGATTCTTTTTTTTCTTATTATTATTATTATTATTATTATTATTATTATTATTATTATTATTATTATTATTCTCTTTTTTTTAGATTTTATATTTTATGATACTCTAAAATAAATTTAGGTTCTATTTATTTTTATTTTGATGCTATCACAAGAAATATTTCTACGGGGTTACCATAAGTCTACTTGCATGAGATTTAAATATTTATGATACACTAATAAAAAAGCTATAAATATTTTTATCTTTCTTTTCAATGTACAGATATAAAATGATAAAGATTTTTATTTTATTTTTTTAGTATGCGAGAAGGATATATATATGCTATATATATATATATTTTTTTTTTAGGCCACCACGGTGAGTACTCCTTCGGGTTTTATACCACAAGGGTTTCACATGGGGCTTCAAATTTTTAAGATGCATGAATGCAACTTAATGCATGTCTATTTATTTTTGTCATTTCCTATGCAAAGCTAATGCAGAAGAGTGAACCTACTTAAGAGAAAATAAATCAATGTAGAAAAGTAAAAATGGATAACTACCGATGTTGCCTCACGGCGAGGGTTCGATGTTTTGAGTCTTCTGAACTGGACTCCTCCTTGCAGTGATTCATTAATCAAATACTTCGGTTTGCTCTTAAGGTGGTGCCTCCACTAGTGGCTCCTAATGGCGGTGCCACCTTCTTTCTTTCTTTTATAGGCGTCTCAAAGCCAATCTTATGTGTATCATTATTACTAGTTAAAAACTTCCACTTATAGAATTTAGAGGATTGCCTCCCCACACTTTGACTGAAGTGTGTTCTGCCCATAAAGACAAGGTAGAGATCAAGTGCATGGGCTCTGCCGGTGGAAAAACACCAACAGAACCAGAAATTTATTCATCCTCTAACCTTGAACACAATAAGATTGATATTATTCATATTGTTTATTCATAACATGGTTGAGAATACAGAAATATAAATATGGCATTTAAACTTATGAGATAAAGAGTGAAGTTAATTAACCATTAGAAAGACTGTTCATCTTTATAATACATCAAGAATAATAGGTGAAGTATTTCTAGCTTACTTGGTTAAGACTGAGATTAAAAGAATAGTGCTATGAACAAACTTAGAGAACAAATTATATTGAGTTTAATCAGGTTAATCAATTTAAGTTGTAATTCTAACATGGTTGTATTTTTTTATTTATTGCATACCAAGATCAAGAAGAAATTAATGACCACTTATTTTAAGATGTTACCTCCATTATTAGAGCATGATGAAGGGTAAATGAATTTCAATCGTCTTTTCCTCTCTTGTATCTTAGGTTGTTCATTACCATCTTGTCTCGTATGTTGTACTTCTTTCTCACTCTTCAGACCTCTGCTTCTCTCATTATTTCTTCTCTGCAAGGGGTTAGTAGACAACACATACCCGAAGAAATATACTATTTATTAAAGTACGGATAGTGTTTGCCAAAGAGTTAAAGATTAATCTGTAGCTCGTGTTTTCAATGATTCACCACTATTTTGAATTTTTTTTCATCAAGGTTAAAGCGAGGATATTATTTTGAAGCATACCTTTAACCTTGACTTGATTCTACGAATAGTCTCCTAATATAATTTAAATATCTTTTATGTAGGAGGGGTTAGTCTATATATATAACTAAATTCTTATATAAGTATGCTTGATTTTCATAATGTTTAAGTAATATTCTAAAGCATACTTATAATCGAATAAGGAAGTTTGCAAGACTAAAGGTATTTATTCATATAGAACCAAGAATATGTATGGTGAGCCACAGGAGCATTTTATTTTATATATATATATATATATTTTAGCAAGTTATGTTTGAGCATGGCATAGGGTAGAAATAACCAAGACAAATTAGCAACATGCTATGAGATGTTGAGTGTAGTTACGTGTTACATGAGGCTTGGACAAACGTATTCTCATGTCTTCATCCTTCTAAGTAAGTGATGACGAACTTACTTGAAAGAGGAGGGTTATCCGTTTCATCTGTTGGTGAGAGCTTATGGTCTTGCTGAGCAAGGCTTTCCTTTTTATCTTCTTCGTCTTTTCACCATTTAATGAAACTATAGAAGATTACATGCTCTTCACTCATCAACCTTTTCCTGATTTCTTTGATTAATTTGCGGGTGATGAGTGGGGTCTATTAGAGATGCAATAATGTTTACTTGAAAACTTCTTCTCTAATAGATTAAAGTTATTCTTCCCCCGCAAAATGTTAATAGACACATACCCGAGAGAATAGCAAGATTAAAATACGGGTTTTATTGTCCATACTTTTTTTGTGATTTTCTTCTATGCTAATCAAGATGATATATGGTTTAAGATTATTTAGCATAAATTATGTCTATCGTGTTTTATGTTGTTGTTGCAATCTAGCATGGCTCAAGACAAAGATAACTCGTAATAAAAGATAAATGAATAAACGTTAATACTCATAAGTCGGACTTCTTGTGCAAAGTTATCATCTGCCTTGATTCATCCCTGCTTGAACTTATCTCTTGACTTTTCCAGATTTAATTCAAAATTTTCCCCGTTGGGGGTTAGTCGACAAAATATCCAAAGATCCACTACAACATACTATTGGCTCAAAAATCAACCTAGACACCATGTCTAATTTAATTTAGGAAGGCATTTTAATCTGAGCTCAGTTTAAAAGCCTTTTAAAAGTAAAACTACCACTCCTAAACTAAGCACCATGCCTCATTTAAGAGATTTATGAAAGTACTTTAAAGCCTAAACATATATCATAGCAAATAAAGGTAGCATAAAAATATAGTAGAGATTTATTCAGATAGAGATAAAAAACATGATCATGGTGAGTTTTTTTTTACGTGAGATGAATATATAAAATGAAACAAGTTATGGCTAAGGAAATTTAAACTAAATAGTGTGGATTAAAGTAAACATGCAGTGGAATGCAAAAATAACTACTCATAAATTTTGAAGTCCATGAGCAAGACTTTCTCATCTTTATTTGATCATACTTACCATGACTCACATGCTGAAATTTGTGAGTGATGCAACATTTTTGTTCCCGTCACTTGAGATATGAATTAAAGTCCTGTAACGTCGAGCTCTTTCTCTAATATTGGATTTGTTATGTTTCTTCTTATTTCGTGGGGGCATGCCTAAGGTCGTAAACCGGTCGTTCATTACCCTCAGTATAAGATATTAAAGTAGACAAACAAGGGTAATCCCCGCTTGAGCAGGGGGTTAATAGTTATCTCAATCATATAATTGAGTATAAGTCCATCAATGTTCCTTAATTGCCTAACTACCTTCCTCGGCAACGGCGCCAAAAATGCTTGTTGGTATTTTTAACGTCATTACTAATTAACGAGATTAGAAACACATGGTATGAAATTAACTTGTCATTAACAACTAGCCACTTATCTCTCACCCACATCCCTAAGCATGAACTAGGTTGTCATTCCTAATTGTATATGCTAAGGATAAATATAGGTTTATATATATATATATATATGTATCAATCAATATGACTAGGCAGAAATATCGATATAAACTAAGAACGGTTCTAAAAAAAGAGGACAGATAATTATACCATTGTAGCATTTTACCTAGGGAGTTCTTCCAGATTGTCGATTTATATTTATACCACTGGGAAGGTCTATGTAGGACTTATATCTATAACTTACACTATTAATGTCAACTTATACTATTAATATGAAAAGTAAACCATAACTAGAATCCTACTCATAACAGAGATAAGTCACATGATAAAAGATATATGATAGATAATGATCAATCATCATAAATAGATAAACATCAGAGCTCTTCTAGTCATAGAAATAGCTAGCCAATGGATAAACTCAGGAATAAATACTAAGGTAATTCAATAACTACATCAATGAATACTCTAATTAGTGCAATTACATCTAGCAATCATTGTTAAGTTAATCCTACATCATGATCACATGTAAAGAGGCATCAACTAGGAAGGATGTGAAACAGAGTCATCATCCAACTTCGCGACCGTGCCCATGCTAGTCCTACGTACGGAGGGTGGACTACAGAGGAACCAACGCAGCTGTCACCTACGCGGACTACCACACGTCCCGGCATATCAGGGTGCACTCGCAGATAAGCAAGATATCTAAACACCATGTCTATATACTGCCAATCATTCACCCACGATATCTCTGGATGAACGCTATACGAGCAATTATATAAATTCAATAGGATCAAACTAACTATGCTAAACATATAATCAAAGCAGACAATGACTATTGCAATTAAGAACATATATAAGATTAAGAACAATGTTTCCCAAATCATAATGTTGAATACAATAAGAGAAAAGAACTAGAACTATACCGAACTCCGCGCTCCAGACAGACACCGAGGGCTCTAGATCCCGCTGAAGAACTAGAACTCTTCTACTTCTAATCTAACTAGGCTAAAGCTATGAACTAGAGAGGCTCTGATGAACTAGAGAAGGCTCTTGATGGCTTGATCTCCAAATAACTTGATGCCTCCCGGGGAGGGGGGGTCCGCCCCTTTATTTATAGCCCGTGGGATGAACGTGCGCCGCAGATCAAACCGACTTAACCAAAGGCCGAGATGAGACTCCTCATAGGCAAGTGGAAGAAGCTTCCGGAAGGAGGGGCCGAAACCCTAACTTGGGGCGCCGGCCGGCGCAGGGTGGGGCCGGCCGGCCCCACCTGGCGGCGTCTGTGGGTCCCGTTGCTTCCAGTGTCTTCTAGATCCTTCCCACATCTCGATGGTTATCTTTCTCGTGACGGATAAGTTTCGTGATTATTATGCACTCTAATCCCTCTTTTAAGCTTTTCTGGAATAGTCCCTGGAAAATATAGAATAGGCAAAACTCGTGGAAATTGTCAGTTAAAACCCTAGACTAGTGTGTATTCGTGTATCCTTTTGTGTCTAAAGTTCTACTGAAGGTTGACGTTATCCCCCATCAACACATTCCAAGAGAGAGCTAGATCTATACCTCTAGAAGCTAGTTCTTATCAGAAATAGAGAGATAGAGTTAAAGAGAGAGTTTTGGAGGAGTATCGGCCTGTCGGTGCTACCTCTACGGCTTGTATCTAAGATTGCTTCGGAATCGACTTCTGAATTCAAGTAAGTAACATTATTTAGTTTGCCTTGCTGGTTTGCGACTCTTTTGAGTACTTTAATCCTTGTAGCTCTTGGGTTAGAGTAGTATTCGTAGTGTAAGCATGGTGTTTAGACTCCGTTACTCGTAGATGTACCCTATCGTCTGGATTTGGTGGTAGCTCACGAAGGTGACTTTATAGCTCCGTTAAATCTTATATATTCCACTATCCCGTCGGTAGGCCGAGCAGGAGAATAATTGGTAGTCGAGTTACAGTTTTGCCTATGCTCCTCTATCCAATTCCCCGGTAGAACATCCTAATCATATCTTACTTGCGCCTGAATTAGAAGCCTTAGTTGTCTTCTCTATATCCCTATCTTCTACGGCCTTGTTTGCTAATCAGGTGGTTAAGTTATAGTTTAGAAGACCCTCACACATCTTCCTTTGGATTTGATATTAAAACTGGGTATATTTATCCAGTGAAGTGCTACAACGTATCCGTGCGCTTGCGGAATTATTCAGTAGGCATTAACAGATACCAACAATAATATTGACTTAGAAGCTTTAAATTTGATTTGTTCAGAAATTTCAGAGGGCCTAGGTGATGGAGGATGTGACCCGTTGTGTCTACAATCCCCTCATCACACAAAAGAAAAGGACGCACTCTAGCCTAAAGAAAAAATCTAAATCTAAAAATTATTCGAGATGAAAGGCGTTTTTTGGAATTGCAATGGGTTTGCTGACAGTAAGAAATATAGATTTCTTTTGGATTAACGAAGGAAAATAATTTAGACTTTATGCCTTATCGGAAACCGGTAGAGCCAACTTTCCGCAAACCACTTTGAATTATATTTGTGCAGGCAAAGATTTTCTGTGGCACTGCATGGCTCCGTGAGGCAGATCCGGTGGTATGATTTTAGGCATTAATCTATTATCTTTAGACGTTGGGGAAATTGAAGAAGGGGATTTCTTCGTACAGTTCAAAGTTTGACTTAGATAAGATGATTTCAAATTTAATCTGATTTCAGTCTATGGCCCAAATAAGCAGCCTGATCAAAAGTCACAATTCTTATCTGAGGTGGTACGAGTGTGTTCAACTGAGGCCTTACCTATTATTATTGGTGGTGATTTTAATATTATTCATGCACCAGATGAGAAAAACAATGATAACTATAACAATAGATGGCCCTTTCTGTTCAATGCGATCATTGACTCTCTGAATTTAAGAGAGCTGGATATGACAGAAGAAAGTTCACTTGGGAAAATAATATGCCGAACTAGACTATTGAGAAACTAGATAGGATCCTTGTTTGCACGGATTTTGAGTCCAAATTTCCTCGTGCCACTGTCAATGCTTTGACTAGAGAGATTTCTGACCACACACCCCTTCTTTTTGGCACAAATAATCCCTCATCGTCTTACCAACCTCAATTTAAGTTCGAATTGGGTTGGTTGCTTAGAGTTGGATTTTGTGATATGGTTACTGATGTGTGGCAGAATACTCTTGTCTCAGGCTCGCCCATAGAAAGGTGGCAATCTAAAATCAGAAGGTTGTGACAATACCTTATGGGTTGGGTAAAAAATGTCAGTGGGGCTTACAAGAAAGAAAAAGTAACAATTCTAAATAAATTGGATGAGCTAGATAAAAAGGCAGAGTCTACTATTCTTAGTGACTTTGAGCTTAATCTAAAACATGTGTTAAATGAGAGACTAGCTGAATTACTTCGGGAGGAGGATTAAGTGGTATCAAAGAGCCAAGTTTAAGCATCTATTAGAGGGGGATGCAAATACAAAGTACTATCATCTGTTGGCAAATGGTAGACATAGGAAGACTCATATTTTTTAGTTAGAGAACAGTATTGATATAATAAGTGGTTGTGCCCAACTAAAAAAGCATATTACCAATTATTATAAGAACCTATTTGGACCATCGAGAGAACTATACTATTTTGTTAGATGAGTCACAGATCGATGATATTCCAAAGGTTTCTCAAGAGAAAAATGAGCTCTTGACGGTGACTTTCTCACAAGAGGAGGTCGGGGCTGCGATTTTCCAAATGGAATAGAACAAGGCACCGGACCGGATGGTTTCCCCGCCGTTTTTATCGGTTCTTTTGGAATACAATAAAAGACGACCTGATGGCTCTATTCGACGATTTCCATCAGGGAACACTACCACTACATTGTTTGAATTTTGGGAATATAATTTTGTTGCCCAAAAATAAAGATGCAAAAGTCATTCAACAATATAGGCCTATCTGTTTGTTGAATATTTCTTTCAAAATCTTCACTAAAGTCGCAACCAGTAGGTTATCTACCATTGCTCACAAGATAATTAGGCCAACTCAGACAGCCTTTCTCCAAGGGAGAAATATTATGGAGGGAGCAGTAATTTTGCATGAAACAATCCATGGGCTCCATTCTAAAAAACAAGATGGAGTTTTCTTTAAAATAGATTTTGAAAAGGCATATGATAAGGTAAAGTGGAGCTTTCTTCAACAAACGTTACGGATGAAAGGGTTCTCACAAAAGTGGTGCTCATGGGTACAAAAGTTCACCTAGGGAGGTAATGTTAAATCAAAGTCAATGATCAGTTAGGGTCCTACTTCCAGACTAGAAAAGGCTTAAGGCAAGGAGACCCAATGTCGCCAATACTATTTAATGTAGTGGCTGACATGCTCGCCATACTTATAGCCAGAGCAAAGGAAGCAGGACAGGTTGAAGGGGTTATTCCCCATCTGATTCAAGATGGTCTATCTATCCTACAATATGCGGATGCCACAGTTATTTTTATGAGCCATGATGTTCAAAAGGCAATAAATATGAAACTTTTACTCACTATCTTTGAGCAACTATCGGGCTTGAAAATAAATTTTCATAAAAGTGTGGTTTTTTTTTGCTTTGGCAAGGCCAAAGAATATGAAGTGTTCTATTCACAGTTGTTTGGGTGTGAGATTGGAAAGTACCCCTTCAAATACCTGGGTCTTCCTATGTCTACTAAGAAACTGTCTAACAAAGATTGGCAAACTATTGAGAATAGAATTGAAAAGAGGCTAAGTGGTTGGAAAGGCAAGCTGCTTACGGTAGGAGGTCGTTTAGTTTTGATAAACTCAGTGCTGTCCAGTTTACCGATGTTTATGATGTCATTTTTCAAACTTTCGAAAGGGGTTTTAGAAAAAAATCGACTGTTTTAGATCACGGTTCTTTTGGAAAAATGACTAGCATAAGCGGAAATATAGATTAGCCAAATGGGAATCATTGTATCAGCCTGAGTATCAAGGTGGTTTAGGCATATAGAATCTGGATATACAAAATAGGTGCTTGTTAAGTAAGTGGCTTTTTAAGCTTCTCAATGAAGATGGCATGTGGCAGGAACTTGTGCAGAATAAATATATTAAAGATAAGACGTTGGGGTGTTGTGTCAAAAAACCGACCGACTCTCACTTCTAGAAAAGTCTAATGAATGTTAAAGATACGTTTATGAGTTTTGGGTCATTCAAAGTAAATGATGGGACTCAAACCAGGTTCTGGGTGGACAAATGGCTAGGAAGTAGACCTCTAAAAGACAAGTTTCCTACGTTGTTTAACATTGTACGGAGAAAACAAGATTTAGTGGCTCAAGTCCTTAGTTCACTCACACTAAATATCTCCTTTCGCAGAAATTTGGTGGGTGCGAACTTAAGGGACTGCCATAGAATTCTAGCCTCCTTACTACTTGTGAATTTAATAGAGGAAATGGACGTGTTTGTTTGGGGATTGAGTGCATCTGGAAGTTTCATTAATTAACAATAAGGTTAGGGTGTCACAAGATATTCGATAAATTAAAGTGCCAATAAAAATTAAGGTTTTTATGTGGTACATAAGAAATGTGTGATTTTAACGAAAGATAATTTAGCCCGTAGAAACTGGAATGGTGACAAGAATTGTTCTTTTTGTCATTCTCCAGAAACCATAACGCACCTTTTCTTAGATTGCTGGTATGCTAAATTTCTGTGGCGCGCCGTACATTTACTGTTTGGGTTATCTCCACCTCCTGATATAGATGATCTGTTCCTTAGGTGATCAAAGATGGCTCATAAAAAGAGTAATTCATTGTTATAACTACGGCTTTGGCACTCTGCTGGGCAGTATGGCTAACAAAAAATGAGGTAATTTTTGACAAATGTAGACCAAAATCCTTTTTGCAGGTACTCTTCAGGGGAACACACTGCCTACGACAGTGGGCAAGATTGCAGCGGCATGATGATCACCGGGATCAGCTCATCCTAGTAGGCCAGTTTCTGGAGACGTCAGCTTTGCAGTTCTTTAGTTTCAATGGGTGGTTGGCAACTAGGCATATCGGTCATGTTTAGTCAAACCTTTATCGTCATTTCAGCTTTCTTTCCTGATAGTTGTAAACTGGTGTTGGTCGCTCCGGATGAGTGTGCCTTTGGGCAAAACGTTGTAATAATTGGCCTGATTCTATCTATTAATAGATGAAGCCGGATATGAACTATCCTTTATCTAAAAAAAGACTTAAAACACACGAAAAATATGGACCGGTTTGTGCACTAAGATTTGAACCCTCCTGACAAATCATCTAGCACTACTATGCTCAAACTTAATTTGGCTCATGGTAATAGAGTTCAGTGTGTGATCTAGTGTGCTTAGGTGGCACTTAGTGGATCATCAGACGTGATTATGACTCGATTGTGCGTTGTGTGGTCAAGGCACTTGAGTTCAATGTATGATGGATCTATGTACATGTGTGGTACGTGGCAGATCATCTAGTGACCATGTCCTCAATTGTGTGTGTCAAGTGGCCAAGTTACTAGAGGTGACAATATGATCTGACGGTGCCTGTATGTCCGACGATGTATCATCCAACCCAGCATACTTAGCATATTCTTCTAACTATTGAAAGAATGGATTGGATAGTGTCAATGTACGATTGAAAAAAATGGATTGGATAGTGTCATTGTATGATATGGTGTGCATTTGTGGCACTTGGTGAATTTTTTATTTTTAATACTTTTTTAAAAGACATTTAAAACTAATCCAAGCAACATTTTATTTTCAAATCAACCTGTTTCGCAGCACCAAACTCTGTGGCATGGGCAAACTGATGTGATGCGCCAGACGAACTGTGGTAGTCAGCCGGACGTTGACCTGCTTAGGTGTCTCTCTTACCCTGCCTAGTGCGGCAGTGGCGTGGGTATACAAAGGCACGCTGCGACCTCCCCTCCCCCTTTGCCTCTCAATCTTAGGCAGGATAGCCACACTCCTAGATTGTCTGAGTGCATGAGTTCAATCTCTCGAATGTATACTCAACCGCGTGAATATATGTGTGTACTTATATATGCATGTGAGTGTTCGTACCTATATTGTTTTTTTTTAAAAAAAAAAAGCACGGCTGAGTGTTATTACCAGCTTCATGTAGCACAATATGAATTTCATCTTCTTTAATCCTTGCACCTTATGAAAATCAACAAACAACATGGCCCGTGCAAAATAATGCAGATAAAGAATTTTTTTAATCCACAAAGGAAAGTCCATGTCAATTTCATTGTTTTGCTGGATCAAAGTGAAATAGACATATAGTTGCAAAGTATATCTTTGGTTCATAGCAGTACGCAATAGAGCAAGGACGTCTTAACTTTAAAAAGTTATGATAGGGTCCATTTGTTCAGAAAAAAAAAACGATAGTAATATGAAGAATAAGAAAAAAAATGAAGTCGGATACAAATACAAACTACAACTTTCAGCAGCACCATTTTGAAGCTGTACACATTTTTTTTCCCAACAGTTTGCAAGCCTGATATAAAAAAGAACCATAGCGTCTGGCCACCCTTCCACAGATCTGCAAAACTAAAGAAGAAGAGATCCTTAACAACTTTCAGACAAAAGAAAACAGACACCTACTCTCAGAAAATAGCAGTTATCATGGCTGCCAATACCGGCCATGAGAAGCAGGAAAGATCTGGAAGACAGGCCAAAAAAGATAGAAAGCTCAGTGTCTTGGTAGGAACTGTGGAACAATGGGAGGACACAGCACTTATCAACTTTTGCAAAGTGGGATCCTGTGGCATTTCTCCATCCACCACCTTTATTTCACAAACGAGGTATGCACTGTTAGTGTGCTCCCTCAAAAGCTATTTGCTCCCCACAAGCACTAGTATGAAGATCAGCTTTTTTGTAATTTCACATGCTAAATAATTGAACATAACTAGATCAGCTGAGTTAAACTACCTAGGCGCTTCTTTTCATTCTAGAAAAATCTGTAAACCTGATCGGCTCTTGTATGTACAGAGCAAACTGACAACCTCTCTTTGTAGACCATGTAACCTTACAGAAACATGGTCCAATCGAAGTGAGGCACACTAGGTGTAGTTGGCACATTGAACATCAATGATCAAAAGCACAAAGACTGTGTTGTCACAATGGAGGAGTACACGAGATGGAACCATCGGTTTCAGACATGGAAATGGTACCAACTGATCAAGCTGAATTAGATTACATAATCAGGGTGCTCGGCTGGTCATATAAGCCGACTGATAAGACAAGTCGGCTGGTTTGTTGTGAGAGAAAAATAATATTCGAATGGCTAATAAGTCCGGCTTATAAGACAAGTGAACACGGCATCAAGCCTGCTGATGGAGAGTGATGGCCTGAGCTTATGACCACTCTAGCTTCTGGCCTATGGTGAATGCTTACTTGTGCACTAAGAAAAATCTGGTATCTTTTACTTCATGCCAAATCACCTACATGGCCAGAGGCCTAAAGGTTCAGGATTTTATGGCAAGGCCACATCAAAAGAGAAATAAAAAAGGTATTTCAACCTTCAACAGAAACTCCTTTTGATTTTGCCTACTTTACCAAACTATGTACAGTTGCTGCAAACATCACAGATCAAATGTAGCCATTACACTGGTACTGAAGAATACAAACAGCACAGAAGAAAAATCGGGAGAATTTTCCGCCTGGTTGTTTGGTACAAAAAACCAACCAATCATGCCAGGTCATGAGCATCGTGACACATCGACAGATGATGTTGAGGGGCCCTTGAGCTTCAGATCATGACCACCCATCTTCATATTGACATCTCAATATGGTTGATTCCAAGTACTGATAGTGAGGCATCTTTAATTTTGGATTCTAATATTTGAACTTAGGGGTTAGTTTGGGTTTATACGGGCAGTTGTCATTGGGCTGTGTCAGCTTATTCATTCCATGCTTGCACATGACCTTAATTAACTTATCACTGGGTTCATGCTTTGCATAATTAACGTCAAGTCAATGAGAATCTTGGAGTAATTTATTCCAAAGGTCAGCTGGTGCTTATTTGACTAGCATCTTCTGCAGTCCATTACTGACAAAATTGATGAATGTGTAACATTACGAATGTGAGCGGTAGATTGCTCGCCGCGCCTGCCGCACGGTATGAATGTGTAACATTGACTACGATATGAGGAGGAAGCCAAAGGGTGATGCCCAGAAATGAAATCTCCACTCATGATTCTCGAAAATCTCAACCAGGATAAGCTAAATAATATCTGGAACTGACAAAGACTCGTTACTCAACCAAATCAGCTGTTCATATATCACGTAGTGGCATCTAGTATGAAGCTTTGATCTCTCTGTGGCTACCTGTGCACTGTCCAGAACTTGATAGCCTTTGGTATCATGCTCCAGTTCTGTACAGAAGCTGCCATTCATTTCTTATCCTGGAATCTGGATACTCATTCTAAAAAAAAAAAAAAAAGAATCTGGATTCTCATCCAAACCATGTACATGTACGACTACATATCTCACAGATTCAGGCCAAAATTGCAGCTAACAGAAGCCTATCAATCAACAAACAAAGAAATAGAAAAGGCATGTCGTCGAAACATTTACTAATGCCTCCTAAATATTTCTTGATCGATCAATCATGCCAGGTTATGAGCATGGCTACGCATCGGCGGATGATGTAGAGCCTGGCCTTGTGCTGCTTCAGCGCCCTCCTGAGCTCCTTGAACTTGAGATCATTAGCACCCATCCTCATCTTCATCTTCAGAGATGTGAAAAGGCTAGCTGTTGACTCAAAGATGATGGTGAGACGGAGGGATTTCCCAATTGGGATTGGATTTCTGAATCGAACTTTGGTGTTCGCTTGGTCCAGGCTTGGACTTGTACAGTTTATATAGGCAGCTGTCATGTGGGCTGCGTCAGCTAATAGCCGGGCATCTATCTTAATTAACTTGTCATTGGGTTCATGCTTTCTGTAAACAAATAAAGTCTTCTGTGATCTTGGAGTTATTTACTCCAATTCGCTGATGCCTATTTGACTTGATGGTACATTAACAATTTATTAATAGAACTGTGTGCACTGCAGGATACCGGGTAACAGAGTGCTGTGTGTACAAATTAATTTGTTTCTTTCTTCAGTAATGGGAAAAAGTTTCTGATCTCTGCGAGTGCATATAACTAAGTTACAAAATTTTCAGCTAATAGCTGTAAAAAAAAGGAACGTGAACATAGGTAGATTAAAGTGATTATAAGCAAAGTTTATTATTGCTCCTCCATTCACTGCGAAAAAAGGTCCAATGAACAACTTCCAGCGTCTCGGCTCACCAGTAGGATGATATCCTTTGCATCCTCATGCTGCAACAATGCCCAGAAAAGAAATAAATCATTTCTTTTCAAAAAACAACATTCAGTGTACACCAAATAGACCAGAAAAGAGTGATGACACCCACTAAGATTAGCTCCACTTAGATTAACTTTCGTTCACTATTCTCGACGCTAGTTAACCAAATCCAGATCTTCTGAGGTATAGACCTACTAAGGGTGTCCCAGTACCTATGTGGATTGTGCCAGATAGTCATAGCCAATTCCAGAGCATTTGAGGTATAGACCTACTAGGGGTGCCCCAGTAGTTATGTGGATTGTGCCAGATAGTCATACATGTTGACAATCAAAGAATATGTGTTTAGTCGTTCCATTACAATTGCAGAAGCAAACACTTTTGACTCCCATGTCAATTCCTCTTGGTTAAGTTATCCTTTATTAAATCACCCCTTTTTTAAGATACTAAAGGAAGATTTTTATCTTCAAGGGGAATTTCAGCTTCCAAATGATTATATATTCATGAAAGAGTAACCCTGGTTCATCATGAAAGAGTAAGGTTCATAAGATAATTACATAGATCGTATTGAAAAAAATACCATGTCTATATAATCTAGTCTATCAACCCATACTTACACATGTGCTAGAATTTTAGAAGATATAAGTATTAGTTACTGTTTAATAGATATAAATAATAACTTATATTTGTTTTTTTAACTATGGCAGTTCTTGTTTGTATCATATACCTTACAAAGGCATGAATCTGATTTTTTTTTTCAAGTTGTATTCTTGACTTTGTTTATCCTCAAGTTAAGTTAACTCTTGTGTACTTATTTTATCTTTTATTAACTCTCATATTTACACTTTTCAAAATAAGGATTTTAGGTCATATAGTACATTTTCAAATACTATGATACCATAAGCATTTTTTTTTGAAATTTGTATTGTTTTGCTTAACATAAAGAGAATTTTAATACTTATGCCTTATAATGATCTACTTTTTACTCAAAATTATCTTAAAGGGTCAAAAGAAACAATAACGACTGATGATCTTCCACACATATCAAATGATTGAATTTTTGCTATCAAGGAAGTACATTTGTAATATGGCTATACTATCAAAATAGACGTAGCTGAAGCGTTTATGTCCTGGAACAATAATGTGGCTTCCAGTTTAGGGATAACGTAAACAAACCATGCAAGGAACTCAAGTAAGCCAATAATAATGCCAATGAAAGCAAAGTCAAAGGTGGATAAAAAATGAAAGGTCAGCCTGTAATTTACATATATATACATGCAAAGTAATAATGTCAACGAAGTTAGTCAAAACATGAGCTAGGTTTGACAAACAAAAAGTATATGACGACAAACTATCGTTAATTTGTACATAAACTAGGATTGAGCTGAGCTCACACATCTTTGATGTTTACTACTCACAATGGCCGCATGGAGCATTCTTTGTAGTTTCCTCACAAAGTCAGCTCAGAAAAGATTTACACTCACTTTTCAGTTTTCATCTACAGTTCTGACGACCCACCGTTGGGGACAACAACTAATAAGAAATTAAGAACAGAGCAAGGAAACTGATCGAATCTTCTGATAATGTAAAGGTCAACGGGAAGAGTGGTAATAAGTGAAAGTAAAGTATGCATAGTCAACTACTTCTGCACAGTCAGCACAAACGAATCCTGGGTGGGCAGTTACAAGTCAACTAGATCCCACACAGGCATGGTTGCCAGACCAACACATTCAGATAGGTGAAAACTACAAACAACACGCTTTTGACCAAATTAAATTGCATCCCTTGTCATGTGCACCTGCCACTACTAATTGCTTACTTCTCCAGGTTAATGAAATGATTCTATACTTTCTCCTGATGATAACAATAATTATTATTTTTTTTTTTTGGCAGAAGACGGTCCTGGCCGAACAAACAAATGTAGTAATGTAGTATATCCATTCTAAATCGAACATCGTTTTAGTTCACTACAATTTATCTAAAAAAATGTGTCTAGATAATAGATAAACAAAAAAAAAAATCAAAAAGCGATTCTAATGGAGGGAGTACTGACTAATAAGGTCGAACATCACTAGTTCACTACAATTTTCTAAAAAAAACATATGTATTAATAGAAATACGAGTTATTCTACAAATAATATGTATTCTGCAGGCCAAGTTTTCTGAAACGAAATCGTAAGGAACAAATAAGAGCCAAGAAGTGAAACTACAAACATTTCATTAGTACATTACAAATGCAAAGTCAGCACAAATATTTAATTAGCCGTTTCCAGTTGATATCAATGAGCCAAAACCCTTCTCCGAAAAAGGTAGGCCCCGGGATCCAACTGTACGTTCTCGACAAGGAGAACCTCAGTACGATGAACCGGCCTGTTGAGTGCCGTGTGTTGTCAATTATTTATTTATTTATTGCGAGAAAAAAATGTACAAAAGTACAGTGACACCTGGTGATCTTGTCATCCAAAGGCAACAAGGACGGCAAGTGAAGCTAAATTATGAAGGTCCGGCAGAGAATCAAATGTGGCCCCCTGAACTTCACTCGCTACTAAGCTACCACATGTGTGAAGTCAGAGCACTTGATAATCACCAGTCCAATGGATGTCAACTAAAATCCTGCTCTAAAAAATGCAGGCTCAGGTTATGTACAATGAACCTGCATTTCAGCTTCAAAGCAATGATGGGATGCGTGCTGCAGCCAAAAAGCTATCTTTTCTATGTTTTGTCGTACGTTTGGACCAATGAAAATATGATCTTAAACACAATCGGAGAGAAGGAACTGTTCGACATAGATAGCGGAGTTCGAGAAGCAAGTTTGTCCCCAAGTCAACACGAAGGGTAAGATCTAAGGTCTCAAGCTAAGACATTGCACGCCAAATAACTGTCACAGAAAAGTCAGAACATTTGTTAATTTCACAATTTCAAGTCGATGCCAGCAGAAACCCTTCTTCCCAAAAGGCAGACCAGCAGACACGCACAAGGCTGTTCGTTCTCTCCATAGGCTCTTTCTCCTTTGCTTTTATCGGTGAAATAAGCTGGCAACTTTGTATGGGTTGACCGATTTTTTTCATTTACTAAAAAAAAAGGCAGCTCTAAATACAATTCAGTTAAAGTAAATTATGGATGAAATGAATCCTAAACACATACTCCCTCCATACTTAAAAGTAAAGTCATTTTAGATAAGGTTTGGGTCAAACATTAGAAATATAAATCATAAATGTTGTTACGTTTGGAAATGTGAAAACTATAGAATAGAATTGTCTTAAAAAATATATCCATCAAAATATACACATATAACTTTTAGATAAATATTTTCACAGAAATAAGAAGTCAAGGTTATGTTTTGAAGACCGTGTCACCTATCTAAAACGACTTTCTTTTTTTAGTATGGAGGGAATATATATAAGTAGGAAAGCATATTGATGAAAAGTACCAAATTCCCCACAACAAGAAAGAGGAGAGGGGGAGGACACGATTGACCAATCAATCAAACATAGATTCAAGGCGTGGAGAGAGAAATTTACCGATGAGAGCTAGGCCGCCACCCCGCTGGTGATCTCCCAGTCCTAGGCTCCTAGCAACCATCTCCATCGCAGTCGGCGGCCTCTAGGCCTGGCGCGGCTGCTCCCAGCTTCGCATCTCCCACCTCTTGGTCTTCACTTCCTTTTCTCTTCTCCCCTGTGTATACTAAAAAAACACTTTGCCTGCTGATATAATTAAATTAAAAAATGCTCACTAATTTTTCATGTGCAATCTCATTGCAAAATTTGACTAGGGTTAGTGCCCAGAATGAACAAATTTATGCTGACAGTACAGTACACAATACTGTCATTAGTATGTGAGGTAGTAGTTAATTCACACCGACAATGTGAAGATATCACACAATACTGCCAGTAGTGTGTGATGTAGTAGTGACTTCCCATCGACAATGTGAAGATACCACTGGGGTGATATGGTGGCCTAGTTAACATTAATAAATATTCCCTTTGTTTTAAATTATGTCACTTTGATTTTTTTAGTACATCTATTTTACTATATATCTAGTAGATATAATAATGTATCTAGATACATAGCAAAATGAATGAACCAAAAATCAAAACGACTTATAATTTAAAACGAAGGGAGTAACAACTAATAAGCCAGCACTGATTCAGTCCGAAGCAACCTTACGTGCACCCTTTCGTTTTTAATAGCCAAAGCAGGCCACCATGTTGCTTTGCTACTGCAACAAAAGTATGCAACACACACAGAAGATGGACACACACGACTTTGTCTCCAAATAAATGGTTGTGAAAAATCTGATTTCCGGAGAAATATCACTGTGTGAACATTAAATTATTGCGAAGTTGAAGAGCCCAGATAGACAGATCAGAGCATGCTAGTGTACTTTGTACCAAAATCTAGCTCTCTCCATCTTTACAACACTATGGAAGTAGCTTTGCCTTTCACAAGGACCAAACAAACAAAAAGGCTTCATTTCTAGTGTGATTTTGTGATCCGACTATGTCAAACTCGTCAATATAAGATCCACCCACAAAAAATGGTAAGATGGGGAAGTTGAAAAAGAAAAGAAGGATCAGGGATTATTAATCTTGATGTGCCTTCATCCTGAACTCCTTGAGATATTTAAATCACTCCAGGCTCCAGCAGTTGTGTAGGATCGAGGCATCAACGAGTACTGTAGAGCCTGGCCTTCTGCTGCTGCCTGAGCACCCTTTGCGATTGTATAATTGCTGCTGCTTCGCCTGCTCCATGCCTACCTGCCACAATGGGCCTCAGGAATAATGTGATTCCGCAAAGGTTTAGCTGATCAGTGCTCAGCTGTGTGCTCGCCTTGAGAAGATGCTGGTGATGGGGAGGTGATGCTTCTCTTCCTCATAAGGACAGGGCAAGGGTCTGCCTGCCTGAGAAATTTTTATCCTAGCTAGTTGCTAGATCAATGAACCAATCAATCATTCCTGCTCATGAGCATCACAACACATCGACGAATGATGTAGAATCTGGCCTGCTGCTGCTTCAGAGCCCTCTTGAGGCCCTTGAGCTTCAGATCATGAGCACCCATCTTCATCTTCATATTCATATTCAGATGGGAATATATGTGGATGATAGGCCAAGTGATGGTAAGAAAGAGCTGGAGGTTGGATTGGGGCTTTTTGAACTTTGGTTCTGGCTTGGTCCGGGCTTGTACTACTTGGTGTGGTTTATATAGGCAGCTGCCATGTGGGCTGTGTCAGCTCATAATTTCTCTTTCACTCTATGGCTCTATGCTTATGCGCATAAAAAACACAAAGTCGTATGTGACAGTATAGTTTACTCCGATCCAATTGGTTTATTCATGTTTGACTCAGATGCTATATATTATAAATATTGTTAATTTAAAAGTGTCAGTCGAATATCAGTATTTAACTACATGGGCAAAGTCAGCAGGATTGTTAATCAACCATTCCAGGTGAGCAGTTGACTTCAACTGAACCCACCTCCCTATAGGCGGGCTAGGCAGACAAGAAAACTCTAACAATGTGTTCGCCGATCAAATAGCCTATAATTACCACCGGTTCTGTTACTTTGTTCACTTAGGCTGCGTGCAATTTTTTCAAAAATATATATACGGTGAATCCATGGAAAAGTGCAAGGTGTACAAACTATTGAGTTGCATGATGTCAACCTAAAATCTTAAGATGATGGGGAGAGGTGGACAATTCACTTATACTACAACACAAACTAATAAGTTCGATTGTTACATTCATTCTTGATGACATGGCATGGTCTACATGAGGTAACTTCAACAGCTAATATTATTTTCCCATATGTTTGCTGAGAAATCTTGGTATCCAAGAAACAAGGAGGGTGACAACTCAAAACAAGGATGCTAAATCACCACTTAAGTCAGAAACAATTTTTAATTGCTACTCCTGTTGATGTCAACTCAAACCCTGCTCCCAACAGGCACGCCCGTTACACAAGCAGGTTGTATCCAAAGAAACAAGGAAACAAGGAGGCTAACAATTAAAAAACAATGATGCTAAATCACCACTTGTTCAAAGTCAGAACAATTTTTAATACCACTCCTGTTGATGTCAACCCAAACCCTGCTCCCAGTAGCCACGCCCATTACACAAGCAGGTTCCAAACAAAAGCATTTGACTAAATGAGAAAGTTATACTCAGGTTATGTACAATGAACCTGCATCTGGACTTTTTGAAGGAATGACTTCATGCATGCAGGCATGGCATCTCATCTTCTATATATGGTTCAATTATTATACATTTTGATCTTGATGACGAGTATCTTAAACACAATCTACTAGAGCAGCTAATGTTCTAACGTGCAGGTTCTATTTTATTTGCTTGAAGATGAACAGAAGAAAGCTAAGTATACTACATAGATATTCACCAGAAAAGAAATGTGATACAACAAAGTACCAAGTTGAGAATGAACATTTGCCGTGCCAGAAAATAACTCCTAAATCTTAACCCCCACTAAGAATTCTTTGGCAACAAAGGTCAAAAAAAACATCAGCTGACATCATCAAAGGAGTTACCTCCACTAAGGCACATTTATCCCCCAATTTTCTTTTTGAAATAGAAAAAAAGTCGTACCCTAAACCAAGTATGTTAAAATCCAATTGAATGGACATTTTCAAAACAGGACCCCACATGGATATATTAAATGATTTGTAAGCAAAAACCCATTTGCAAAAACCTAGCAAAACTACATGTCCCATGGATTACATGGTCCTCCAAAATATGTTAATTTTATGAACAAAACTCCTAGAATTTTGGGAGGAAGATGACCCTCAATTTAAAGGTAGGGGTTCGGGTAGAAAGATTTGGATCACCAGTTCAAATAATCATATCATGTTGTCAATGGATACAATGAACCTACAGTCCATAATATATATATATATATATATATATATATATATATATATATAACCATTAGATTGATGTTTTACAACATCAATCTTTTCGGGCGTTTCCATTACCATTAAAATATTTACATGGCTAATTTGCATGCAACAGTATAAATAACAAATAACAACCAACAGATGGTAGCAATTACACCAATTACATTTGTACAGTAAGTTTAAAACTTAAACCAAGTGTGCACAAACATCATTCAAAATTTAAAATATTAAAATTCAAATTTAAAGAATGCATGCATGGGCACACAGTAAGAAATTAATACTGATGGTTGCGAACCACCGGTGATTGTCCTTTTTGGCTCGTGGTTGGATCAGGCATGCCACATTTCAAAACCCGTAGTGTAATCTGATGATGTTCCAGTTAATATTCATGATGACTGCGCATCCTTTTATTAGTCAACAATGCAAACAGTTATGATCCTTACAATAAATTAGTCTTAAATTATTGTTCTCATGTGGAATGGAAAATTTCTAATGGATAAGAAGCTAGCAAAAGTAAACAGTCTAGATTCAGTAGCAGATGTAGAGAACTAGAGATGTCAAATTTTGGTTCTGAATTCAATATGGACGGTAAGAACTAGAATGAAGCGAAGGCATTGCATGGTACACAACTATTTGTAGAAAGACATTGCATGGTACACAACTATTTATAGAGAGTCAGAGCATTTTTTTAATTACCACCATTCCATGTTAATGTCAACTGAAACCTAGTCAGCTGCTCCCAACTCACTGGCCCTGCACAGACAAGCAAACTCTAAACAAAGGCATTTAACCAAATGAGCAATGGACCTCCAGTTTAATTAAGAAATGGCCAGATGCTGATCATCTTCTTGGTTTAGCTATACGTTTCAATTGATGAGACGAATCTTAAACACAATCTAGGAGGCAGCTGATGCTGTTTTTAAGAAATATATTGTGGAGTACTGGAGTATGTACAATAAACTAATATTAGATTGCTTCCAAAGAGCATAAGACTTTCATGTTGTTTGATCATTACTCAAAAGTTGGGAATAGAAGTAAAACAAGAAACATCCTCACAAAGGAAAGTATAAATAAAGGGAAAAAACAAAAGTGAGTGCAAGATAATCTTTATGTTCCCCTAAAATAGGTAATCCTTTTATAGAAGAAAAGATGTGTAATCCTCAATACAGATCTTAAAAAGGAAGAAATAAATCTAAAAAGGATTTAGAAACTATTGAGTGATCTTAATCTATAGTTATTCCAAACTGGGAGGTTTTCACCCACTGACGTTCAGTAAAAGTAAATCTTATCGGTCAATCACTACAAATGACTCTGATCACTATAACTACAAATGACTCTCTGAACGTTATAGGCTGTTCTTTTCACCCACTGAGACGTTCAGTAAAAGTGCATGATGAATGCAAATCTTATTGGTCAACCACTACAAATGACTCTGATAGTTATAACTACCTTTGAACATTATAGGCTGTTCTTCAATTATGATCATATAAAATGGCAATCCTGTTGTGGTTCATGATCTAGGATAGCCACCACAAATCTAGTGGATTATGAGCTAAATCCAACGAAACCACACCAAGAAAGTATTGCAATGTAGAAAGTGGGAATTGCACCACTAATTGTAGATATGTTTATCCAACAAAGGGAAATCCACATAGCTGTGCCAAAATAGTGACCAAAGGTGAAATATATCGATTGTTAGGTTCCAAGATCCACTAGCTTGTGCATCTATCTTGTTCACTAAATAAAATTCGGTTAGTCATCCAATAAAGTATGTACCATTCCAAAAACTGGTTCTTACAAGCTCAATGTGGCTGGAACAAGGGAAGCATTTAACCACCTATGATGTAAGATACCCTATTCAAGCACAGCAATAAGTGAGCAGACACACAAGTAACTATTTCCGTGTCCTCTGGATGTCATGTGCAGCCTCAAGGGGGCAGCCAGTGACCCTATATTCGGACATCACAACAATTTATCATCGTTGACAGACTAATGAAATTAAACATGTTAGGTTGATCTCCTTTCACCGTTTGGCCCAACAGCCAATGGGCCTTGACCTTGCGCCCTGATCGGGGGCACCCAGCCCATTTATGGCTGGTGGGCCCCCGTCGCACTGCGCTTATAAATAGAGGTGGGGGCCAGCGGCTCACAGTATGAGGTTCACCGCGAGCCGCCACTCCCCACCGACAAACCCTATCCGACGAGAGGGTGCGTAACCATTCCTGTTTCTGCAGGACCCGACTCCATTGATGTCTTCCCCAGGCCGACAGACGCCCCAACCATGGTGAACACCAGCGAGTCCAGTGACTGCTGCTACTATTCGACTATGGTAACGAAACCCTAGCACCTTCTCCATCCCCGATCTGGTAGTACCATGTACTAGGAACACCATTTATACACTGCAAATGCACTGTATCCGACCTGATCTACTCCTAGTCGATGTTTATGGTTTAACAAAACAAACTAGATTTTGTTTCTCAAATGGAGTAATCAACGGATAGCCATTGAGTGAAACAAAAAGGAATTTTCCTATTTCTGTTCCAGAGGTACAGCAGCAGAATGGCATTATATTCAGTGACTGATATAGGGAATTTTGACTTCTCAACATAAAAAAAAAGCAAGAGATCTTTCTTGAATGTAGAATATATTATCAAAAATTTTAAATAATGTGCATTGTTATTGAACAAGACCAAAGAGAAAAAAATCATTGAAAGTGAACAACCAAAGCACCATTAAGAGGATTTTCATTGAGCTGTTTGTAAAGACTACAGAAGGAAATAATAAAGACAAAGCAGATGTGACAGAAACCAGGAATGAAGACGGCACAAGGGCAATCAAGGTGCCGTAGTGCCATACCCACTACAGATGGCACTGCTACATCAGACACAGAAAAATACAGCATGCAGGATATGCTTCTAATCTGCAGCTACTATATTTTCAGAATGCATCAGAAGGTAACAAAATGCATCAGAAGAATACAACTAGTCATGGTGCTAAGCTGGCCACAAACACTTGCAGAAGACTCACCACCGCCGGTCTGCCGCGCGCCCGGCTCTTTCAGACACCTTAGCTCCATCCACTACGGAGCTTCTCCACCAAGGAAGGACTTATCTCGTTCCCTACACACGTATTCGGCACCCTGGTACGAGGCGCCCAGTTAACACAGTTTGGCGCCGCGGTTCATGGTGCCGGCCAGGCGAGAACGACCACCATGGCTGATGGCGTGGCGGTGATGTGGATAGTTGGCGACCTGGTTCACAGCGCCTAGCTAGGCGCCACAGAGAGCGGCCCGAGCTTGGCGCCTTGGATCTTGGCGCTGACGTTCGTTTCAAAATGGTTCCCATCTTTCCCTGCCCGAGCACTCCTCCATTCTATCCTCTTCCTCCTCGGGTTATTCCTCTTCTCACGTCACCTAGGCATTAGAGATCACCATTTTCGACCATGAGAACGTGGATTTGATCCATAGATCTAAAAGAGCAAGGTATGGTATCTCCCCTCCTCTTTTATTTTGTGTTGTTTTGGATTTTAGCTTGTGTAATATTACACATTTGGTGCGTAGTTGTTTAGGGTTTGTAGAAATTATTAATATGTTCATTTTTGCAACCTTAGGATATCGAGGCTCGGAAAATCTAGCAAACCAAGGTATCCTCTATCGGATTTTTTAATTATTACAGTTATATAGTTATTAACTAAGTGAGGCACATACGATTAATAAAATTATACGTTGCAATGTTGAACAAAGAACAGCCCCTATCCAATGCTTTTGTATAGTTGCCATTGCCTAGTGGTGTTCTTATTCCCATGTGCTATTGTGGTGATCCTTGCAAGTTGGACAAGTTTGAGGAAGAGGAAACGTATGGTCATCGCTATTGGATGTGTGCTAATTTTGCTTACCAACCAACGGATCGTCAGATCTGCATTGGATTAATGGTGAGAATTTAGTATTGCAATATATAATATTTCAGTATTCAAAATTCATATATCATTGATGTCACTTTGTTTTTAAATGTTTTTGCAGACCCCTTCGCCGCTTTGTGATTTCGAGCAGTGGATCGATACTGAGATTAGTGACCAGGACAAGCAGCATTTGCGTCGGATGAAGGAGTGGGATGAGGAGATGAAGCAGCATCTAGAGAAGAGACGCCTAGAAGAGGCAGCAGAGAAGAAGCGCAGAGAAGAAGAGGAAACGAGGAAGATTTCCGCTTACCGGGAGGGGAGAGAGAGAGGAAGCTAGAGCGTGCTCGCCGAGCAAAAGCAGCAATAGAGGAGAATCCCGACTCTGCGAGGAAGGGAAAGTGGCATCGTTGCACCCAGTAGAAGTACCATTGTTGGTAGTTCTAAGCTTTATTTGTAAACCTAGTTGTTTAAGTACTTTTCAACTGTTATCCTGATGCACGCTACTTTTAGTTATGTAGTATTTTATCGCCTAATTTAGTGGACTACTATATCTGCGTGCTTGTTATGTAATTGCATTTGTCGAATCGTTTGTGTTTTAATTTCTTTGGTGACTGTTACTTTCAATTTGCCGATGCATGGATTTGAAGAGTTCATAAAATTTAAATTCAAATTATTGTATTGCAGTTCATGACATGGCATGAGACCTTAACTAATACAAAGTTCGAAATGCTAGAAAATTTTGGCAGAGTTTTCCCTGGCTACTGAGCCGCCCTCGCCGGCTGTAGGAAACGCTAGGACAAATGGGGAGTGGGGCCGGCGAGGGCGGAGAACAGAGCGCTGTTGGCCGCTGCTCCTTCTCGGTCCAAGGTGCAGCGAGGAAGGACGGCGGGCCGGTGGCTGATGCCGACGGGCGAGGCATACGGGCGGCGGACCGGGTCGGTCGGAGGCGACGACGGCGCTGGAGTCCGCGCGTTCGGGCCGGGCCGGATGACGCGGGGGCGCTGCTGCTCGGTCGGGGAGCTCCGAAGCAGGGCAGACCGGAGCCTAGGTTGGCGGAGCGGAGGGCAGCGGCGTTCACGGCCCGCTGACGGTGACGGCGCTGCACGGCGGGTGGCGGCGCTGGGCGGGCTAAAGAAGGGACAGAGCACAGCGGGAGAGAGAACAACGGCGTGGCGCGGGTGGCCGAACATTTGCAAACCTACCTCGACGCCAAGATCTGTGGCGCCGAGCTAGGCGCCTCGCACCATGGCGCCAACCTGCCATGTCAGCACCACGTAGACTGCTTGGCTAGCACTGGCCCGCCTGGCCAACGCCATGGACTCTGGCGCCAAGTTGTGTTAACTCGGCGCCTTGTGTCACGTGGGGTCCAAAAACGAAAATAGTAACTCGGGGGTCCAAATGTAAATTTAGTTAAAAAGAGGGCTAAATAGTAAAAATTTAGGGCTACTTCACATCAAATTTGGAGGGTCATCATCAAGCCCACATGTGCTCTGCCTCACCATGATTACAAGTTTAAAATAGCACAAACACTCAAGATCTCAAGTATTAAGGCCTAACGATCACAAAGATGAACACTAGCTATTATATGCCTTAAATGTGATCAATATCCATTGGAGAGGGTGCATGGAGTGTACGATCTCTTGCTTTAGCTTCTAGAATCTTGGAGCACTTCAGGTACAACATATGCCGTTAGGCCAAGCATATTTCTTCTCATAACCATACTACAATTTGAATAACTAATATAGATAGGCGATCAATATCTTCTATATACAAAGCAGCATACGCGGCATACACTACAACAGCCAGCCTTTGTAGAGGCAGCTGTAGATTTGTAGAGGCCTCTAACTTGAGTTGCTACAAATAATCGATTTGGTAGAGGCGAATGCCTAGACGTATAGAAATGGAAATTGTAGATTTGCGGTTTGCCCCTAGAAATTGATTTCTGTAGGCATTATAAATACAAATATTTTTCTAGAAATCATACAAAAATCATAAATTCATCTAATAATCATAAATTAAGCCAAAAATAGCAAAAAAGCTTAATTTGTGGAAGTCGCCACACATCCTTGCGGCATGTTGCGCGCCGGCGAGATTTGAACTGAGACCTATGGCCTAGCGCCTTTGACCACTCCACCCAAAAAGTCACTTCTCTTTATAAGGCATATCCATTCCCTTTTTTCACTTTACCCAATTTCAAAATGAGTCTTGGGGCCCTAATCAAATTCAAATGAAAACAATTTCATCTACAATGTTGTAGATATAATCAAGTACTACAACTTTATTTTTCTGGTTATTTTTTGGTCTGAGATCATTTGAAAATTGAAATTTTAAATGTGAGAAATTCAAACATAATTTTCTTTGGATAAATGATTTCAAATGAAAAATTTATCAACTACAAATTTGTAGAAACTTTTCGGTTGTAGAACTCTTCAATATCAACTTTAGTTTTTGTCATTTTTCCATCCAAGGTCGCTCGAAAATTTTGGATTCCAATAGTTATACGTCAATAATAACTCCTCGAGATTTGCAACCAAATTTTTGTACAATAGATTATTTCAAATGAAAAGGCTACTTGCAATGTTTTATATCTTTTCGAGACCTATAAGTTAGCTGGTTTTGGTCGTTTCTCCATCCATGATTGTTTGGAAAATTCAAGAAATTTGAATTTGGAATTCCAAACATAATTTGTTGTACTTAAATGTTTTCGAATGAAAAAGTTGTCAACTATAGAGATCTATATCTCTTCTGGCTATACAACTTTAATATAAAGTTTATCTTTATCTGACTTCATTTCAAAAGCTTATGAATTTTAACATGCTGCATCTATTTTTAGAGACGGTTCTACATCCACCCACCTCTATAAATTGATTTTAGAGGCGATTCTTGATTTACACAAATCTATTTGTAAAGGCGGCTAGATTTGGAGTCTCCTTTAAAAAATCTAAAAATAAATTTCCAGAGATGGCTCGTGGGGGAAACATTTTTAATTTAGAGTAGTACCCAAAATATCCGTGCCTCTACAAATTGTTTTCTAGATAAATAATGATGTGGTAAAAAATCGCATGGTGAAGATGCTTATACTTATAGATTATTCTCTTATTATTGTGTTCCTCTAGAATGCAAATTGAGAGGCCACATAGAAGGTAAATTGCAATCGCCTTGTGTTAATAAAAATTCTATTGATTCGACAAAGTAGACAGTTTTGACTTTCTAGCGAAGGTTGACAAATATGTTCGCAATAAAAAAGAGTGCATATATGTTCCAAAGTCAATACAAATATTTGCAAAAAAAAGTCAGAGCATATATTAATCATCAGTGTTTCCATCGAGTCGACATCAACTGAAACCCTGCTCACAAAAGATAAGCTTTGGCAAGTTGGCAGACAAGCAAGTTGTAAACAAAAGCATTTGAGAAAACCAATGAACATCTTTTCTATTCTAATATTAATAAGATTCGTTCCATCCAGTTGAAGCAATGGTTAGATCCTTCTCATATTTTTTTTTTCTTCTAATAAGATATGTTTCGATGAATGAAACGAATCTTAAACACAATCTAGGTAAACAGCTGCTGTTGTTATATCTAAACATACTGACAATGGAACTACTGTATATTAATTGTGGTGGCTATACCTAAATGCACAAATAAGTCGGTATGCGGTTCGTCCTTTCTTGAAGTCAAAAAGGGAAGGAGAAAGAAAAGCATCCTCGAATAAAAGAAATTAGAAGTGAGTGGAAGGGTTCCCTCCCTGAATACAGTAATTCTAAAGAAAGAAAAGTAAAAGTAAAAACTGTTAAGTCATGCCCTTCGCATAATCCACAATTCATTGTGCGATTCCGGTCAATGATGATAGTGCATGACGAATGCACATCTTTGTCAGTGAATCACCACAATGACTGATAATTATATTCATCAATAATGCTAGGTTGAAATGGCAATACTTTGGTGTAGTATGAGGTAGGACACATACTCACATAATCAATCTAGTGGATCATGAGCTCAAACAAAAGACACTCATAAAAGGAAAAAAAAGAAGGAAAACGGTCTGCAGTATATGAAGTGGAACATTACATCACTACCTAGTTGCAATTATATTTAATTGATTGACGAGATGTAATCGCATTTGTTGTGGCAAAGCCATAAGCAAAGATGAAATACTATATTTGTTGTTGGACTTTAATTAAGTCCACTTGCATATCTAGGTTCGTCAGACATGAAGCATGCATCTGGCCTTGTTTTTCAGAGACGTTCACTATGATAATTTTTGTTCGTTATCCAATAAAGCATGTTCATCGTTCCCAAAACTGGTGCTTAACAGTTGTTAGCTCTTTGCCTGGACCAAGGGAATCATTTGACTGCCTTTTGTAGTTTTCCTGCCGTTAGCAACCAGACACAAATGTAACTGTTTGCTTGTCCTCAGGATGTTATATGCTGTTTGAAGGGCGCAACTATTTACTCCCTTTGTTCAAAAAACAGCTTATTTCTACTGTAGTGCTTAGTCAAATTTGTTATTTCACGACCAGGATTGTAACTGTTTTTCATTAAGAGGACAAGAACAAAAAGTAACAGTACACAGCTTGGCTGTTGATGCTAGCGAGGGACCAGTGCAACTAACTGGTGACGGCCCTAGCTATTGAGTGTATAGATATTTATGATATCAAATAAGTATTATTAAATTAATTATAGAATCAATTTTTATAGTAATATCTATTTGAAATTATAAATGATGATATTATTTTTTATAAAATTACTTAAACTTAAAATAGTTTGATTTGGACCATAAATCCGAAAATGCACTCTTTATGGGAAGAAGGGAGTACCCCATATCCAGACATGACCACCCATCCGTGAACGAAACACAGGTATTCTCCTAAAATCAAAAGAAAAGAATGTTATATTTCGGTGGCATCTACATGTAACATGTGAGTGTTTGCTTGTTCGCCAGTTGTCCCAAGCATGTACAGTTTCAAGGGTGCAAGCAGACTAATCTCATGTTCAGTGGTCATAACGAATTTTGCCTCCTCGACGATCGATGCAAACCAAATATTTAATGGAAAGTTGTTTGTCAAAAGTAAAAGTTATGTATAAAAGAATTTTAAATAAAGTGAATTATTGTTGTAAAGTGAATAATGTTACTGTTAAGTTAATTGAAAAGTACAATCTAAGATTAAAGAGACAAAGAACACACAAAATAGTAAAAAGAAAACGGAAGCACCAGTAACAGAATTTTGCATTCAGTTTTATTGAGAAGATGTGAAAAGAATACGCAATATGCGGCAGTCAAGTGCCATACCCACTGCATTCACATAGAGAAACGACATATATATATATATATATATATATATATATATATATATATATATATATATATATATATATATATATATATATATATATATATAACAAATAAGATGTGACAAAGAACCCAGGATTCAAGAAGACGGACGGGCAATCAAGGTGCCATACCCACTGATGCAGAATGCTACTGATACACCAGACACACAAGAATACAGAATATGTGGTATATGCTTGTCATTCTCCAAGCAGCTAAGTTTTCAGAGTTCGTCAGAGGGTTAAAATAGCTAAACAACAGAGAAGAATTCATGCCCAGTTCAGTTCATGCACGGACCACCTACATGATTCATGCATGGGTGCTGCTGTACTGCACGGCAAGACAACAACAATAGGGCTCCATTGGGCAGCTGAAAAGGAGCACTGAACTAGTGGTACCTGTCTCTTGCCTGCATGCATTGGGAACTGTTTGTTTTGGTTTGTACTTTGTAGCCAAAGGTGGTTAATGAAGCATGAAACATTGGGTACATGTTTTAGGCTGAACGTTGCATAGAATCAATGTCAAGCATCTTTTTGTACTGAAACTTGATTTCCCAATTGGGAATCAGGTGCAATTTACGATGGTCCATGCCCCCGAGTAAGAAAGTGTTTGGAATCAGTCTGTTGTGAGTACCGTGAAGATTGGGAGGATCTAGTTGGGATTGGGAATTTCTTGAATATAAAGTTCATAGGCAAGTATGATAAGTATGAAAACTATCTCATACCAAATGCATATGAAAATTATACATCAACTCAGATACTCATCATATCTACCCAATCACTCCGTCTACAAAGCACTCAGCCAAGGATAATATAGTAGCTGAAAACCCATTTGTAAAATGCATAAACTTATTAGTCACAAAAAAAAAAACAGAATGCATAAACTTTGGACCTGTTTGGATTACAGCCAGATCACTATAATATGAATTGTGCATAGGTTATTATAATCGATCCTTAAAATGCAGGTCTCACTTGGATTATAGGATTATTGTAAAATGAGGTTTTGATTACAGACTTTTGATTTGCAAAAATAATTTTAAAATACAAATTTTAGAAACAATATGTTTTTGGTTCATGCTTTATGGTAAAGACTCATGCAACTTTCAATTCCCTTGGTTCATGCTTTATGGTAAAGACTCATGCAACTTTCAATTCCCTCCTATTTACAAAAACAAAATATCGAAGACCAAAACATGCGACCAGAGAAGGATGAATATGAACTGATGAAAGTTCTTAATTACCCGAGAAAGAACTTGGCCTATATCCCAATTTAATCCAAACATTTTTCTCGTCTAGTTCATGCCAAGATCATAGAGTAACTTGTGCCTACTGACCATAGATAGAACCAACATAGAAATTAAAGGTGTGTAAGCAAGACAAGCAACGAGCAAAGGAAACAGTACAAAATTTTGGATGGTCCTATATGCAATATATATAGGATGATCTGGTATACACCATAGCAAAATATTGAATGGTCCGGTATGCACTTCCGGATGGTCTGATATGCAGATTTCAGCTCAAGAGACTTTTAGGGAAAAAATGACAAAATCCATTCAAATGAGCTCGAAAAAGCATGAAATTTTGACTATGTCTTTACAATAACAGAAAAAGCTAAGCCCGTATGATCTCTTGGAAATTCACAAAGTCAAAAAAATCAGACCACCTGATACACAAAAAACTTGATGGTCCTGTTTTCACATAAAGCTATGAACTTGCTCAAAAACAAAATCCAAAACTAATTCAAATCATCTCCAAAAAAGAGTGACCTCGATTAACCCATGGGGAAGGTAATCACACAAGACATTTCGATAAACATCATATTTCACCACAAATTGAAGCTTTTCACTCTCAAATTGGGGTTTCCTTAGTAAAATGCGAAAGAGATTTGGGGGTGTCGTACGAGATTTAGCAGTAAAGTAGGTTTAGATGTAATCCCTAGAGGTCATAGCGCCAAAAACAAGCACAAGACTCACCCAAAAAAGTTCAGCTCAAGGAGATAACAAAGTCAAGCACGTGTGAGGAGAAAAGGAGTGATTTTGGGCACCTATCATGGTGAATTTTTGCTAGGGTGAATCCCATCATATGCCTATGTGCAAGAGCCCAAGAATCACCTCTAAACTACTCACAAATTCAGGTCAAACAGGATTCCAAAAATTACTAAGAAAAGTGACAAAAATCAGAAAAAAATGAGGAAGTGCATGACTTAAGGAAGATGGACATTGGAGGATGAAATTGAATCGTTGATTAGCTCAAGTTGTTGGATACAAGCTATGCATCACAAATCAAAGCCCTGGATGGCAAACAGTTCAAATCAAAGAGCATCTCCTCTCTCCCCTGACAAAACTCTCAATCATATACAAGCACTTGATTATTTCTCAAATTGCCCTTATATGATGTGCTCAATCCAAATATGCCCTAGGGGTAAAACTATCTAAGTTTAAATTCATCGACCCAATAAAACTATTGTCTTCTTGACTTTGTTTAACCTCAATGCAAGCTTTAACATGCAACCATCTATCCATTGATCTACCACTCCTTGGTTTTTAAGCCCAAATCGATAAACCTGTCACTCATGGTTTTGAGCACCAAACTACCAAATTGCCCATGCCTAGTTTTGAGGACCAAATCAGTAAACCCTTTTACACACCCCTTAAGGTGCGACGTTGATATCGATGTGTGCCCAACCTCAATGTCTGGGCCGGCAGTCCACCCTGCAATGCCTAACCTTGATTTGGTCCAACCCTGACCTAGACTCTGGTCAACGTCATCTTCATCATCCATGCACTCATGCCCTTCCATGTGCCAAATGCAAGTTGTCTATGGTCCATCCTCTCAACCTCTTGGTCCTGGAGTCCAAGCCTTTAACCCTCCCTTTGCCTCTCACGTCCCATCGCTGATGGACTCCTCTCTTGACATTCTCCATCACTTGTCGACCATCTCGGTGCACCCAGCACCTACACACTCACAAGCCAAGAGACATGTTGCACAACACAATCAAAACAATATTTAGAGGCTATTACAGATCATTCATGGGTTCGAGACATACAAGGTGCCTAGTAGGCTACTTTCATTTCAGATTATCTAGTGCTTTGGGACCTCATCTCTGATGTTGTGTTGCAACCAGAAGTAGACGACTTCCATGTGTGGAGAATCTCAAGTGATGGGCATTCTTCAACAAAGTCTGCTTATGAAAATCTATTACAGGGTATGGTGTTTTTCAGTCCCTACAAGCGGATTTGCAAATCTTGGACTCCCACTAAATGCCTATTTTTCATGTGGTTAGTTGTACGATATATGTGCTGGACAGTTGACCGGCTTGCAAGAAGAGGCCTCCCTCACTCAACTTGTTGCCCCTTTGCAATCAATACAAAGAAAACATCAATCGCCTACATCTTTAGTAGTGAATTCTAGTTCTTCCTCCTATGTAGAGTGGGCTTACAAGTGCTTACCACCGTAGGTCTGATGAGAATTCCTTTGATGATTGGTGGGGCAGAATTTCAAAGACAGTGGTTGTTCACTAGAAAAGGGCCTCGACTCTATCATTATTCTAGGAGCATAGACTTTGTGCAATATTCATAATCATTGTGTGTTTGATGTTGATTCTTCATATTTAGATAAAGCTCTATTGCTCACTAGTGAGGATCTTCTTTATTGGAGCTCGGCAGGGGCATGATGAGGTATCAATAACCTCGTTGCCTAGGGGCTCAATGGGAGTTAATTTTGGGTCGAAGTCACCTACTTTGTGTGTCAAAGGCTAGCTATTTTGTTTAATTTGGGCATAGTGGTGAGAGTGGGGTGTGCCTTGTGTGGGTTCTTATCCTATTTTTTTCTTCTTAACATACAACTCTCCTACGTGTTCAAGAAAAAAGTCAACACAACATGACGTATGAGATATGAATTCAAGTGCATAGAAAAAAGTCAGCACACCTCCAATTATCCATTAGTACAAACAAGCACATATGAGATATGAATTCAAGTGGAGAAGCCTTAAACCTCTCAACTTGTGTGTCAAAATCATTTATCACACATGGATGAGACAAAAAGGCACTTCTAAAATTGTTCTCTTAATCTCCCCCTTGATGAACGCATTGACCAACACTAAAGTGCATAGAAGAAGGTTTAAAAGCAAAGAGAAAAACTCACAGTGAAGTACTGAAAAGCCAAGTAAAAGCAAATACAAGGCTAGATATAATGAAGGATCATGAAAGCTCCAAGTAAAAACTCTTGGTTCCCAAAGAATGGACAAAGGTTAAACACAACCGAAGAGTCAAATAAGAGAGATATGAGATTCATGCAATCCCAAAAGCATTTAAAGCCATTTCATCATTTGTCAATTGATCACCACAAATAAACCGAAGTTCTTATCAACTTGGTTTCATATCTCCCCTTTGATGATTTGATCGACAACATCACAACAAAAAGAAATGGTTTGAGACACAAAATTCAAAATGTCATCCAAGTGATCAAAAAGCCATGTAAGAGCTAACACAACTAACACAAAGAATTCATGGATCCTCAAGAAGAGGTAAGAGGTCAAAGTGGACATGAATAAAGCACTAGTTCCTCAAGTAGAGGTAAAGGCTCAACACGGCCTAATGCAAAAGATTCATTATCCTCCTCGATTTTTGGACTCTTTTTTATATGAATGCAAAACTCCCCTTTAGTTGTGCAACCCCCTTTTTCTTATCCCTTGTTGTTGGCAATCCAAATGCAAGACTAACTCTTTGTGCAATTTGGCCCCCTTTTAGTAATGCAATTATCAAGAAGCCAAAAGAAACCAAGTAAAGACGATGCTCAAGAAGTAACAATTAAAGGGAAAGCACAAATACACTTGATACCAAATTAAGGGAAAACTTAAAAGCACTTGGTACCAATTCAAACACGAATTCCAAGCATGAGTTGTGTAATTCTAGAAAGCTTCTTAGGAAGACCGCAAAAGCACTTGTTATTCTTAGTGTTTAACATCATCTAGAAAGCCCATGGAGGACTAAGTGATCTTCCCGATGGAACTACTTTGTGGGGAGGGTAGTGCACCAATGTGCATAGGAAAAATCCGGTTGTCTCTTATCCTTCTTTTCAATGCATGAATTTCCTTTCTTCTTCTAGCTTGTGATTTGATCTTTGTTTAGGTGCAACAATCTTGTTTCACAACTAGGTTTCTTTCTCCATGCTAGTGTGCCCTTATCCATAGACTTTAGGTCCACAACTAAGCACATATCTTAGTGTGACCCTGAGCTTTTCTTTTGTTGCTTATCTTGTTGTGCACCTTAATCATGTGTCAAGTTTATGATAGATTTGATTATAATGTCTTCTAGTTAGTTTTTTAAAAATCTTTGAGGACTTGAATTACGTGTTGGTCCTAAGTTTCAACCATGCAAGGGCAGTTAATAGAATTGCATAGGCTAAGTTTTGTTACATCAAATTTTTTTTGTTACATCAAATTTTTAGTGCACAATGCAATGGCCTCTCTAGGTATTTGATCCTTTCACCAATGTGTCGCAACCTTGGAATGCTACAACTAGTTGTGCACCCTGGCAACACGTCAATGCTGCTACTAGAGGCACCTTCTAGAAACCATGTGTGTGGGCACACAATTGCGACATGTAGGCACTTTGAACACACTATGTGGGGTGGACAAGGAAGGTGGATTTTTTTTTTGAAAAGAGAATATATTAAATATATCCCAACAAGGAAGGTGGATGGGTTGCTCTATTCTTTCTTGAGAGAAATTTTCATGAATTTAGAAAAAAAATAGAGAAAGGGAATCTACTAGACCTTTTTACCTGATCTCCTTTATCACTAGGGAAAAGTGGATCTCTTTTTCTCAGTCGTGAAGATGATCGATGAACACTAGGAAAGAGACTAGATTTTGTTATATTCTTGTTGCTTAGTAGATGTTGGCGAGTCTTCTAGTAGTTATGCCATTACGACTACAGTAGATGAGGTTGTGTTATGGTGTGCAGCCAGGGCTAAAGAGCTTATTAGGCTTGTTGGGCTTTGTGGTCTGGGGTGGATCCATGCGCTTTTTGTGGTGTCTTGTGACACCAAATTTTTTTTGGCAATCACCATTGAAATATTTGATTATTAATGCTCATATGATTAGATGACACCAATGTTTTTTTTTTTTTCTAGATCCACCCCTATTTGTGGTTGCGTACATATTCAATCTGAATAAATCGATGCAGTCAACCATGTTGCTTGCTACGTCAAAATTAGATGAAGAAAGGTGCCACAGGTTACTTCTAGTAGAAGCAGTAGTAACTCTGATATATGAAATATCATTTTCTCAAATCAGGCATCCAGACCATGTGCCCATACATTTCAAATTTTGGCAAAAACATACGTTAGATTGTATTAACATCTATCACTCTGCATCTTTACAATGGGAAGTCAGTAGCCTTGCCTTCTGCAGGAGGCAAGTAAACAAGGAGCGTTCATATCATATCATCCACCCACCAAAGTGGCAAGGTGATGAAAACTTGAAAAGGAAAAAGGAAAGAAAGGACAGAAAAAAAAAGGCACAACAGGATTATATTGTGCTGTGCCCTGATGGCTGAGAAGATCAGTCACTCCAGCAGAGGAGCATGACGACACATCGGCGGATGATGTAGAGCCTAGCCTTCTGCTCCCTCAGCACCCTCTGCAGCTTCCCCCTCTGCTGCTTCCGCTGCTGCTCCATGGCTGCCAACAAACCTGGGCAATCAGGAAAGGTATGTGGTTGTTCAAAAGTTTCAGGTGCTCAGTGGTGAGGTGCTGAGCCTCGCTCCTTGAGATGAGATGATTCTTGCTAGTGATGGGGGCAGGATCTTGTATCTCTTGTTTATATAGACAAGGGGGCAGGATCTCAAGACAACCGCCACCCACCGCTCACATGCAGTCAACACTTGGTGCCTTAGAGGGGACACTTCTGAGCCCAAGTGCATGCTCCTTCCTTTTTTCTATTGCTTATTATGACAAAAGCGTTTAGGGGCAGATAGATATGATACTTATTACCTGCATCACAATGTGATCATGGATGGAATGGACCCTTGATGGGTGCTGAGGAGCAGCTCGCCATGATTGAGGACCGCGCGCCGCGCCGCGGACAGGATCAAGTGGCCATCCACGCCTGCCTGCAAGCAAAGATTCATTCACTGGTTGTTTAATGGAAGTGGAACCAACAAGCTAAGGGCTGCTTATGATCTGAGATGGCCCTCAGGCAGTCAAGAGGTTGCCTGAAAGAAAAGGTGCAGCTAGGGTTGCTTAGTGATGCAGTTAGCCCTTTACACCGCCAAAAGGACAGGACACTCACTGATACTTGGGAGTAAGCAGCAAGATGCGAGAAAAACAACAGGGGATGCATGGACTCGACAATGGAATTTGTTTTTGCTCCTTGCCTGCAGATATGTCATGTGCATTGTTCATACTGGTTACAGCCACTCTAATCAGATCCATACTTGGCGTCCCCGGTGGATATACTAGAAATTCCCCAGCAACACTGCCCAGAGATAAAAAAAAAAACTTATTATGTATTTTTATATTTCCTGGGCGTGGAAAACAATAGGATGGAGAATTGCATGCGAGGAGATAAAAGTTAGATCGGATCTTCACACAAAATTCAAGGACTACTTGTTCATGCATCTGCTAACCAGGTACAAGGGCTATGATCCTGCATTTTCTCCTCCTTTATTATCAATATATAGAAACTTTGTACTCACTGTACAGTGCAGTTTGTTAAAAAACAAAAAAAGGCAAGTTCCATTTACCCTTATCAGATTTTCCATCGATTCTTGGCACTGCATATCATCCTCGTTCTGTACCAAACAACCAAAATTTCAGTTAGCGCAATGACATTGATGAACTGATCATAGTGGGACCTAAAGCAACCTCATCAATCATGAATTAATCAGTAGAACCTTTCAACCATCTGAAACGGCATAACCGAGGCTCCTAAAGTAGACTTGGAACAATATAATATGAATTTAGCCACTACATACACAGAAAATTGCTGAACTGAATATTGATTGAGCTAAGCATTAGGCACCACCACACCAGGCAGCCAATCAGAAGTGCAGAACTACCAGGACTTACCTGATCCTCAACATTGGAACAAAATGGAAGAATCAATCAGTACATGTTGATTTAAAAAAAAAAAAAAAAAAAAAATCAGTACATGTTGATATGAGCTGCTACAGGCAAATCAAGCAGTAAGACTGCTCTACATACCTATTAGTACCTGTGTTAGAAATTAGATATTCTTTTCTTCCCTTTTTGCTAATAAGCTCATCATGAGACATACAAGCTTTCTCACCATGTGCTGAATCGGTGCTATTATCTTAATCTTGATACCAGTAGATGAGAAAGGGAATAAGTAAAGCAACTAAAGATTGTCATGAGGCTAAGATTCAACCCATTGACCATGACCTGGCTGGTGAACATGAGACAGTGCTTGTGTGCTACATGACCAGCACTGAGACATGGGATGTCACATGCTTGACTACATTCACACATAAGATTCAACACACAGCTGGCCAGTGTTGCATGCAACCATTGCTACCAATCATGAAGCACAGAGAGAGGGGGGGGGGGGGGGTGGGGGGGTGGGGGTGGGGCTTAATCGACACAGCAGAAAATATTCTCATGATTGGAAAATAAGAGATAGAATCCCAAAATCAACACATGGAACCATTTTTTATGAAATGAAAATAACACATGGATGAGTACTCCAAGTGGCAAGCAACGGACAAGCCCTATATATAACAATAATGTATCATGTCTTGATCTTGGCTAGCAATTAGGCAAAGACATGGATAATGCCACTAACAAAGAAAAATAAAGAATATAGCATCAAACGGCTAGAATGCCCACAACTTCACTAGACAAGCACCCCAAACCCAAGACACAGAAAAGATGATGGCCTAATTAATCATCTGACACAAGTAGACTCAAAAGTATTTTCCAGTCAAAAGATCCGCCGACGACACGGATGATCCGGATACTCATTCCCTCCTTCCTAGCAACTTCCGAACGGATCGAGACGACATGAGGAAATCTCCAAGATACCCGAATATTACATCTCTAAGAACTTTTCCCAACTCCTTGCCGGCATAATCTACCGACAGCAGGATAAAGTACAGTAGTATACATTGTTGCTAGTTACTACTGCCAACTCCAAGAAGATCTGGGAAATGCAAGAAGATCAAGCAGACAATTTACAGTGGTGTGAGCCTTCCAAGTGTAACATGGAGAAGAAAAGCAAGGCAGCAAGGGGATAAATTAAGATACCAGCCGCATGAAGCACTGCCAGGTACAATGAACTTCCATCACAGCCATGCTGAACCGCTGAATCTGCAGGCTCGTACGTACACGTACTCGGCTAGCAGCAGCATGATGAGCTGTCCGTTATCTGAGATGATCCTATCCGTCAATGAGATCAAGCTTTTTGTCGCCGACAAGAACAATAAGCTACATTCAGGTTCAGAGATTTGTCCCCTGAGATTAGATAAGAGGGGGAAAAGAAATATTAGCTAGCAAGGTTGCATGCATGGGAGGAGGGGAGCTAGCTTCATGGTTGCCTCCTCCCTAGCTCTATAAAACCCCGGCCTCCTCCTTCCCAGTTTTGCACCACAGCAAGCTCTAGCCACAATCATCATCAGAGAGCAAAGTGTCCTGCTCTGCTCACAGCTCATCAGTTCATCAAGTTAACCAGTAGCCATGAGGACCATGAGCCAGAGCAAGCAGAAGGGGAAGGTAGCCAGAGCCCTGAAAGAGCAGAGGGCTAGGCTGTACATCATCCGACGGTGCATCATCATGCTCCTCTGCTGGCACGACTGAACTCTGGCCAGGCGGCCAACGTTTTTCTTCATGGAATCCATCAAGGATCCGTGGAGAGGTTACATTTATAGCTAGGCAACTGTTAGGACCCAGGAGTAGAACTAGGAAGGCAGTCTCTTGTCCATGCCAGGTTGAACCTAAGAAAACCCAGCAGGCTGAGAGATTATATAATTTGTTTCATTAGTTGTATTTTTTTTCTCTTTTCTCCACACTTTTTACCTTCTGCTATCCAAATACCAGTGGGGGTATGGTGGATCTACCATTTTTTGTATATGCTATGATTGTAGCTAGCAGTCTACTTAGAAATGGTTCGGTAAATTCAAGCGAAGTTTTCAAATTGTTCTTGAGTGTACTGGAACTCTGTCATTTTTCCTATAGTATTCAAGTGTTACTATACCAGGTGATTTGTCTTGTTGATATTTTGCAGCACCATCTTATTTCCTTTGTGAGACAAAGGGGTTGTGTGGAGGGACCATTTTTTATAAAGACACCAAGCTCTCCTCTGTGTTCCAAAAAAAAAGGTGCTCTTTCTTTGTGTGTGATAACTGTTATTTTCAGTTAAGAATACAGCCAGCTAGAAAAGGAAGCCCTAATAAGTAAAGTTAATACAGTAGCTCTTCTATCATGCTGGCGCTGCCAAACACTATTTTCCAACAAACAGCTATATGGTCATAAACATTAGCCCAGTAGACGAAGAAAATGGAAAACTAAAGTTACTGAAGTGTGATTGAACCATCATAATGCAGTAGTCTCTCTAGGCTGCACAATGTCAATGAATGGACAGAAAGTCCACAAAGGAACTAATTAACTATACGTGGCTGCCAGAGAGCTAGATTAGTTTCCCCAAAAAAAGAAATCATTAGTCAAGTGCCTAGCCTAGGCATACTACCAGTACTTGCTACTAGTAAAATGGAATCTACACTGGTTACATATCGCTTGAGCAGAAAGGATGGGAGCCTACCAAAACCTATTACCAGTACTTGATTGTCCTTATGTACCAATGCATGTATGCATCACAGCACTAACCAATACCTAAGCAGCATAGCTACAAGACTGATATTGTAATCCCAGATAGGACAAAGTTTGCAATCAACCTGCTGCAGTCTGAGCATGAGATGGAGAGCAAAATATTATTAATCACCAGGGGAATACCAGGAACAGGGGCGGATGATGTGACCAAGAAGAAGCCCGCACGGACTTCGTGCGGGGCACGATTAAAGGCCCTATCTTCATGACAAAATGTTTCAGCATTCATTCTCAACATTTTTCAATGAGGGATTGCTAATCATTATCATCACCGTTAAAAAAAGATTTTTCATATGAATCTTCTTCCAGTAGTACAAAAGTATGGCAACCTCAGACCACAAAGCTGGATCAATCACCCTTGCCTGAAACAATAGGCAAGCAAGAAAACAAAAAAGATTGCCACTAGAACCAGCAGACGGCCATCCTGTACACAGCAAGAGAGCAACTACGCCTAAACTCTAAACTCTACCAAAATGGCAGTGCCAAAAAAAAAACATCTAGAATGGAGGGGACATAATCTCCCATGGAGATCAATATCTAATCGCTCCAGCGAAGCAACATAACGACGCAGCGACGGAAAATGTAGAACCTAGCCCTTTTCTCCCTGAAGGCTCTGTTGAGCCTCCCCATCTGCCTCCTTTGTCCTCCAAGCTTCATGGTCTGATGAAGAACTTTGGTGCAAGGAAAATGAGAGAAGGAAGGGGTGCAGAACTGGGCAACTTGCAGTATGATGTCTAGTGTAGTAGTATGGTGAGAGGGAATGCAGCAGGCAATGGCTTTATATAGAGGTGCACAAGGGATATGATGCCATATCAAAAGAACATCATACCCCCACATGCAGGCAGTTTGTTAATGCACTAGGAGGCATACTGCTGACCCTACATTTATCCTACTCATTCGTCTACAGGCATAGAGCTTAGGAGCTAGCAAAAGCTTAAACTATGCATGACCATGACCACACCAGAGAACTACAATGGTAAAAACAGACAAGATAAAGTGGCCGTCCATCCACCCGTGCAAAAAAGATGGAGGCAGGTTGTTTAGTGACTCCAAGAAAGGGACCCCAAAAACTATTCCCAGTAGTGCTTAGTAGGAAGCTTCCAGGAAGGTCACCTTGATGCATAGAGTAAGAGCGACTAAGCTCATCCATGACAGATGTTGACACCTGGTAATACTGCAACTATGCAATGTTCTGCAAACAACAGAAGGATAGAATAGAACTTCAGTGATCAATGAGACTGGTCTGATTTCACCTTCCATGTATTGACATGAAGTTACTGCTAATGGATTACACTCCATTAAGAAATGCCGAACGCGCAAACCTTTGGGTACAGCTTCAGACTTCAGGAGACTTGTCTGATTTCAGTTTCCATGCATTGCCGCGGGATTATCTCTTTCGTCTTTCATTAGAACAATGTTAGACACGTACCTGGTGATCAAGTCGGCAGTCTTGGATAGCGATGAACTAATCAAGGTAGAAAAAGAAATACACATAGACCTCGTACACTGAAGACCTTCGAATGGAGAGCCCAGGAATACCTGTTCCTCTGTAACTGGGCAATTTAAACTAACTTGAACAAATAAAAATACTTGGATTCTTATGTAAATGTCCCAGAAATCATATTTTGTTGCCATTATCTATTTTTCCAGCTATAGGATTTCTTGATTAGCCCATTGTTTTCAATTTAACATATTGCACTTTATAGGACACAGTTGCATTCTGGATTTCTTCTGATGATGAGCGACCTCTACCTACACATTGTCTTCATTGCTTCTGTTCCTGGCGGCACATAAATCTAAGTGTCATTTCCAAAAAATTACTGAATTACAATTCAACTTTTAGTATCTTCGTGTTTTGATATTTAGTCATGCTGGAATTCAATTCTTTCCCTTTTACCATCAAAAGTACCTTGTCCTCTCTTAATAGAAAGATACACAGCTCTGAAGCGTGATCGGGAAAAAATACATCTCATTGAACTAGTAAAACATCATCAGTAAGTCACTACCAGACACTGTCAAGTCCAAAATGTTGCAAGAGGAAGACATAGTTACTGTAAGGTGGGAACATTTATCATGTACTAGGGAATCAAATCAGAGCAAATCTCCATATGCATTGAACCTCTCTCAGCAAGGCTGCTACAGAACTCATAATTGTAGCAAGAAACTTTCCTATCTAAAGATCGTGCAATATGATAGTCTTTCTTTCTAATCAATGAGCAGTAGGGCCTTTTATTGCCTGCAGTTTTGTCATTCGATCATTCAAAAAAAAGCATATTACTACCCAGAGCAACTCATTTCGTCCATTTGACCCATATAGAAAATATCAACTCTATTTACTCCCTGCAACTATTCAAATTGGTCCAATCCACCACCTAATGATTTTTTTAACGTAAAAGACAGCAGGGGAGGCCCCCACTACAGAGAGTTACTAGAAACGGGAGGCAATATACAAAAGGGAGGCTTTACCCAAGCCAAAACACACAAAGAAAAAGATCAGCAGATGCAAGCTCAAGGAGAGCTAGGGCAGGGAATCTATACAGAGAAGGAACTCATGACATTTGTCTTCACAAAGTCTACAATTCCAAGACTTCAGGGAAGGACGGTCCCTATAAAGATGAAGTTGTTTCTTTGCTTCCAAATCTGCCAAGCAGCAATGATGAAGGACTCCATAAAGGAATGGAGGAACTGTTGTTTTGCCTGTTTCATCATTTAGAAAAAAAAAAAATCTCCTGCAAAGTCAAAGTGAATTCCTAAGAGCTGACAACAGGCTTGGCTGCAGCTGAAGAACAAATGACAGGCAGTTTGTTCAACGTTGTTGCTGCATAGAACACAATTAGAGTTGTTGGCTTCTGCTTATGCTTATTCCTCTTTAGGCCTTGTTTGGATTTAGTTAGGTTGACATCAATCCACATGTATTGGGGTCTAACATAAACTAAATTACACCCCAAATGTGGATTAAGGTGAATCTGACAACATCCAAATAACCAATCCATAAGAAGGAGCCATGAAAAGACTCTGAGCTTGTTGCAACATTTAGAGTCCCAAATCCAAATAAAATATGCTGGGAGCTGAATATTCCTATAAACGGAATTGTAGAACTTTGAGGATGTGTATCTGCTGTCCCCCCAGATGTAGTGCCATGAATCTTTTGTGTTCTGCTGAACTTGGATAGTTTGAATATATTCCTAGAGTCTTTGATATTCTTGATAAGCTTTTCTGATAATGGGAGGTGAAGTTGGTCCAAATTGTTGTTTGTAAAAGTGGTTCATTGCCCAAATAAACCAGTCACTTGATCAAATATTCTCCTATCCAAGCTGATTCCATGGTAGTTTTCCAAAGATTAAATCACTGTCACGTCACAGGAAAGGTGACAGTGTTCATCTCAAATTTCATACCCTCCATTCTCTCCTCCAATAAGGACCCCTTAAATTCGACTAACGTGTTCTTTATGCAAGAAGTACAATTCGACATTTGACAATTTATTGTAAACTGAAAGATATTCCAAATGATAAGCAGGTGCATATTTCTGAGTAATTTTCCTTTCCAAATAAGATATCTCACTCAAAAACACCATATGTATATAGATAGGCACACATCGATGCACATTTCAAGTATCTGTACATATAAGCAATGCAAACAATTCAAGAATATGACTCCAGAGGACCCAAGTGTGTAAAACAAAGCCCAATGGTTATGAATAGCTTCGAGATAAAAAAAATATGGGGACTTTATTTGTAATCCCTCCCTTCCAAACTGTAGATCATTGTAGCTTCGTCATAAGTTAAACTTTACGAACTTTGATCAAGTTTGTAGAAAAATACATCAACATTTACATTATTAAATTAGTTCCATTAAATTGTCCTTGAAATGTCATGATACGTATTTAGATATTAATATATTTTTCTAGAAACTTGATCAAAGTTAGAGAAGTTTGCCTAAGACATAATTTTTTTGGTGCCCCAGCATTTGCCCTCCATAATCATCATTGTTAGAAGTGCAGTATCCTTGCTAATAGTAGAGATCTGATGGTATGGCCCATAAAAGAAATGCACACTCTCGAGTCTCGAGGCCAATACAAGTTATGGGGCTAAGAACAGCCCAGGGACAAGACGAAGCAAGTTGCACCATTGCTGCCTTAAAGCTTCATGTGATACTTATTCTTGCACTTTTGACCAACATATGTATTGGTAAACGAACCAGTCAATCTGTTAAAAGTTGCAACATAGATTTGTTGCCAGGATGCATTCATGAGAACTAGAATTGAGTGAAACCAAATCTGTCAAAGTTTAGTACACAAAAAAAAAAAAAAAGTCAAGTACCAAAACTGAATGCCTAAAGTAGTATCATGTATAATAATGGACAACTGGAGCAATCATGGGACAAAATGGTAACTTGTGTACCTTGGAAGCCTCTAACAAACGACAGCATGGGCCATGATGTACGCAATTTGAGCAGCAAAAACATGTTACATTATACCATCAGATCCAGTGGTCAACAAAAATGTGCTAAAGCTCATGAAGAATTAAGTTGCTTCCATATTGTGTATAGTAAAAGAAGGTTAAAATGGAAGTAACAATAACTGATAAAGGTCGGACAAAACCAATTATCAATGCATACAGAATAGCAGAAATGGACAGAACGCGTGACAGATAAGAGATGGATAAATAGGACTAATTCTAATTGCAGCTACTTTTCTAAGATATAGCAGAACTATCTCTAAGTGACATGGCAAACATGAAAGTTACCTGTAATCTGCACCATTCAAAAAGACACAAGAAGCTCAAACAGTAATGTGATGAACTAAAATATGCTTATTCCTTCAAAAAAAGGATCAGCAAAAAGTAAAATAAAATCATTAAAGCTGCTCCAAACTGAACAAAGATGCGTAAGATCCTACCAACCCCTCAGACAGATTACAAAGGGAGCCATACCCCTAGAGAGATCTCAAAAGTTGCTCAAAGAGGCAAAGCAAGCATAATGCACAGATTAGTTTAGGCATCCAAGAACAGTTTTGTCTGTTACAAATGAACCCTTCTGAAGCACCTCTGTAGGAACTATCAAACGATTCTGTTCATTGCAACTTGCATGTTAGTAAAAGAATTGTTATAAAAAGGGGAGTTTAAAAAAGTCTTCTAGTCCAATCCAAATCAGGAGTAAAAGCTGCCTTTGTGAGATTGTGAACGTTCACATGGCATGATGCATGGTACCACTTAAAGCTCCTTCGGCCATGATATTTTCAGATTCCATTGCAAATACCAAACTCTCAGAATCTAATACAGCGAATAGTCCATAAAACCATGCAAGTTTGTCGCCCAAATTGCACTCAACTTATGCAACTTGGTTGACCATTTACATGTGAGGGGTGAGCTCAATGTTTTAGCTCTATAAAAGCCTCAGGATGCTGACCAAATCTACGCCTGGCACCAATAACTTGTAGCATGCTCTGCTTCAATCCTTCCAATAGCATTATAAGTTTGTAACTAGCCCTAGACATGAGAGCAGAGAGTGAAAGGAAGGTAAGAAGGGGAAGGTTTATCAGACCGCTCAAAGAGTGTCAATCGCGACTTCACATCATCCGCTGGTGTTTGGTCAGACTCCTCTGTTGGCATGATTAGAAAGTGTGCAGTACGTTTGTCATCTCCACACATCTACAGCCAAGCAGCTTCTTCAGACCATGCAGAAACTATAGGAGCACTACAGGTGTTACAACCAAGAACTAAAGCATTCAGCTACAGTGGGATCCTCACAAACTGTGAAACCGAGCTCTTCTCCAGCTTCCTTCAGAGAAAATGTTGCAACTCATACCTGTTTTCTGTTATTTGACAGAAATTGTTTTTGGTTTCACTATTGTACATATATCCAAAGTCTACTAATAGAGATCCATTTTTGTTTAGGTGTATCTGATGAAATGGTAGCATCAGGGTGATCAAACCTTGAGTAGATCATTCTGAGTTTCCACATTTTCCTGATGTTCCATGAAGTTAATCGAATAAAAGGTTCCTTAGCTATCCACTTGAGCAATCTGTTCCTTCCTATGTCCTTCAAAAATAAGCTTCAAATATTTACCTCTCGAGGCGATTCGAAATATTTCACAGTAGAGAATGTGCAATTCTCATTTCCAATTAATAATTTATAGAATTACAAACACAGTTCAAAAGCTCATCGTTGCTCCACAAACAAAGAGGATAAAAATACAAGCGCTGTTTGGCTGTAGGAGTGGTAACTCAAGCGTAAAGGAATGAAAGTTGTTGACGGCAACACATACGATTTGATCTGATTTCATTTCCATTCGTGTTACTGTTCTACGAACCAAACAGCACAATAATACAGTTACATACTGTAAGATAGATGAAATATATCGCAAAGTACGCAAGTGTCCATGTCACCTGAATACCTGATGTAAACTGCATGAAAATAAATATTTATATCTTCATTTCTCAACAGAAGTTTTAAGTCAGAAGCATAAAAGGTTCTTAGCCTAATCCAGTTAGAACAAGATAGTTATAAGTAATTAAGTATCATCCTACCCTCAGGGGGAAAAAATATAGTTTAAGGTAGCTTTTTAGTAGAAAGAAAACCAGTAAGTTTGCATGTGCATTATTAATCGAAGAGAGAATGGGACTGAATGTTTATGGGCGTATTGTACTGTTTTGTTACTTCCTGGCTGCCAGTTTCAACTTTGATCCAATATTGATAAAGAAGGTACACGAAACAACCCCTTATGCAAACACTTACCCAATAGGTTTTACTTGCAATTGATATGTTTAAAATTGCATCATTAGATTAAAAATTTATTCTGAACAAATTGGTTTTTCCATTCAAAGTACCATTATATTACGTAAGGATCACCGCCGCAGTCAAACAGAAAAGGGACACAAGTCACACAACACAATGCCAGGTATCATAGTTGGCTTGGTGACAAGGAAGCAATCTATTAGAGATCCAACAAAGCAATTTACACATAAAAATATGCCATAAATGAACAGGTGGTAAACAATTACCATCACCATATGCTTATGCTTGTGCAACACAGAAAAAATAGGCATCATGAAAAGTCAAACTTGAGAACTACTTCAGGACCGCTAGTTGCTAACACATAGAATATTGAGGGCATTTGACAAGATAACACCCTACATCATATGACTTGAGACACTTCACCAAATTAATAATCTAATAATATCTCATAGCAGAAAATGTCATTCCAAATCGCTTATGTATGCATATTAGAGCACGGCCAACATCTGCACAGCATACCAAGAGCTAAAGGCCATATGTCATGTCATCTCACAGAAAAATATAACCACCAGTTACACTCTGATCCTGCTCAAGTAATCTATCGTTGGCGACCAGAGTTAGCCTTGACATAGGTTTCCTGAGCAAACCTGCTAACCCGGGTTTGCATGTCAGCTAAGCCAGTTTGACATTGACCTAGTAGAATATGGAGATTAGTGTGGGATTTGATGTGTGTACAATCTCCAAGCAGGGAGCTCATCACCCTATAAATATAAAGGATCACAGACAATTGGGGATAACAAGCCGATCATAAATCAATATACTAGTTTTATCTTTTCCAACCCCTAGCTTTTTTAACCCCATTATTAGCTGTTCTTCACTCATCTCGACAGCATTTGAGGGCGTTCTAGATGGCCTGCTAACCCTACAATAGCCCTAGGTGTGCCTCCCCGATGGGCTCCTTCCCAGGAGGCATTTGTAGGTTTTCTCCTGTGAACACTGGCTAAGCCTGGTTCCAAAACCGGCTAGGACAGGCTTCGCTGAGTTTGTCGTGAGGTGATCTTCATGCGATCCGTGCATACTAGCACTTTGGTGTGTAGCCTGGATTTGCACCATCATCTATCTTATAATGGCGATTGATCTTCCTCCCTGGGATATTAAGGACATTGATAAAATTATAAGAGGTCTTCTTTTGTGTGGAAGGAAGGAAGCGAAAGGTGGTAATTGTTCAACTGCTTGCCTGAAGTGTGCCATTAATGAAATCTAGGCGGGCTAGGTGTTTCAGGTCTCAAATCTCTTGGCTAGGAGCTTCGAGTGAGATGCAGTGGTTGCAAAAGACACAGCCCAATAAACCTTAGTCACCTTTCACAATTCAATCAGGTAGCTGCATTCAAGCCCTTCTCTCCATGGTGCTGGCGCCAGCACTATCTTCTGGAAAGATAAGTTGTTGCTTGAGCAACATATTGAGGATTTAGCTCCTAACCTCTTTGAATTGGTGCCAAAACCCTCACAAACCATCAATATGCATTCATGACTTACAGGGTGCAGAGGGTGCCCTTGCTGATTTCCTTACTCTATGGGATTTGATTGCCAGAAGGATGTATGGTGCCTATCTGGCCAATATACAGCCAAATCGGCCTATGATGCTCTTCTTTAAGGTGCTGTCTACTTTAGCTATTGGGAGTGGATATTGAAGTCTTGGGCACCTGCTAAAAGCCGGTTCTTCCTCTGGTTCGTGGCTCGCAACCTCTGTTGTACAGCAGATCAATTGGCACGGAAAGGTCTTAAACATGCAAAGATTTGTCCTCGCTGTGATGATTAATGAAGAATACGAGACTATTCAGCGTCTCTTAGTGTCTAGTTTTTGGTTGCCAATTCTGTTTTTACATACTGACACAGGGCCACAACATCCTTTCTCCTCAACCCGGGAGAATTCATTTGATGATGGGTGGTGCAGAGCTGCTTCGGCTGTGTTTACCCGAAAAAATGCAGCTTCGGATGTGGGTGGCCCAACCCAGCAAGGTTTAAACTCCCTAGTCATCTTGGGTCTGTGGATTCTCTGTAAACACAGGGATGACTGAGTTTTTAATGGAGTTACGAGGCTCTCCACAGCCATCTCCCTTGCTGGTGAGGAGTCCCAGTTCTGGAGTATGACAGGAGCTAAGGGGCTATCTTTCATCACAGCCCCTAGTTTGGGTAACTAGGTTGCTAGCCCAGGTCACCCTTCTAAAATTTTATAGCGTGAATTTTTTAATCCATTTTCCTTAGGCCTTGTTTGGCTACACACAAATCCACCTCAATAAACATGGGTTGGAGTGTTATTTGATCTAAATTCCACTTCAATCCCTCTCAACCCACATGGATTGAAGTGTATTTGTGTGCAGCCAAACACGCCCTTAGGGTGGGGGTAACTCTCTTCTTCTATTAATGCAATGATATGCAGCTCTGCTGTGCAATGATATGCAGCTCTGCTGCGTGCTCAAAAAAAACACCATTCACACCCTTCATGGCTTTCTGGATGTATTAAATTTATGTTGTAAGTGTTGTTTTCGTCATAAATACACGGTATCAGAACATATTTGAAATTGTGCCTATTTCTGCTTCAAATGAACGCCGGGGCATATGTACTGCCACAAACATTTCATTAACTCATTCAGAAGCCAAATTTTATGTAATAGGGTACCCATAGTTCAAATTAAACTGGAAGACCAAGAAGAATTGCAGCATATGGTTAGAAGAAGGGAAATTGTTCTCTTTGCGCTATTTCTTAACCAGTTTCTAAAACATATAATAATGTTTTTGCACCAACTCATAGCAGTAAATAGCTGAACAACCTTGCTTCATCTAGCACTCCATTAATTTGTACTGTTCGGCGAATCAAAATCTACTTATCCAAGCACTCTCCCCACCACTACTAACCAAGCTCAGCTGGATAGAACAGGAGACAGACAACACAAGCTGCCCATAAATGCTGAATGGTGCAAGCAACAGAACTTGGTTAAGAAATATGGAAAGAAGAGGATTAGCAGCTAGCGAGTATGGCTATTGAGAATGATTGGTGACCAAGTTCTGATAGTTGGATTAGATATGGATAAAACATAGTCAAAGAGATCAGAGAAGGAGAGGGCAGATGTCACTCCAAACTGGATTTAAGTTTCAGTGGATGCATACTGTAGCAGCAGCCAGGATTGCAGGGCCAGCCAGGGAAAACAGTGAAGTTGAGTAGGTGGGTCTACAGACTAGAGAGAGCCATGGAAGAGAGATGGGTGTTGTCAGAGTGTAGGACAATGCACAGAGGAGGTAGAAAGAGAAGGTGGGAGGCAACAACATTCAACCTCAGCGAGTGACACATGATACAATGATTCAGGTTAATGAAGTCGAGATGGAGATAACAGAGAAACAGCACTATTTGGATGATTAGTTAAGTTACTTGACAAGGAAGCAAGATTTATTATACCAAACTATTATAACTCATGAATGTGTCCGCTGAAGAGTTTGTTTAGAATACATAATAAAGAGCAAGCGACTGTTGACAAAGTCGGATGCTGTGAAAAAGGCACAACCGCACAAGACAGAACGCTAGTTTTACTGTATTCCCTAAGAAGGAATATAGCAACTCCAGTTGTATAGAAACAAACAGGAAACAAAACTACAGTCAACATACTTAGTTATAACTTACAATATATACTCTCTCAGTCTCCATTCCAAAATATAGTTCACTTTATGTTTGTCCTAAGTCAGATTTTCCCTAACTTTGACCAAGATTTCAGAAAAAATATAGTAACATCTACAATTTATCAAAACATATTTCATGGATAATTTAATCAAACTAATTTGATCTTGTAGATGTTGGTGGTTTTTTCTATAAACTTGGTCAAACTTAAAAGATGTTTGACTTAGCATAAGGCCAAAGTGAACTATAGTTTGGAACAAAGGGAGTAAGTAACTTCAGTAGTAACATACTATTTATTTTCATTTTTCAGTATCTGTGGTTCGTATAATTGGAAAATAAAAGGAAAAGAATAACTAACATCATCTTACATTAGGAGATTATCCAAAACCGGAATATCAAACGGTAACTTTATGACTCCAAGGGCAATAAACATGAGCAAGAACCACGCAGGAAATGTCATCATGCATAGCACTAAGAAAGACTTCAGTCCTGAAAAACAAAAGATGTGAACAAAAGGAAGCAATTTCAGTCCGAATCCTTCCTACAGTTATAGCTGGGTTCGCAATTGCAGTAACAATTAGCACAAAATTGGTAGGCACAATAGTATCTTTGTATTATGTGCATCATCACCTTCGCAAGCACGCGTCTCAGTGTTGTCGACGACCCACTCGGCGGCCTCGCGGAGGCGGCGCTCGGGCTCGCTCTCCGGCTTCCCGATGGGCGTGGTAGCGATGAGGTCCATGAACGCGGAGTTCTTCGCCTCCATGGATGCGGCGGCCGACTCAGCGTCGTCCGAGACGCCGATGGCGCGGCGCACCTCTGCGACGGACGGCTGGGCCGGGGGCGCGGGGGGCCGCGGTCGCAGAGCCCTGCTGCCCCGGCGGCGCGCGGCGGCGGATGATGCGGCGCGCGGGTTCTCCGGCGGAAGAAGCAGAGGCGGCGGCGATCACAGCGCGACGGGGGGCGCGGGCAGCGGCGGCGGTGGCGGTGGCGGTGGCGCCGGCGAGGGCGAGGTGGGAGGCCATTGGGGCTTCTCAAGGAAAGCACACGCAGCGTCGTGGGATCGGCGGTCGTGTGGACTGTGAACCGGAGTGTGGGGGAGTGGATAAAAAGCTAATGGAATGGGGCCCACAACCTGAGAAACGTTGTCGCTGACAGGTCGGACCATCACAATATAGATATTTATATCCGCACTCATCGTCCTCTAACTTTATACTTTCCAAAAGGCCGATCGCACTCTATACCATCTTTCTTCTTCGACTCCATGCCCACCACTTTATCTAAATATATTCATGTGGGATCTAGTTTTTGAAGAAATTAATTGCAACAAATTTATGGTGCAAATCGAATTTAATTTAGATTTTTAGTTTGGGAGTTAAAGCATTTTTTAATCAGTTAAAATAGTGGGGGCCACTACTAAAGCATCTTGTGCTCTGTTTTGCCTCGCGCGTTCATGAAAAGCGCATGTGGTTTCGTGCAGGACGAACGGTAAACCTTTGTCGATTGCGTAAATTTTGTTTTTTCCTCCTCAATCGTTATTTTCTTGCCCAAGGGTAGAGAAGACAGAACCGGTAATGCTTCCATTTTTTTTTTTTTATGAAAAGTTATAAATCACCAAATTTTGTTCTCAATCGTTATTTTCTAACACATGTTTGATGGGTCTATTCGTTCCATGTACTAAAGTTTAGCCCATATTTAAATATTTGATACTAATTAGAAATGTTAAATTAAATATAGATTAATCATAAATTTAAGACTAATTACACAGATTGGGGCTAATTTATAAGATGAATTTATCGGGTCTAAATAGTTCATAATTTGATAATGTGATGCTACAATAAACATGTGTTAATGATTAATTTACTAACGTTAATAGATTGGGGCTTAAGTGTTTTTACGCTCATTTTTAGCGAAATGGTGATTTTATCTCTTTTTTTAACTACCCTTGTTTTTTCGAACGAAGGGAAAGTCTACCCCTAGTCTGTTAAGACCTTGTAACGGTGTTAACTTTTAGAAAAAAACAATTTTACCTCATAACGGTGTTAACATGACCGAAGGAAGCGAAGAAAGGGAGGGAGGGGTACAAGGGTCTTTCTGTGAAGGTGCTTTTTCTTTTTTCTTTTAGGATTTAATCTAACTATTTCAGACGATGTTACAAACTAGGGTAGACAGAAGCTTTGTTTGAAAAAAAATGAGGGTAAAATCACAAAGTTAAAAAAGAAAGAGTGAAATCATGTTTGCACTATAAAATAAGGGTAGAAACACCAAAATCCCTAATAGATTCATCTCGTGAATTAGCTTTCATCTGTGTAATTAGTTTTATAGTTATCTCATGTTTAGTTCTCCTAATTAGCATCCCGATATCTAATGTGACAAAGACTAAACTCTATCCCATAGGAGATGTGAGCAAGTGTCTGGCAAGGAAAAAAAAAGAATTTAGGATGTTTGCTTGCCTTGCCTTGCCTTATTAGCAAGGCGTTGGCTCTCTATGGATTTTGATTAGTGTGTACTTTCTTGGTTGCCTGATGTCCTGATTTTATGTAGCGACCAATGTTCGGGATCAGTGTGTGGATCCAGCAACTACAATGAAGGCCAACATGGCTATTAGTGAACTGAGTTGTGTCCTATAGATTTGGAGTTTGTAGCAAGTTTGCCAAAAAAAATAGGAGGGCATAAGCTTTACCCTTCAATGATTCCCTCTTCTGTTTTGTACTTCTTGGTACATTTCTTGGTTTCATCAATAAATTTTCAGTATGGCCCTCGGCCCCTCTGTTTCCTAAAAAATGGTTCCAAGATCTGTGGAATCGCTACCTACAAATACAAGCATGGCAAGTACTTCTAGCAGGTTGAGTGAGAACAAAGACTACAATTCTATTTAGTTTGTTGTAGTAGGATTTTGAAAATCAATATAGACATCACATAAAAATCCTAGAAGCATCCTGAGACTATAAGGTAGTAAAATGAGTAGCATCTTCAGTTTGTAGGAGTTATAGCAACATGTGAAATAGGTTCAGGCATAATATTATCTCCAATTGCTATAAGCCCTAACAACTTTTGCCTTATGCAATATCCTTGTACCATCCAATTTTGTTTGTTGAATTAATTTATAATCATTGTGAGCTTTCCAAAAAAAAAAATCACATAAAAGAGAACACCATGCCTGAAGTAGCTTGAGTTGGTCCATGCTGCAAGGTTTGCAGTAATTTGAGAGGCCGCCGAGCAAAGCTGTAACTTAAAAGTAGATGTTTGTCATCTTCAAGCCTCCCGCAGTAAGAGCATGTATCATCAATTGTCGAAATCCTATGGATTCTGCAAGTGTCCCAAGTGCAAGTCTAAGAAGTATCTAAGCGAAAGTTGTAACATATGGCTGAATTGTTTAATTGCCCAAACATGTCGAAGAATTTGCAACACCTACATGGGAATGCTAGAAAGGTGTTGCTTGATGCCTCTTACAGTCGCTAGCATGACGAGCACATGCCAATACAAAATACCAGGCTCGTCTCTCCCACCATGAGAGGAATCTACAAAAGAACATGTAATGTTTCTTGACCAAAGAAAGCTACAATCTTTTTCATTCCCACGTTACAATTTGGGAGAGCCAGAGAGCCGCGATACTTTCTCTAGAATTTGGTATTCAAATTGTTCTAAATTTAAGTGGTCATGCATCTCTCTCCAAATGGGAGATCACGGTTGGTTCCAAATAGATATATTGCCTTTTAACAAATTGAAAGGTGATGTTGTGCTCAAGATGGTGCCTCATGCTTAGGATAAAAGACCAAAAGGTAGATTTTGGAACATAAGAAGCCGCAGTCCAAACTGAGTCATACATGAAATATTTTCTTTAATGATTTTCACAACAATAGAATCTAAATAATGGACTATCATCCATGTTGTCTTAACGAGCATGCATTACACCAGAACACACAATCACTGCCAGGTGTGAGCCGTCTGTAATTACTAATCATTATCGGGTGGTAAGGCCACGATCCAGAAAACTAGCGAGAAGCTAATCACCCGGCAATGACAGTGCCTATCACTGCCGGCTAAGATTACACCCATCAATGATATATCACTGTTGCTACAAGCTACGAGCCGACAATGACAGGTACCATATCATTGTCGGCTTATGCTATTGCTACAACCCAGCAGTGATATATCCCTATGAGGTCAAGCCACAACCTAACAATGACATTTTGTGCTGATTTTTGTTCTGCCCCATCAGTATTAGTACTTTTTGACCATTGGATGCCCTAACTATCACAACATTGAGTCTCCACCATTGATCTCACCTACCACCATTGCTTTTGGTTAAAAAAGTGGCATCTTGTATTGACACCTCCAAGGCCAATGAGCCATCCTGCTAGATGATTTAGTAAGCAAGATACCTCATCATTGAAATGTTTTTGACACTCATTGTATCCAAATATATGGGCTCTCGGGAGAGAGTCCTATACATACACATTCATTATACATAGTCACGATGATGCACGCGAGAGGTATTAGAAGAATGTTTGTGAAGATGGATGTAACGTTCCGCCTCCTTGAGGCCGGACCCGCTTAAATCTGACAGCTTTAATAGGACCAATACTGCCCTCACAGACCAACACCAGTCTTTTCTGCGCACTTTGTCCTCACTCATTTTCCCAAGAATGACTTCCCCAGACCAATACTGCCCCTTGTCCTCACTTTTCTCATGCGCCTCACTCATGCGCACCCAAGAATGACTTCCCAGTCGGTCACCCATCCTGAAATTGCTCCAGGCCAAGCACACTTAACCTCGGAGTTCTTTCAAGATGAGCTTCCGGAAAAGAAGTTACAACTTATTGGTATGAGTATCATATTAATCCTATTAAGCCCTGGGCCGGGTGTTACATCCTCACCCCCTTAAGAGATCGACGTCCTCATCGATCAACCCCAGGCCAGGAACCTCCTCTCTTAGCCACGTCCGTGTGTCCAGTGCCAGCGCATGTGCCATGCTGTGTGACCACTACGGATCCACACCAGCCATACGCACCATGCCTGCGCAACTGCGACACACGCACTCGTGAAACCGCGAGAGTCGGCTCTGGTACCATTTGTAACGTTCCGCCCCCTTGAGGCTGGGCCCGCTTACATCTAACAGCTTTAATAGGACCAATACTGCCCTCACAGACCAACACCAGTCTTTTCTGCGCACTTTGTCCTCACTCATGTGCACCCGAGAATGACTTCCTAGTCAGTCACCCATCCTGAAATTGCTCCAGGCTAAGCAGGCTTGACCTCGAAGTTCTTTTAAGATGAGCTTCCGGAAAAGAAGTTGCAATTTATTGGTATGAGTATCATATTAATTCTATTAAGTCCTGGGCCGGGTGTTACAATGGAGAGCCACGCGAGAGGTTGGGTGCTGTTAGCTATATATTGCTTGTCGGACTGCGTTTAGCAAGGGTGCATAGTGGCAATCATGCCTCCAACAGTTGTCGATCTGCATTGAGCCCATAACAGCCACCTTGCTCATTACGGGCTCCATCCCTTGTGCAGCCTGGTTGGCTGGTTGGCTCTCTCCACCCCTTCCAGCATGCTCATGCACCTCTAAGATCCCACTCGGATACTAGAAGAATGTTTGTTAGGTAGTTATATTGTAATAATGTGTTTGTAGAATTCGATTGTAACAACAATCTAGTTGGTAAAATATTGTAATATGTTTCTAGTCTTCATACTGCTTTTGTAGATCAAATGATTCCAAGTGGGAGAGGCACTATTCATTTCTTATGCTGATGTTGCTCTAGGGCCAGATGGCCTACCTTTCCTCTTCTATCAAGTCTTCTCTGGGATACTATTAAAAAAGACTTGTTGAATTTAGTGGATTTGTTTCATAACAACAACTTAAATTTGGATAGGATTAACTATGCAATGATTACTTTAATTCCTAGTGTGCCTCTTCACTTCAACAGTTGAGGAAAGTAGATTTACAACATGTGATTGATAAAATAATCAAGAGAATAGCTAGATGGAGAGGAAGGTTTTTGTCGTATGCTGGCCAACTGACTCTTTCTAAGAGCCTCTATGGCAAGCATTCCCATATATTTACTTTCTGTCATAAAATTTACTAAATGGGCTCTTGATATGATTAATTTTAAACTTGTGGAACAATACAGCGGGTAGACATAAATATCACTTAGCTAGCTGGTAGTTGGTTGCATAGAAAAAAGATTGTTTAGGAATCCCTGATTTGAAAAGTCTCAATCTGTCTCTGCTTTGTGCCTAGATTTTCAAGTACCAGTTAAATTCAAATGCTATTTGGGTGAAAACAGTAGACTCTAAATATAGAAACAAAAAAAAAACCAAATGTCCTGTGCTTCCCTGAGGTGGATGATTCCCCTTTTTGGAAAGGGGTGCCGCGAGCTGTACAAGCTGCTCATGTGGGCATAAAATGGTTAGTGGGTAATAATGTCAAGAAAATAAAGTTTTGGGAGGATCATTGGTTAGGAAATACTAGCTTGGTTATAGTTTATTGACCTCTTTATTTGATTGATCTATAGCATGGTAAAATTGTGAGTGAGATTTGGGATGGAACTAATTTGAAACTTACTTTCAGGAGAACTGTCTCTAAAAATATCTTGAATTTGTGGTGGGAAATGTTCTGTTTGATGGAAGAGGTCCCCTTCTCTGAAGAAGAGGACTATAGCCTTTGGAATTTCGCCCACCTCGAAAAAATATGAAGTGCAACCTTTATATGCAGTGTTAAATTTTAGAGGACTCACCCAAGTGTTTATTAGCTCTATCTGGAATCTGAGTATACCCCCTAGGGTCCAATTTCTTCCTGTGATATTAACTAGAGACAATTGTTCTGTTCTGAAATCGAATCAGTAACACATCTATTCTTGAGTGTTATTTTGCCGAATTTGCTTGGAATGTTATTTAGATTTGCTAGATGTTCAGTTGGGAGCTGACTTTGAATCAGTAGCCTGTTTTTGGGTGGCTAACAAAAAACATAAGCTGGTCAACATATTGTCTTCAACTTTGTTATGGTCTATTTGGAAATCATGGAAAGAATATAGTTTTTAGGGAGTGTCATGGACTGGCATGAGAAAGTTGCCGTTGAAGGTGATCAGAGTGTTAAGAAGATGGCTACCCATATTCCAGCAGGACTTAGGAGCGCAAGTGAGGGTCTGGCAAATTAATCGCTTGGAGAGAGGAGATACATTGCCGTCGTGGATCACGTGGAATCTTCAGAGGGAGTCGTCATCAAGGCTGGAGAAATCGGCTGCTCGGCGTTTGGGATACAGCTGCAATTTCGGATTGGCCTAATGTTGTGTCAGGTGGAATGCAATGTGATGTGGGGAGAGTTTGCTGAATGTCAATGTTTGCCTTAAGGCACTTCCTGCAAGGCGAGAGCGACGAAAACTGTTTGGCTTTTTGAAATTGAAAATTTTTTTTTTTTTTTTGGAAGATCCCCTCTGAAGTCTGACCTGGCCGGAAGACCGATGTGTATGTGCGTTTCCCAATTGCCGGAGCTGGCACCGATACAAATTACAATGCGGAGTACGATCGAGCTTCTTCTTCTATAACGGATCGGATTGTCATAATCATAATACGTATTATTCTTGTATATGAGCAAGGGTAGTATATTTTTTGGCTTCTGGCTTGCTCGTGCCGCTGCTGAAGGTCCGGGGCCGCAAGCCGAGGGCTGGAGGCGGCGCTGGAGATGACAGCACGGGGCAAGGTGCCGCCGCTCCACGGGCATAACCGAGGCCGGAGATCTGCTTTAGCGGGCGCAACAGGTCTCGTAACGCTGCCATGTCGATCGCTTCTTGCCCGTCGTCTCGATGCTAACACGGCGACAAAATCTCGAGAGGTAGTTCTTAGACAAATAGGATGGACAAATAAAGTAGGTAGTGGTAGTTGAGGTCAATCCGGCCTGATCGGCGCTTGATGTGGATGCTCGATTATATCCTAGTGCTGGGATGCGTTATTATAAGCACGGCGAGATGGTGAGCTCGGAATCCGATTATATTGTTGGGAAGGATATATCTAAATGTATGCATACAGCTAGTACCAGTGCGGCCCTAGGGGAGGGGCAGGGTGTGCGACGGCCGAGGACCCAAGCTCATGTATGCAAACCCTCAGACCCTATATACCAACGTCCCTCAGGCCCTATATACCAATGTCTTTATATTTGTACGTGTCTTTCCGCTTGTACGTAGTGCCAGTCCAACAAGAAGCAAGCACGTAGTGCCGGCCTTTGTACGTGTCTTTTTCGGTTTCACCACGATAGAAGGCAAGGAGCCGCGCCGCACGTCCGCATCGTCAATTTGCAGAGTTGCGACTTGCTCTCTCCGCACGCAGACGGCGATCGGAGGGCCTGTGGCGGAGATCAAAGAACAGTGAATGACGCACAACGGAGGCGAAGCTAGGCAGTGCCTTCTCCGCTTCTCACCAAGTCGTCGATCAGGCCCTAGGTATTTTTTCCTATTTACTTTTTAATCCGAATTTACCATCGAGAGAGATCTTGGACACTTTTAATCTTAATACTGTCCTTGATGATTTTGCATCAAGAACTGCCTGAAGAAATATATTTTTATAAGAAGCAATGGATATTACGAAATTATATTCTTCCTGGTATTTTTTTGTCTACATTGTTCCTCGACAAATATTAGACATGTTAAATTTAAAATATATCATTGGATTTCATTTTGCTTTGCAAGAAAAATTAAGACTTATATATATTATAAGATTTTATATATAGTCTAGAGGGGCCGTCACAACAAATTCGCCAGAGGCCCTTCAAATCTTATGACCGGCACTGGCTAGTACTGATTATTTCTTTTTGTGTACACACGTCTTTTCATTACTAATTTGTTTTATTTGTTGGTTCGTTTATATTTGGATTTGTATGTACTACTTTATTTCACTCCGCCATAATCTAATGTCTGCGTTTTTTTCTTCACGCATGATTGTAGGCTTTTGGACGAGTTGAGCTTCCGTCGCGTAATTTTGTAATTTTGTTCATCGACGTGTTCGGCATCGCAATGCCATGCATGGTCGCTTATCATGTCGTGACACAGTAGTTCGCTGGAAACCACTTTTTGAGCCAATTTCTCCATGGCGTGTTATGTTTTCATAATAACAGTTTCTATTGTTTATATAATATATAACCATAAATACTACTACAAATTATGACGATTTCTAGCAACATCTTACCTTGTTTTTGGAGATGGCTCTACATAAATACTACTACAAAAACGAAGTAAATATCATAAATCAATTGAAGAGTTTTTTTATCTGAGCATATATAGGTGTTAGTCTAGTCTTAGAATTGAATATTATTAGTGTGTCTTTTTTGAAAAAAAAAAGATCCTTTGCAAGGCTGTGTATGTCCTTGTTATACAAAGACCAAAAGTTTTTAAGGTCTTTATATTACCTCGATGTAAATATCTTAATATTAATAAAGCTTCACGGAATCTCTATCTATCTACAACTAAAAGAACCAAATGACATCGTTTTCGCCCCGCTAATTAGCCCGCCCAGCGCTAATTACCCCTGCCCCGCGCACTGATCCTCCGCCTAGCTCGCCCCGTGAAACCGCCGTCCCGCACACGACCCCCCATAGCCTGCGCACGACGCAAAGCTCCTTCCCTCCCGCCCGCACAATCGCAGCTGCTTCGGATCAACCGCAGCTGAGGCCAGGCACCTGCACTCCCTCGCTGAGACCTCGCTGCGCCATCACCTCGCCGGCCCGCGCTTCCGGCCATTGCTAGGCCTCGCTGCGCCGTCGCCTCAACGTCATCGCCGACCGCTCGAGCTTCCCTGTGCTGATCCGCTCTTCCGTTGTCACACATTTCCCTATGTCGTGGCCTGCTCGCGTTTCCCCGAGGAAGGGAAGGGAAGACAGACGGTCGCGCGACGGAGCTCGTCCACAACACCAGTGAATCCTGCTGCCGACGAAGGGAAGATAGTCGGTCGAGCGCCGTCGGTAAAGCCTGTCGACGGCCTCCCTGCCCCTTCCCCATGGACGTCACTGCTCCTCCCCTGGCCTTCACGTTCCTAATCTGCTACCTTGGGCAACCTGCTATCTCTCAGTCTCAGGTACACACCAGCGACGATGCTCCTGTATGTCAACTTGTCAAGATGTTCATGCGCAGAGTCTTCGGCAGCCATTCCACCAGATGCGTGCTTTTGCTACCAGGACATCAAGGCCTCTTCCCATCGGCACCATAATACTCCTCTGTGAATCCCTCGTCACCGGCGAGGTCCGTAGCATCCTGCGACAACAAGGTTTATGGTGGCACGTGGTGGTGAAATCCATTAACAAGCGTCCTGGTTCTGGCCTAATTTGTCCTCCCGTCATTTTTCTCTGTCCTGCAATTCCAACTGTAATAAGGTGACTCCCCTCATCCGAATCCTTTTTGGTTTGTGATCACACACGTTTTGCCATGATTTATTTGGGACGTATTATAGTGATGACAAAATTGAATTCCGATTAGTAGAATTGGGCTTACAGATCTGATGGATTGATGTGGTAAGGGAGCAGATCACCTAGGCTGAAATGTGTTTGCTAAAATGCCAATGTGAAGAATTTATATGTTTCATGGTTTTAGACTTTTAAAAAGGTTTGCATAATTTCAGGTTTATGTTTCACCACATCGGTTACTCAGCTATCAGTGACCAATCTCCAAGTAATCATTAATTGCCTGCATAGTTTTTTTTTTTTGCATTAGCTTATTAATTCAGTGATCCTATGCTAGACCTGCAACTTATATTGATTAAATTTCTCTTTTTATGATAGAGTTTGACAGTAGCACTTGTTCTCTGCTTCGGTGTTTGAGTAGCTTTTGCAGTGTACCTAGATAGTTCAGAGAACAATTCAGTGTCTTATATTTTTTTTTTTAACTGGGATCAAACTAAGTTAGTTCCGTACGAAGGATTATTTTTCTGAAAAAAATTGTCACTGTGCAAGCTGTGACTTATCTGAAAATATCACTGAAATGGTCAGATGATAGGCTACAATTGTCCGAACTTCACATTCTCAGAAATTTTTGACACAGCTAAATAATGGTTTTAGAGAGCCTTCCAGTTTCATTGCAATGGATCTTGCTAAATTGGATGGTTGGGTTGTGCGAAATAAGGTTCAGAGGGTGTATATTAATTTTCAGCTTCGTAACATACTGAGCGTAATGCAAATGTGCTAACCATCAGATTCACTAATATGTACCTAACTTCCTTTTCGTTAGCCTTTATTTGTTTCATTAATTTCTCACTACTATCTCCTTGTTTTGATTTGTGCAGCTATTTTCAATATTAGACCCTTCTGAAACTAAGGTCGCTAATTGCAACCTACTGCCCATGGAGACATGTAAAAATAAAAATAGCACATCATGACCAGCTATGCGGATAACGCCGGGTGATCTCCACTTCCACAAACCACAGGAGGGGAGCGCAGTTGACCTGGCTGCTACCCTTCTCATTCTCGGGGTCGATTCCATCGCCATCTTCCATGTGAGACACACATATCCCATTGTCAAGCTTCTGCACATTGTGGTCAAGCCAACGTGTGCTGTCACACCTACTGACTTCCATAACTGGAGTCGCTGCACATGGTATGGAGAAAGATTTGTGTCTATATTAGACAATAATTGTGGTTGCCTGGTTTTTCTTGAATTTATTGTGCATTTAGGTTTGTAACTTCAGATACCCGTGATCCTTTTTGGTCTTACAGGGATGAGGGGGGATGTCTTAAAGAGATCATGTGGACAAGAACTCCTGATTTTAGTGTTCAAGACCAGAGACCTACAGTATCTACTGAAAAAGGATTTGAAACAAAACAAAATCATTTTCAACGGCTGGCAAACTGATTGAGCCTCAGACATCTTGGGGTCCTGATATTGTTTCATCATCCGATGTAAGAATGACTGAACTGTGCAATACCAATTCACGATTACGTATCTGTACGGAACATGTTGGTAGACACCTACTAATCCTATTGCCTTTGTCATTTCTATGTGTTGTGAATCCTGTCTATATGCTTTTGAAGTTGAAATATGCTTGTAGCTGAGTAATAGTTTTCTAAATTATGGTGTAGTTTTAAAAATTGATTAAAACATTTTAATCTCTCTCCCTCTTCCTCCCCTGAGAGTGCGCTAGAGAGTTGTATATGTTCAGTGCTTAATCAATACAGTAATAATCCTTTTTTTGTTTGGTTTGTTGTTTTCTCTTATCTTCTGGTTTTGTTGGCATTCTAGGTGCATGACAGATGAAGGGTGCAGAGACATCGCTGGTGAAGGAATCACTGGAGGAAGAGGAAGAGGAGTTCTCGACGTCAGAGATGCTGGTGTAGAAGAGCAGATTGACATCCGATCCATGGCAGCGGAGGAGAAAGGAACACAGAGGTTGAATCGGAGAAGAAGCAGCAGGCACGGCGGAAAGCCTGGCGAGCACGGTGACCACGGCGGCCGCGGCAATCGCGACGAGCTAGGTCGGTGAGGTGTGCACGACAGAGCAGTTTCAGGAACCAATCCACGCGTCTGATACCATGTAGAAGAGAAGTATTGGAGCCAATAACCTCCTCATCTGTTGCTCTCTATTGAATATATATGCAGGTTACATGAGTATGCCATGGTGCCGGCCACCACACACACACGCTAACACAGACTATGACCGAATCTATTACAGTACATGACTTCAAAATTCGGCTAATAATATATCCACAAAGAAACCGCATAGATACAAGGTGGAGGAAGACCATCTATTGCATTATTTGTACATCTATATGTATGCACCAGTAGATCCTTGAGTAAAAACCAACCAACCACCTACACCAACTGTTGTTTTTTACTATAGAAGAAGAAAATGTAAATTTGATGTATTTTACTATTATCAGAATGCACATTGTCTCTTTGCTTCATGAAAATAAGAAACCGTAGACAGATTTAAGCCTACAAAATTGTATTATATGTTGGAACTATTTGTGCAAGTTTGTAGTAATTAATCAAATTTTATTCTACATTGTACAGGAACTTCTCCGATTGAAAGGCTGTAAAACCTGAGTATATTTGAGTATAAAATTATTTGTCTTCACCCATAGCAACACACGGGCACTCGGCTAGTGATATATGATGACCGAACCTCGAAAAAATTTCCTACATGAGATGAATTGTTGGGTTTCATGTTATTGGTGAATAAAAAGGTATCATTCAAACTTTGGAGCATATAAACTGCATGATGCTTAAGATAATAATTTAAATCAATAAGCTAAAAACGCAAATCAAAATGCTTTGAACTCGTGAGAAGTAAGTCCTTACGATGCTTGTGATGACAACTGTGAAATGAGGGGTGTATCAAAAAATTGATCGGGTGCGAAGTGTAGAGGAGCTCCATGGCCTGGCCAGCGCAGCCGGCGCGTGGCATCGCCGCGGAGGTGAGGCGTCCTCGGACTCTGAGGCGTCAGAGCCCGAGCACGAACCCAAGGCGTTGGAGCCCGATCGAGGCGGACTCGATGAAGGCGACGTACGCGACAAAGCACGACGGTTCGGAGTTGGCAGCGTATATGATGCGGAGTAATAGCTACTTGTTCTAGAACGGTTCGGATTGTGTCATATGGAGACTATTCTTTTTTTTATATATAGTATAAATATAAGCGCTGATCAGGCATTGTTGACCTCAACTAGCAAACTAAGGCTAGCTATTTCATATTTCTCCTCTCAATAGATCAACTTTGTTGCCGTTAGCATCGTACGTGCAGACGAGAAGCAGCAGCAACAAACAAGCAGCGATCGACATGGCAGCGCTACGACACCTGCTGCGTCCGCTGAAGCTGAAGCAGATTTCCGGCCTCGCTTATGCCGCCGGCGGCCGTGCAGGGACGCGGACACCTCGTCCCGTGCTGTCATCTCCAGCGTCGCCTCCAGCCCTCGGCTTGCGGCCCCGGACCTTCAGCAGCGGCACGAGCAAGCAAGAAGCCGAAAGTACCCACCACATTCAGGATCTGCTTACTCGATATCCTAGTAGTAGGCACGGCAATATGGTGGGGTCAGGATCCGATTATTTTGGGAGGTAATGTGTGCAGTTCTTAGCTTTCTTTGATCTGTTTTGCTGGTTCGTGTAGATTTTGATTTTGATGAACTACTTCATTCATTCACTCCGCCATAATCTAACGTATGCGTTTTTCATGCATGTTTGCAGGTTGAGGGACGTAGGAGCGTTGATGGTGGGAATTCAAGGCTGGTTCATTCTGTATGAGATCATGACATCGTAACGTCTTGTTTTCATAGTATCAACATAGCATTCATTTTCAGTTTCTTTTGTTTACATTTTATTATGGTTATTACTACTATATATAAAAAGGATGTTCTCAAAACCACGCTGGTCCTCTTGTATATATAATTACTATCCCTTGTTTCCCGTGTTAAGTTGATTGTGTTGTTACACGAACGCATGCGCGCTGCCGATGCAGTCTAATAATTAAACTAGAGCTCAAAGTATATATTCATCATCGATAAAACATAAACATATTGTAGTCTATAAAACTCTTAGTCGTTCCTCCCTTTCAATCGTCAATGGATTCTTTTTCTACAACACCAAATGTTATCAATCCATCCATGGTTCTGCTCTCTATTCTAACACATGATCAATGTGAAAGTAGAGCCAAAATGTCAGTCAGTTTAATGTGCTGACTAATCCCATCAACAGTGGTCTGAGGCCCTCTATTTAATTATTATTTCCTAAATTATGCCACTTCATGAACTACAGACACCTCAATCCTCATGTTTAGGAATGCATTATTTATTAGGTGTCATATGTTTAGACTGTCTCCAACAGAGAGACCCATATCTAAAATGCATCCATCACAGTGCTTTTGCCTATCCAAAATACCCTCCAACAAGTGAGCCAAACACATGATCCATTTTGGTTTCCAAACCAAACCAAACACAAACAATGAATCACCCCTCTCCTCGCTACGCAAATCGCAAGATGCTGCGACTCAGGTGGTAGCGCGAGGAAGAGGAGCAGAGCAGCCGCTATCCTCTTCTACCACGACAACGTCGACAGCGCTCGGCCTGCGGCGGCCGCGATCCTGTCCATCGCGTCGGGGCCGGGCGCGCGTCGTTCCAGGACAGGGCGGCCGCGACAGGGCAGGCCAGCCGTGTCGGGCAGTGCGGCAGCGCTAGGGTGGTACGGGCGGGCTGGTTGGCTACGATGTGGCGGGCGAGCTGAACCAGGGCAGGGCGGCCACGCGGGAGCAAGCTCGCCGTGATGGGGCAGGCGCATTGCGTAGGGGCAGGGTGACCATGCCATAGAGCTTGCCGGTGGTCTCCCACCGGACCTCGGCGCCTTCTTCTTTGCACTCCAATCACAGGACAAAAGAATGCGACCTTTTGAGTTTGCTGTTGGAGAATGAAATTTTAGGTGGTCGGCCTTTTCGTTGTAAGTGACTCAATCCATTGAATGGGTGTTGTGTTTGGGTCTTGGGCCTTGGCTATTGGAGTCAGTCTTATGAAAAAACATTACATTCCTAATTCAGAGTTCTGTACAATTAGTAAATAACTTGAAAATTGTTAGTTTCATGATTCGGCGGTTTTTATTACTTATCAATTCCCTAATTCTTCATTGCTTACTCAGGACTGCATATGGTACGGTAAATAAAAATGATACTTTCATTTGTTAATTTTGTTTTTCTTCTATATAAAAGCTGCAATATTATCTTGCCTTACAAAATCTTTTTCTTTACTCCTGTAATCCAGTTCAAAAATGTGTTGGAGACGTTTGTTAGCACAGGTTCTGCAACTTTTTCCGTACCATGCTTTCTTCACAAGTTAGTGTCACTTTGATTGTAGGGAAACATGATGACATAGGTTTGTTACCGTTTACCTATTTTGATCTATCCTGTGTACACAATATTTGTTTTCTTATATAGGTGGATACATCATTTTTTACATTAATACATACCTCTAAATTATACTCCTTCTCGGCCTACCAATGGAAAGTGGAATACATAGGATTCAACACAACTATAAAGTCACCTCCACGAGCTACTACCAATCTGGAAGATAGGGTATATCTATGAGTAACCCGAGTCTAAGCACCACGCTTACACTGCAAATTATACCTTAACCTATCACGATAGATTAAAGACTAGATCCTATTGAGGACTAATCTTCTTAATAATCCTTAAGAGGTTTGTCCATTCAAGGGACACCTCTCAGATTCTCCTTTAGAGAATATGAATTAGGGCTTCATGGGATGCTTCCCCTAGGGGGTCGGGACTGCTTTTATAGCCTAGGGCGATGTACCGGAGCCGTATGATCAAACCTACCTTAACCAACGATGGAGATTTAAACTCTAAGGCGGTGGAGGAACCGAGCGTCGAAGCGGGGCCTATTTGGCACTGTAGCAGATCGGCTAGTCCAGGGTGGGACCGGCCGGTCTCCCCTATGATAAGTGGGCCCCACCTTTGGTGGGTTGCATTTTAGTGTCTTCTAGATCCTTCCTTTGCGGGTGCCGCTTACAAATGGGATATCTTTTCATCCGGTACTTCAAATATGACAAATGATATATCCGTCATCTCGACGAGCTCTTCGCAATGGTGCATTCCATTTCATCATTTGAGATACTTTTATACTATCATATAGGTGCACTTTGATAGCTTTTCCAGTATATAGCTGTAAAAACATGGATTTCGTTAGTGTAAACCCTAAATCTATGTTATTGATCGTAAATGTGCCCTTTTCAATACTTGGTTGATGGTTAAATTTGGTACTTAATGACCGTCAACAATCCTCTCATATATATAGAGGGTGTGGTCTTATACCAGTAAGAAACATGTCCCAAATATAATCTTCAAGTTTTCCATGTCCAAAATAGGTCCAAGACCGACTTGAAAGTCAAATTGGCTTAAAAACAGCTGAAAAGTTGGCTTTGCCGACTTCCACAGGCCCGAAACGCTATTTCTAGATTGAAAACTGGGAAAGTGGCTTATGGACCCGACTAAACCGACTGGGCATTGGAAATTCTGGGCAAAATGCTTTCGAAATTCATAATTAATTCATCTAGACTCCAAACGAAGTGATCCATATATGTTTTTTCAATCAACTTGATGAGAGGAATGCAATGGTGAAGTCCATTTTTTGCATTCGAGCAAGTTGACTCTAGCTGAGCTGGTCCCCGAAAAGTTGTTTTCTTTGTCTAAACTCGAAATGCGATGATCAATTATGTTTTTGGCCATCTTGATGATAGAAACATGGTAGTGGAGTCTATATATTATACACTTTAAACACTTTCTGAGTGTCAGCACTATCCAGCTAATCATACCTCTAGAAATATAGAGGATGAGGATATGGGGGTGATCATGACGTCATCAAAAAAAAGACATTGAAGTAAGATGCGGTCGTGCCCCAGGTGGTCACCGCACACCAGGGGTCTGATCTATAACTCCTATAATCCTAACCCCCACTAACTATTCTCTGACTTCTGATTGGTCGAGACTTCAAAAGTGATGTCAGCTAACATCATCAAAGGAGTTACCTCCACCAAGGCTCATTTATCTCCCACTAGCTTTTTCTTTTGAAATGGAAAAAAAGTTGTAGTACCTAAACCAAGTATCGTAATTAAAATCCAATTGCACCATGTTATTCTTCGCAATAAACTCTTCAAAACAAGACCCCACATGGATATTTTTGATAATTTAAACCGTTTCTAAGAAAAACCTATTTGTGAGCAAAAACCTAGCAAAACTACATATCACATGGATTACATGTGGTCCTCCGAAACATGCATAATTTTATGAAGGAAAACTCCTAAATTTTAAGGAGGGGATGACCCTCGGGTATAGTAAGGGTGGGGGTTTGGGTAGATGAGATTTGGGTGATGGCCAGTTCAAATAATCTAGATCATGTATGTCAATGGATACAACCTCCACAATTGATCTACTACATCCATATATATGTATATGTATCTACTAATTGATAGTTTTGACCATTATAAACTCCTTATATTTCTACTTCATGCCCGCAGCAACGCGCGGGGCATCCTACTATTTGCCATAATGTTGAAAGCCTCTAACTTGCCAAAAAACTTTTGATTTAAAAAAAAAAGGCTGCAGGCAAGTGTATGTTTTTCTACACATTGTAGACTTTTGTTGGGTGAGGGTGAGCTACACTGAGCATGGAGGGAATGTTTTTCGTTCAGCTGCATAAGCTGATAGGTGTGACCGGTGATCCATTCTTTTACACTAGTATAATACCCATACCCATACTAACGCAACAGTTCTATCTTTAGGATGCACATGAGAACAATGAATAGTTATTATATTTTTAATTTTTTTTTACCAGAAATACAATTTAGAGACACTTTATCCTATGATGCCCATGTGTGCAACTTGAACTCAAACTACACAAGGTATGAATTTCTTCCAGAATCTTGACCTTTTGTCAAAGGCAAAAATGAAGTCCTATAGAATAGCTCAAATGTATAAACAAATCTGGTACTTAACCTTAGAAAGTATTCATAATAGAAAATTAAACAAAGATTACCATTGCAATCACAAGAAAGAGACATGCATACTTATCAAATATATGAATTCATGTTTGTAGAAGCAAAAAATACTCTGAATTAGACAAAATCACAAGCTTCAATGGTAGACCTTAGCTAATTTTCTTCAACAGGTGTAGCTAATTTTCTTAGCTTTTCTTCAACAATCTCCATCGGAAGGTAACCTTCAACCACCTTCATTGAGTTCAGTTTTCATTCAGATTCCTAATGGCAGACCATATTTCCTCGAACTTAATCGAATTTAACAAAAGGAAAGTCCAATTACACAAGTACAGCTCAGGTACCATTTATTTTCGTTTAGAAACATCCCATAAGCTCAACTTAACTAATTGAAACACACCATAAATATTGGTGTGAGGACTAATGAACCATCACATCAGCCTGAACAAAACTATGAAAAAAGGTATTTCCTCCATCCTAAATTATAAGACGTTTGATTTTTTTGACACTAAGTTTGACCATTCATCTTATTCAAAAATTTATCTAAAATACCACTTTGTTCAAGAATGACTTAAGTTTGACTATGTTTGTGTAAATTTTTTGAATAAAGACAAATGGTCAAACTTAGACTTAAAAAAAAAAGTCAAACATCTTATAATTTGGGATGGAGGAAGTAGATAATAAGACATACCAAATTTCAGGAGCCAAGTAATTTAAGTCACCATATTATTTGGTATTCAGGTAGCAACAGTCAATGCACAGTTCATAAAAAATATAGAGTAAATTGCACGGCCGGTCCCTAAAGTATTGGGCCGAATTCGTTTGGGTCCCCAATCTACGAAATCGCACGTCAAGGTCCCCAATCTGCTTAATGAGGCCCATCTTGGTCCAAATCAGCCCAGGAGCCGTCCCGCAGCCTACGTGGATGTCCACGCTGGCAGGAGACGCACCTGTGTCGCACGTGACCCTAGAGCTCGTGGCTTGTGTTTAGCAAAAAACCCCTGTCCCTCTCTCTCATATTCACTCTCACTCCCTTTCTTCTCTCTGAAATCACGAGCAAGAGGAGGAGGCGCAGTAGGGCGACGCCGGCGAGTGCACTGTCCACCCACGCGGCGGGCGGCGGCGGGGAGGGAGTCCTACTAGAGGGCCTCCCTAAAGGGCCCTCTAGCCACCGGCGCGGGGCGGGATGGCCGCTAGATCACGTCAGAAAGGAGAGGCGGTTGCTGTATATGGTGAGTTTAACAAACCCTACCGTGGTACTGGCCCTGTATTGATCGATTGCTGTCTATTTGTTGACAATGTGGTAGATTTAGTTATCCTTTGCCAGAATCCGATGCATGAATCATAGTGTTCTAGGGTTCTTGGTACTGAATGTCAATATAAATGGATGAAATGTAGGTCCAGGGTCTGACCAGTTCACTCTAGAGGTGCATCATGGTGGTTTGTTTGTTGGTTATGGAGAGAACCGTGCATACATTGATGAAAAGATTGACTGGTTTGATCACTGTGATGGTGACACTTGGTCACCCCTATGGATAGAAGATTTTGTGGGTCAGTTGGGCTATGATAAGGCAGGAACTGGACTAAAGGTGTATTGGTTGTTGCCTGGGAAGATATTATCTGATGGCCTGAGGATTGTAGAGACTGACAATGACACAATGGTGATGATGCCTGTTATTGATAAGGTGAAGAACTTGGTTATCTACCTTGATCATGATGATAACATTGCTGGTATTAATTGGGATGATATTGTAGCAAACCCTATCTCTAATTTGTCCAAGGTCATTAGTCCTATTAAGGTTGTGAGAGTTGAAAAGAAGCAAGGGGAGAAATTGCCTGTGTTTTACACAGAGTTGAGGAAGGAAGGGGAGAAAACTGATTGCACTGACAAAAATGATTTCATTGAGGTAGATGATTGCATTCATGCTGATGATAGTAGATCTGAGGACTTAGATTTTAATGATACGATTATGAGGTTGGATATTCTGATGATGACCTATTTGCTGACAATGTTGATGCTGGTGTCATGGATGAAGGGGTATCTAAATGTGGAAAAATGTTCAAATGGAAGAAGGCTGAGGGCAGCAAACTCAAGAGGAAGCAGCCTATGGCCATGTCAGTTGAAAAAGAGGGTGAATCCACAGAAGAGGAAGACATTGACTTATCAGATTGTGAGGAAGGAAGCAATAGGAACAAATTCAAGCCTTTTAGAGAGGAAGATTTGATCAATCCATCATTTAAGCTAGGCCAATCATTTGCTACAGTTGAGCTTGTTAGGAAGGCAATTAGAGAGTACAACATCAGGAATAGGGTGGAGATCAAGTTCCTAGGAATGATCAGAGAAGAGTGCAGGCTCATTGTGAGGTTAGGCTGTCCTTGGAACTTGTATGCATCAAAGGACAGTAAGACAAAATGCTTCCTAGTAAAGACTTTCAATGGCACTCACAAATGTCAAAAAAATGGACAGTCAAAAGTTGTACATCCAAGTGGCTTGTAGAGAAGTATTTGGAGTCATTCAGGGCAGACAACAAGATGAGCCTACCTAACTTTGCAAGAGTTGTTCAAAAGGAATGGAACCTCACTCCATCTAGAACCAAACTGTGGAGAGCAAGAAGCATAGCATTGTAGACTATATATGGTGATGAGTTGAAGCAATACTCTCAGTTGTGGGATTATGGGCAAGAGTTGAGAAGGTCTAATCCTGGTAGTACCTTCTATTTGAATCTGAATGAAGGGGCATTTAGTAGTTGTTATCTCTCTCTTGATGCATGCAAAAGAGGATTCCTAGGTGGCTGCAGACCAATCATATTTTTAGATGGATGCCACCTAAAGACAAAGTTTGGGGGACAACTACTAACTGCTGTAGGGATGGATCCAAATGACTGCATCTTCCCAATTGCCTTTGCTGTGGTGGAAGTTGAATCTCTTAGTTCATGGAAATAATTTCTGCAGAGCCTAAAAACAGACTTGCACATTGACAACACATACCCATGGACTATAATGACAGATAAACAGAAGGTAAAATGGTGGTGCTTCACAGCTTTGTATATTAACTGAGTTGATTTTGTACTAACAGGTGTATTTGTTGTAGGGGCTTATCCCAGCTGTGGCACAGGTGTTCCCAGAAGCTGAGCATAGATTTTGTGTCAGGCATTTGTACCAAAATTTCTAAGTCCACTTCAAAGAGGAGGACCTAAAGAACCAGCTATAGACATGTGCCAGGTCAACCTGTATGAGGCATTGGGAGAAGAACATGCAGAAGATGAAAGAAATTGATCTAGCTGCCCATGAATGGTTGGAACAAATGCCACCTAATACCTGGGTAAGAGCTTTTTTCAGCACTTTCCTAAAGTGTGATGTGCTACTCAATAACAATTGTGAGGTGTTTAACAAGTACATCTTAGAGGCCAGAGAGCTACCCATTTTAAGTATGTTAGAGAGGATCAAGTCCCAACTAATGACTAGACACTACAACAAATAAAAGGAAGCTGAGACCTTTTGTTGGCACTGTTTGCCCTAAGATAAGGAAGAAAATTGCCAGGAATACTGAATTTGCCAATATATGTTATGCAATACCATCTAGTCAAGGAATATTCCAAGTGCAGTCTAAAGAAAACACCTACATTGTTGACATTTTGAGCAAACAGTGTGAGTGTAGGAGGTGGGACCTCACTGGTATTCCTTGTTCTCATGCTATATCTTGTCTAAGACATGAAAGGATACCTCCATAGACAGTCATCAGTGCTTGTTACTCTGTTGAAGTATTCACTACCGCATATTGTAGCAATATTTGGCCCTGCAAGGACATGGCAGACTGGGAAAAGGTTGGTGGACCTGCTGTTGCTCCACCAATTTATGAGAAAAGGGTTGAAAGGCCTCCAAAGACAAGGAAGAAAGTAGCACATGAGGTTCAAGGCAGAAATGGTCCTAGGCTTACAAAGCATGGATCCAAAATACATTGTAGCTAGTGCAAATCACCAGATCACAATGTGAGGACATGTGAGCTGAAGAAGGCAAGCATCACACCAAGTGGCATTGAAGAAGTACCTCCAATCAATATTGGTGATGTATGTATTTTCTTCTGGTACATTACAGTATACATTTTCTCCCTTCAATTGCTTACAATATGTGCTTCTAGGATGATATAGAGGTGGAGGCAGAACCACCAGAACCTTTTGAATACAATTTGCCAGAAGAAATGACACAGGAAACAATGCTTTCACAGATGCTTTCTCAGGTATGCACCACCATCCATTTATGTCTGATACTGGCCTTGTAATCAAACTCATATTAATATTTGTACTACATATGGAATGTTGTAGCCCACACAATGTAGCAACCTGAACCAGCAGCGTTGTTGATATAAATTAACTATACTCTATTAAATAGATTTAAGTAGGATTATCCGCAAGCGCACAGATATCATACCAGTGTCACATTTTACCCGGAGGTTTTAAATATCGTATCCACAGGGAACAGTTGTGATGATGACAAAGTATATAGACTTAACCCTACAATTAGGCTAGATCATATCAAGAAAGAGGAAATAGCTATTGCACTCTAGTTCTAATAACCGGTAAGCTTTGTATAATATCGTCTTATCGGGCAAGTAACTCGAATAGGAGAAGAAACAGAGTAATTTCCTACCAAGCACCTATAAGCCTATCAGTCCTATCAATGGAAAGTGGACTAAAGAGGATTCAACGCAGCTATAAAGTCACCTGCGCGAGCTACCACTATCCGGCTAATCAGGGGACATCCACAAGTAAACCTAGCCTATGCACCACGCCTACACTACGAAATACTACTTCAACCAAGTAATGACCAAGATCAAAGCACTCAATATGAGATGTGAACCAAAGAACAAATAAGAACAAGTTGCTTACTTGAATCGGAATGGCGAATATAAAAAAGTACCTCAAAACAGCCTCCGGGCGAGGGAGCTGAATCCGTAAGAATACAGCCACGAAGAAGCACCGACATGCCGGAACTCCTCCGAATCTCTACTCCTCTACTCAATCTCTCTAATCTCTAAACAAGACTAGATCTAGATGAACTAATCTCTCCTAATTGCTACATCTAGATGAACTAGAACTAGATGAACTAGAACTAGATCAACTAGAGGGACCCTAACCCTAATCTATGTGGAGAATATGAAGCACCGGGGTGTAGAATGCCTTCAGGAGGGGCCTTGGGGCGTCATTATATAGGCCGAGGTGGAGTAGGGGGCAAGGAACCACCACGCCATCGATCCGCGCCTTTCATCTTGTGTGCACCGCCGGATCAAACCGACCTTAGATCGATGGAGGAATGCTTTGATTGGGTTCCAAGGAAGCGTGGGAGGAAGACTCCGAAGGCGGCGGCCGAGGTGACCTAGGGGGCGCCGACCGGCCCCAGTGGTGGGGCCGGGCCGCCCCACCTGACTCCCCTATGGGTCCTCGCCGCCGGTGTCTTCTAGACCCTTCCCGAGTCTAATGATGATATTTTCCGACGCGGATAAGTTTTGTGATAATTATGCACTCTAATCCCTCTTTTATGCTTTTCTAGAATAATCCCTGAAAAATATAGAATATGCAAAACTCGTGAAAATTATCAGTTAAAACTCTAGACTAATGTGTATTCACGTATCCTTTCATGTCTAAAGTTCTAATAAATATTGACGTTATCCACCGTCAACAACTCCCCCAAGCTTACCTTTTGCCAGTCCCTTGGCAAACAACCTAAGCCTAATTATTAAAATATTTGGATCAGGAGTTGCTGCAATACTTTTATTTCTTTTAAGCACATTTGCTTTTAAACATAAATTTTCCTTCCTTTTAGACAAAAACTGCTCTAACTTTTAAACTTACCCATTTTACCTTTAACTATAGGGCTTTTCAGTTTTTGCATAAGTCTTGAGGAATCGAAAGATAGAACAATCAAGTCAAGCACTATGTCTCAAATTCTTCACAGTACTAATATTCCGGAGTTTTGTACATTTTCGAAATAAAACTCAGAGCATAATTGTATGACACCCTCAAATCTCTTATTATATATGGTATTTATAGATCTCACCGAGGCATTAATAATGTCATGCCTTCCTACAACTAAGAATTTATAGTGGAGCTTACAGGAGTGGCAATAACAAGGATGAACATACTTGCAATTCATATGTTGTAAAGTCAAACAATGGATCCACAGAGAATCGAGGCATACAATTAAATCAAGATGTGCATATGTATGGAATATGGTGGATAGGTGTATATATGGTATTTAGTGGCTAATACTAATTCTACTTTTGCTCTTTGAAGATAACTCCCTCCTTTAGAACTTAGAACTCTTCACGGGAAAATATGGGCTATCTTTACTCTCTCTTTCTTTCTCTCTTTTTTTTAATTAATTTGAGAGGCGGGCATCTATGTACCCATTGTTTTAATTATTGGGACACTTGTCCATCTTTTACTCCCCTTTTTCTTCTACTCTTTTTTTTTTACTTTTGTATAGCCACATGCATCCTTTGAATATAAATAATTGTAGAGATAATGATAAGAACTTAGAGCAATTAAATGGGGGCTGTCCTATAGGGTATATTTTTGGGTGTTTACTCCCAGGGTAGGAGAAAAAAATTTTTTAAGGTGGATCTACATGAAAGTGGAAATGACTGCGCTTACATCCCGAGAATAGGAGTAATGCATATATGGGTGGAGTGTGTAAGTGATCTTGATTTTAAAAAGCATGACAAGGCTCTCATAAGGTATACACCAAAGGTTGACTGAACTCAATGTAAAGCAAGCAGCATGAATGCGCAAATATTTTCCTAACTCTAAATGTATTATATGGCTTTGGTAGGAATTCAAACTTTATCATACAAGAGCTCATCATGTAAGATTTTAGATTTTCAAAATAAATCTCCAGAACTTAGTAATGCTAGGAATAAGATAAATAGCAGCTTAGACTTTCATGTATCATATCAATCAATTACCTAGACTTAGCTCAAACATATGCCTCCATAAATTTTAGGTTCAGAGTAAATTCTTATATCAAAGCAGTCATATCCAAAACTCAGGAGAATTCATGGTTGAAAACTAGGCACTTGAAAGGAATTACTGTAGAGCAACTATTCATCATCTCCAAGACAAAATTTTAAAAAGTTCTCTAGTTTTTTATTTGACTCTTACTAACTAGACACACTCTATGATCACACCTTAATACATAGATAAGTATTTTATTTTTTTTGATTTTAAATTTATTATTCATCTTTTTATTGGACTCACAAGACTCTAAAAACATGGACCTTCATGTGCCCATATATTTTTGGTATTTTATGACTATATAAAATAGACTCGATAATCGTCTAGGTATAGTTACCGATAACTAGGGGATGCTCCTCCCCCAATCTAGATGTTTGCAATACTTGGTGTTGATGATCTTTATAGTGAGCTTGTCTAGCGATAGTCCTAGTAGATCCACTAATAGACTCTCTCCTTATTATAATGTTGTTCCTGCATAATTTACACTCCAACAAGAAAAACTAAAACTCGAGGCTCGAATTTAATAAGAGGTTAGCGATCACCAATAAATGATTGATTATTCTTATGAGTTGATTTTAAATTGACAAGTTTTAGCAGGATTCTCTTTTTTAGGATTTTCTAGTTTAATTATGAAGAAATTAAATATGTGTGCATTATATAATTGTATTTTTTTTATGCCATCATAGAGAATATTTATTCTTATGGGGTTTAGGCTTTTCATAATACAAAAAGTAAATACAGAGCTATTATTATTTTTTTTATGCCACCACAAGAAATATTCCTACAGGGGTTACCACAAGTTTGTTCACGTGGGACTTTTAATATTTTATGATGCAAGAAATGAAGCAATAAAGATTTTTATTTTATTTTATTTTCTTTTTAATATTTATGAAGATGAATATGTTAAAGTAAAATTAATGTAGATAGAAATACTAATTAATTGGATAACTACCATATTACCTTATGGCAAGGGTACGGAATTTTAAGTTTACCGATAGGTCTTCTTCTTCCATTTTTGTGTATCTATCCATCTTGAGAGATGGAGGTCTTGATGGTTGCATACCTCTAGTGATGGTGATAATGTTACTTTTGTTCTTTGGTTTGGCCCATAGGTTGAAGTAGAGCTTTAATAGTAGCTAGCAAAGATCTTGCTCGGTGTGCATGTTCACGTAACTTTCACTTGTAGAATTAATAAACTTTGCTCGATGTGTTGTCCTATTTGTAAAACCAAGGTAGAGATCAAGTGCATGGGCTCTGCTGGTGAAAAACACCAACAGAACCAAATTTATTCCTTTATTTATTTTTTCTCTATCCTTAGGCACTTTGAATAAGGTAAAGTTGGTGTTACATGATTTGTTTATTTATGACATGAGTGGTAAGATCAAAAGCTTAAGCATTGAATGTTGCATTTAAGTTTACATGGTAAAAAATAAAATTGTTTAACCAACATAAGGATTGTCTATCTCTATATAAATTTTTAAATGAGTATGACTATCATCTTCCCAAGATGGAATATAACGTTTTTGCTTGTTTGGTTAAGACTGAGATTAAGAGAATGGTGCCATGAACAATTTTAAGGAACAAAGCATGTTGAGTTAATTATGTTAATCAATTTAAGTTGTAACCCTAACATGTTTGTGTCTGCATTTATGTGTGCACCAAGATCAAGAGGAGAGTAGTGACCACTTACCTTAGGATATTACCTTCATTATTAGAGCGTGACGGCACTAAGTGATGAAGGGTAAATGACTGGTGGTCCTTTCTCTTGCATCTTGAGTTGTTCATGTACATCTTGTCTCCCCTGTTGCACTCATTCTTTTGCCATCTTTTGCTTCTTTGATCTTTTGACTCTTTTCACTCCAGTCATTATTATGCCTGCAATAGATTAGTGGACAATACATACCCGAAGGAGTATACAAATTTTAAACATAGGTTGCTTGCCCAGTATTTTATTTTGTTCTGTCTATGCTAATGAAAAGATAGTATTGATATTTTTTTTAGCATAGATCATGTTTTATACAGGCATGGCTTGAGGCAAAGTAATTTGTATTAGAAGATAAAGTGAATAAACCATTAATACTCACAATTCTTTTATCCATGATGAATGAGTTGTGCCTTCTTCTACAAAGTTATTGAAATTCATGATGTACCCTACTTCATCTCTAATTTAAATTTATCTAATGACTTACCCAAATTAAATTTAAAAAGTTTTCTATAGGGGTTAGTCTACAAAATATCTAATGTCTATTACAACAATTTCTAGTTCAATAACCAAGCTAAACTCCATGTCTAATTTTAGTTAAGGAAGGCTATTTAACCTAAGCACCACGCTTAATTCAAAAAGCCTTTGAAAGTATGTATACACTACTTTCAAACTAAATCTTACTAGAGCAGACAAAGGAAATATAAAAGTATTGTAGAGATTTATTCAAAAAGAGATGAAAGAGTATGATTAACAAATTGAATAAAGGTAGAGAAAACCAATATTAGCAACATAGGATTTTCTAAACAAGGCCATTCCCCAAAGCTTGGATTTTGCAAAGTAAAATTAAGTTTGATGGATTAATTTAAATTATGATGGTTGTTTTGATATACTTGGTGCTGCCATTAATCATTTTCTCACTTTAAACCTAGAATGGTTAGTGACAAAAAATACCCAAGGGAATATTTTGATAATTATAACTCTATGCTCAATTCATAAGGGTATTACAAAAAAAAGGTGCAAACTTATATTATTTTTTTAGAGTGGTTATTTTGGGACACAAATTTGTTCTTAGAAAACCTTTTGATTATCCAATTGGTGAAGGGTTTCCTTTAAAACATTAGCCTTTATGTACCTATATCAAGATTACAACGAGATCTACAATATTTATGATAAACATATGCGTCTACAACCACCCTTTTAAAAAATTTTATGAACAGGTAAATGAGAGGGTTGAAAATCTCGTGTGGGTAATGTTAGAGAGACCAAAAGACTCAGAAGATTTCTTATATGAGCATGGATTCGATAAAGTGTTAATGAGATAATTCCCATGCTCATCGATGTGATCTCCCTTTTCAAACTCCAAGGGTGTCTCTTCATGGTTATCTATAGGCAGCAAGTTTGTCTCTATTATTTCATGCCTATGACATTTATTGGATGTTTTATTTTTTAGAATTTCCCATAAATTGATATCCCTAATGTTGGTCTCTAAAGTTTTCTCTAAACTTGGGTGAGTTCTGTTTATTAAAGAAATTAATTTAAGCTCACCATTTGAATTTAAACCAAGTTTAGATGCTAGTACTAAGGCTTCGTCTTCTTCCATCCATTCTTTTACAATAACATATGTATTTCTAGTATGTTCCATGCATTTCTGCCATTGTCGTTGCTCTTCTTGGGCATTCCTATGACTTTTATTCTTGAGATGTCTTGATAGATTTCTAGGGTCATTATAAAGTTTAGTAGAAAGAGTATAAAAAGATTTTATTGGGGTCAAGGATGGGTTTAGAGATGGGTTCGAGACATTTATTATGGGCATAGAAGGGGAGAAGATAGAATTTACTCCTAAGTGGCTTGGCTCTTCTTCTATGGCATCACTTTCGACATGTCATCCTTGAACTCTTTCCAATGTCTTTCAGGAGGGAAAGGAAGTTGACGATACTTTTTCCAAGATGCTCTTCCGAGAAGATTTGATGTGTATTGATTTACGAGCATCTTAACTAATTGGAAGTCTAAATCATCAAAGTAGAATTTCAAAGGTTTAGGATTGATAGCTAAATCTTGGAAATGAAATGATTATGTTTTGGCTACCAAGACTTCCGTGTCCAGTTTGGGTGATAAGTTATCCCGAATCATATTAATTAGACATGGACACAGACTCATAGCCGTGTTTTATGATAGGTTCTATAGATTTTGTGGCCCAAAGCTTTCGCGTATGCCTTAACGATAGATAGAAATAGAATTAAAAGCATCCATAAGGATGAACACAAAAATAATGAAGAGAATGGGATAAAATAAGAAAAGATAAAAGTATAATACAAGATTAAGCTAAACTAAGTCAAAATCAGCAAACCGTTCCCCGGAAACGGCGCTAAAAAAATGCTTGTTGGTATAAATTAACTGCACTCCATTAAATAAGATTTAAGTAGGATTATCCGTAAAGCGCACAGATATCATACCATACCAGTGTCACATTTTACCCGAGAGGTTTTAAATATCGTATCCACAGGGAACAGTTGTGATGATGATAAAGTATATAGACTTAACCCTACAATTAGGCTAGATCATATCAAGAAAGAGGAAATAGCTATTGCACTCTAGTTCTAATAAACGGTAAGCTTTGTATAATATCGTCTTATCGGGCAAGTAACTCGAATAGGAGAAGAAACAGAGTAATCTCCTATCAAGCACCTATAAACCTATCAGTCCTATCAACGGGAAGTGGACTACAGAGGATTCAACGCAGCTATAAAGTTACCTGCGCGAGCTACCACTATCCGGCTAATCGGGGGACATCCACAAGTAAACATAGCCTATGCACCATGCCTACACTACGAAATACTACTTCAACCAAGTAATGACCAAGATCAAAGCACTCAATATGAGATGTGAACCAAAGAACAAATAAGAACAAGTTGCTTACTTGAATCGGAATGGCGTTTAAAAATGTACCTCAGAACGCAGCTCCGGACGAGGGAGCTAAATCCAGAAGAATACAGCCACGAAGAAGCACCGACATGCCGGAACTCCTCTAAAATCTCTACTCTACTCAATCTCTCTAATCTCTAAACAAGACTAGATCTAGATGAACTAGTCTCTCCTAATTGCTACATCTAGATGAACTAGAACTAGATGAACTAGAACTAGATCAACTAGAGGGACCCTAACCCTAATTTATGTGGAGAATATGAAGCACCGGGGTGTAGAATGCCTTCAGGAGGGGTCTTGGGGCGTCATTATATAGGCCGAGGTGGAGTAGGGGGCAAGGAACCGCCACGTCATCGATCCGCGTCTTCATCTTATGTGCACCGTCGGATCAAACCGACCTTAGATCGACGGAGGAATGCTTTGATTGGGTTCCAAGGAAGCGTGGGAGGAAGACTCCAGAAGGCGGCGGCCAGATGCCACAGGGGGCGCCGGCCGGCTCCAGGGTGGGGCTGGCCGGCCCTACCAGGACTCCCCTGTGGGTCCCGCTGCTTCGGGTGTCTTCTAGACCCTTCCTGAGTCTAATGATGATATTTTTCGACGCGGATAAGATTTGTGATAATTATGCACTCTAATCCCTCTTTTATGCTTTTCTGGAATAATCCCTAGAAAATATAGAATATGCAAAACTCATGAAAATTATCAGTTAAAACCCTAGACTAATGTGTATTCATGTATCCTTTCATGTCTAAAGTTCTAATAAATATTGACGTTATCCACCGTCAACAAGCGTGGACCATTGCCTAAGTCCACATTCATACAATCCAACCAACCAACAGCAAGACCAGTAGTTCTCACTACTGCAACTAAGGTAGGCAAGGCAAGACTGAGCAGGAAGAAAGTGCCTACTAGAAACAGAAAACAAGACAAGCAGGCTGGTAAAGGTGGAGGAAAGAAGGGCAAGAAGAATGGTGCTGCTGGCAAGAACACCTGACAATGCTGCAAGTGCTTGTTGGCATGGTTATCTAACTTTTGGAGACTGGGATAGGATAGCAATATAGTTGCCTTTTGTGGATAGCAACTTACTTTTGTATAGCAGTATACCTGCCAAGTTATCAACATTACAGAGATAGCACTTGTAGTGCATAGCAACATCTCTCTCTTTTGTAATGCATAAATATTTGCATGCAAATGTCCTAGTCTATATACTTAATGCCTGGATGTAAAACATTTGGCGAAGTAAGCATCTCAGTGTAGTTGGCACAATTGTTATGTGTTCTTGTCCATTTGCCTTGTTCACAAATGAAATCTGTTATGGTCAAATTTGCCTTGTTCACAACACACATGCCAAACATGTCCGCAAACTCGCCTTGTTCAACAAACTCGGTCTCAAACAAAACAAACAAAACCATTAACATGTCTAATAATACAACTCAGATGCCATACATTACTAGTTCAACCACAAACTCTACTCCCTACACCAACTTGAGCTGAACAAACAGCAGCACAAGTTGCACAACAACCATTACAATGCCTATAAACAGAATGCATTTCACAAGCCATGCAATACCATAACCTAAACTAATCAAGGTCCTGAGCTCAGCTTGCACAGCCATGCCATCTCCAGCTTCCACATCCATGTTCTGCTGCACAAGAGGTTGATTAACTTTATCACCTTGCATTAAAGCTGCCTTTTCTTTTGCTTCGTCATCCTCCAAATACTTGATGTAGTCTGCTTCCCAAAGAAAAAATGGACAACCAGTTCCTTTCTTCTGCAAATTTAATCACATAAATAGACTTCACAGACTGACAACTACTCAACTGACTATAAGATCTCATCCTTGGACTCTAAATGCACAAATTCTGAATGAACCCTAAGTGTCAAATCACACTTACATTGTGCGCAGAGCAAGTGTAGAAGATCTCATCCTTGGACCATGGCTGCTTGGACCGGCACTGTACTACCCTGTGGCGTTGGCAACGCGGGCAGTCTATAAGTTTTGGCTTGCCCCCAACCCTAGTGGCAGCAGCTGAGCTCGATTTGGCGGCCATCCCCCCCTGCGCCGGCGACTATAGGGCCCTCTAGGGCGGCCCTCCAGCAGGACTCCTCCTCCGCCCGTGCCACCGCCGTGGACAGGTCCCCTCACCGGTGTCACCCTCGTGCGCCTCCTTCTCCTCTTGCTCGTGAATTCAGAGAGAAGAAAAGGAGTGAGAGTGAGAAGATGACAGGGACCGGGAGGGTTTTTGCTAAAGAAACTATGCACCTGCGGGGTCACGTGCGACGACAGGTGCGTCCCCTACCAGCGTGGACATCCACGTAGGCTGCGGGACGGCTCCTGGGCTGATTTGGACCAAGATGGGCCTCATTAAGCAGATTGGGGACCTCGACATGCGATTTCGTAGATTGGGGACCCAAACGAATTTGGCCCAATACTTTAGGGACCGGCCATGCAATTTACTCAAAAATATAAATTTTAATTTGATCTGTACCCAAGTAATTGCAGCCACACTCAAAGATATATAGTTCAAAAGGAATTAATAACAAGTTAATTCACCTGAAAATCAGGAGGACCACAGCTGCTGAAAATCACCTGCAACATGGGAACAAAATTTGCTGTAATTTTTGAACCTCTATCAGCGGCAAATTTGTTGACATCCCACAAAACATGATAATGGCAGGTACTACTTCGTTCCCTCCCGGCAAAGACTAAACCATGAATTAGACAATTCCGTCATATAGTGTTTAGCCTATCAAACAGTTCATAGTTTTGATTGGAAAGTTCAGATTTCTTCATTCAGTATCCGTGCATAAACACTGAGCTATAGGAGTAGAAAACTTACGAAAAGAGAGGAGCAGCATGTGTAGGAAACAAGAAGGCAGAGATCAAAGGATCTCACCGTGGCTCAGCATCTTGTTGCATAAGGGCAGCACATGGCCCCAACTTCTTGTATGTGGCAAGCAATTCGGTCAAGTACTAACTGCAAGAAACCAATGACAATTATCGAAGCTATGATAGTATCTTCATTCAATTAAACCAAACAAGAAAAAGAGGGCAAAAGAGCAATATTGACATCAGTACTTGCTGGATAAAAACACAGAAGAAATCGTCGTGGCAGTGACTCAAGTAATTCCATGGCAATCGATTTTGCTGGACTATGTAGAGCTGGTGACTTTGACCAATCCAGATGATCTAGGATAACATTCAAGACTCTTCCAGACACAAGTTTTCTTCCTGGCTGCTCTCGCAGGGATGAATCCCAGTGCCGGACTAACCTGCTCAAGAAGAAAATTGTTGACAGTACTAAGTGTGCGGTGTGCCATGACGCAGAGGAATCACCAGCCCATATCATCTTCGGATGCGTAGCTGCGAGGCAGTTCTGGGGAGCTATCCAAATACACACACAGGTTGATTGGCCGATGAAGTAAATGCATGAGATCGCAGCGCCGGAACACGTTCCAAAAAAACACTTCCGAACTTTCCTGCTGCTTTGCTGCTGCCTGCTGGCACATCTGGAAGAGAAGAAACAATACAGTATTCAGAGAAGACAGGATCACGCTTTCTGCAACCTTGGCTGCATGCAAATCTGAGGCTGCGCTATGGAAGGCGAGATTACCAAAGAAGGATAAAGAAGTGGGAGGTGAACGCATCGTCGTTGCTGGACTCTGTGGCGCCGGCGCGCGCGGAAGATCTCCTTCTCCGTCGAGCGCGAGGAGTAGCGCGAGTGTGATGGGCGGCGATGCCTTCCTTTCTCACGGCAATTCGTTTCGTTATCACGGCAATCCCTTCCGATCTCATAGCGTTGATCGTGTGGTGAGTGATATGCGGGCGATCGGTTCCTTCATATTTGGTTTTTGAGGAGTACGGGGATTCGAACGCCGACCCCGCGGAGTCCGTCGCGTGGGCACTGGAGGTGGGGGGAAGCGCCGCTTGAGGCTTCAGCTTCGTTTCAGGCCATAGTATTTGGTTGTAGTATGTAAGGATTGATTAAGAGCCTTAGATTTTAATGATGTTGGATTCCTGTGTATATTTTTTGGGGTATGCAATGGTTGGAGACCCTTAGCGGGGGACGTATTCTTGGGTGGATGGAGTATAATTTAACAATTCCATTATAATAGAGATGTTTCAGCCTCACTGTTTCTGACAAGATCAAGTTTTTGTTTGGATACGGTGACGAAAGTTTTGCTTATATAACATCAAATGTTACATAGAATGTTGGAAAAGGTTTTCGGATACTAATAAAAAAATAAATTATAGAACTCGTCAGAAAACCACGAGACAATTTTTATACTAATTAATTCGTCATTAATTAGCATATGTTTACTGTAGCATCATATTGTCAAATTATAGACTAATCAGCTTTAAAAAATTCATCTCGTAAAATAGTCACAATCTATGTAATTATTTATCTTTTACTCTATATTTAATACTCCATACATGTGTCCAAAGATTCAATGGGATATGACAAATCTTTTACCCTGCTCATCCATACACCTAACAAGAATAAATAGGCTTTGTTTGGTGGAGCTGCAGCCTGGCATAAGCGGATGATGGACCATTAGTGGTACAGTGTCAATTGTCTAGCTAAACTCTTCGGTAACTACAGGTGATCGATCACTGATAACTCGGCTGTTCGTTCAGACAGCATTGGCACACTTCCAAGAACAGAGCTGAAAAGATTTAGAATCGGCAGGGACACATGCTGCCTTGGGTCAGTGAGGTTTGGGAAAAAAGAGAATTGAAGCGGAGCGCCGGTAGTGAGAGAGTGATGGATGGCCGAACCTGGCAGGGATGGGATGGGATATATACCACCATAAAATTTAGTTAAAGTTTAAAAAATTTAACTCGGCAACTTTATTAATATTATATTTTTTTATCGGAGAAAGTTTCTCTGGCTTCTCACCCATCGAAGCACTGTTCACGCAAGCCCCGCCACACGTGGAGTCCACATGCACAATTTATTTTTTTATCAGCTTTTCTTTTTTTTGTCCGCTTTATATTTTTCCCTCCTAAGTCGGCGCACTCGCGTCTAATTCACCGCACAACCATCGTGTGACAGTCAAGAAAAGTCCTCCATATGCATAGGAGGAATTCACCATACCGGACTCCTCCACTGGCAGTCCTATCAGTGAAACCATATTTTGTAATGTCTGCCTCAATGATTTTATGGAATCTGCCATTATAAAGGAGGATATATATTGTCTTGAAATACAAAAGGCTATCCAGCGTAAAAATCACTAGCTTCTACCATTCATCGTGGATTTTCAAATTTTGCGTTAATCATTCTTAGAGATAACTTTGAGTAGTTATTACTGTCTTTTATAAGCAAATACGTATATTATACCATGTTAAAGAAAAAAAAGGCATAACTATATACACAGCTTTAGGCCTCTTACCGCTACAAACAAACGAAGCCCATAAGAACACCAGTTCACCACAACACACAGGCACGATCACCAATTGCCGCACGGACCCTCCTAGTCTACTATTCATTTAGGGACGAGGAACGTAATGTGGTGTATTGAGTACAAAATAAATGTAATGGCTGTCCATAGTACAAAAACATTATTATAACAACACGTGTCAAAAGTCATTTCTTAAAAGAAAATAAGTATATATCCACGAGATCAACATGTAATCTACACTCATTAGTCATTTCCTAAACAATAACATCATGTTGGAGCTACAAAAGAAATCTACTATTAACAAGATTTCCTTATTAGTTAGTAATATTACAACCACAAAAAATATGGAAATAATAAACTAAGAATATCCGTAGCCTATTTAATCATATATTCCATAAAAATAAATTTAATAACATATTGACATCAATCAAGATTTGAGTAATTACTAAACAATCATAAAATAGAAAGGAAATAAATACCATACTTAGCATCTTTTTGGATCCCATATAGTTATCAAGGTATTATTTGAATCCTCAGCTAATATCTTCCTACCACTAAACTAAAAATTAACTACCAGTCATTTTTTTCAAGCTAACATAGCTAATAGTTTTATTAATTCTAAATGTGTCCCTCTATCTTAGGAAGCAAATGAACCCTTGAAAAAACAAATGCAAATAAATCTTGAACGAAATCAAATAATTAAGTACCACTCCAGAATATTTATTGATTACTGTAATTACTAATTAATTTTGTTGGGACTGTGGGCAGTGGACACTGCAAGCTGCAACTACAGTTACACTGTGCGCGCCTCAGGCCCACCTGTCACTGATTCTCAATAGGCCTCTTCTGGACTTGATCGATGGGCCTTTGGGCCCTCTATAAATCCAACCAGTCTTCCTCGTCTCCGTCGACGTCGCCGTTTCCGTCCCCGGAAAGGAAAAGAGAAGGAAGGGGGGTGGAGAAGAAATTGATTTTAGCGAGGCCAAGCAGGGGGCGGGATTAGCGGGAGCACGCTGAGTGAGCGGGATCGCGGCGGATGGCGGCGGCGGATAGGCAGCTGGTGGTTGCCGTCGAGGGGACGGCGGCGCTGGGGCCCTACTGGTCCACCATTGTGGCGGAGTACGTCGAGAAGATCGTGCGGTACGTCGGCGCCCCCCTGTGCTCTTCTGTTCCGTTCCCTGCACCGGTGTTCCCTTTCAGGTCGAGTACTCTTTCATCAGGTTCTAGTGCGCGAGAGAAGGGGAACTTGGATGGGGGAGAAGTTGTAAGGGGGAAATTTCTTCTTGCCTTTTCGCTAGGGTTTAGAGAGAGAACCAGGCGCAGGAAGTGTTCACCGTGCCGATCGCTAACTATTTTAAGCTTTCGGAGCTTGAGGTTGGGTTATTTGATGTTTCCTGATTGGGTTCTCTTGTTGATTTAATCGTTACTCACCAGGAAGAAGCCAAGGACCTCTTCTATGTTAGTGATTTGTATGACGGAAGGTGTTAGTGATTTGTATGATGGAAGTGCCTATATATAGATCCTATGGGAGTGTTTGGTTGCTTGGGCTAAGCTAGCCAGGCTTAAATTTTAAGCCAGGCTAGCTCAAGCCTGGCTCCAGTAATACAAACTGCTGTTGTTTGGTTCACTTGTATCAACTAAGCCTGCATAGCAGATTTGTTGTTTGGTTGCCTGGCTATAGCGATAGAAAGACCTTGCACTGCATTCTGGTGGACTTACCTCTATCGTACATCTGCAATAAGATCAAGATGCAATTAAAATTTGGAGACAAAATTTGTCAAACAACGAAGCATAGATTGATTCCAAATCTGAAATCTCTCGTTTTTTTTTCCTTCATGGTACAGCCCAAGCATTGAAAAATAGATTAAGTACACAAAATCTATTCCCAAAATCAAACATCGAAAGAACAACAAAACAAACAGCCAAAATCCACCGCTCATGCTTGTTGGTGTCCTGTAGCCCGCCGCTTGCTCCTGCGACTTTACTTGAATAGAAGGCCGATTTGCAACGAGTAGAAGGCGCTGGAGCAGGAGATGGAAGAGGAGGAAGTAGAAGACGCGGAGGCCGAGCTCTCATCCATGGCTGCACAGCCAAGCTTGCTCATCCATGGTGCAGACGCTGATTCGGAGGCGGGGAAGCTAGATTCGGTGGCGGGGAGGCACGATTCAGTGACGGAGGAGCACGATTCAGGCGCTAGTTTCCTGCCGTTGCGTTGCCCAGGTGAGCCACCCTGCAACTACGGTGGAGCTCGCGCGGGCTGGCGAAGCTCGCATGGTGACTGGCATTGCTCGCTTGGTGCTCAGTAGATCCAGTGCGGTAGCTGCGCCGCTATCTCGTGGTGGCCGGCGGTGTACTAAAACACTCGCAGATGGTGCTCGCGCAGCAACGAAGAGCGGTGGAAGAGATGAGGAGGTGAGCAGACGACGCAGCGGGAGTTAGCCAAGCCTGGCTCCATGGAAACGCTCGGCCTCCGCGTTCTCCCTAAGCCTGGCTAAGGGCGTGTCGGTGCACTAGCAGGGCCTGGCTTCATGTCTTAACCAGTCTACCAAACACTCGGAAGCTGCACAACAGAAGCCTGCGTAGGGATAACGCAGGCAACCAAACACTCCCTATATAACTGCCTAATTGGTGATCAGGCAGGCTACCACTGGCTGGATGAGCTAGCCAATTTTTGGAACTGTGCTCATGGAGGTAGTCACTGCGATGTGGCTTCTCACGTAGCTCCTTTTGTAAATGCCATCCCGGTTATTTTATTTATCTGTATCATGGCTTCAATCTTCCATGTAAATTTGTTTGTTTTTAAAGAAAATAACCTGATTAGCATGCTAGCAATCTTGGTCAATGTTTTGCACTCCAGGTCCAGTACCACCATCATAATTCATTTTTCATGCAATGTGACCTTTTAATTTAGTGTGACTGATTCGTGGAGAATTAAAATTTTGTGCAGGAGCTTTTGTGCAAGTGAACTGCCAGGGCAGGTAATTCTGTCCTGACGATTCTTTTTTATGAGTTTCTCAATTTATGCATGCTATTCCACTAATTGTGTCAATGCATACCCATGCTTCATTTGTGCAGAAGCTTGCAGGGGCTCCACCTGAGCTTGCATTAGTTGTTTTTCATACTCATGGACCTTACAGTGGTATGCCTTTATATTGTTCATTCATGTCCATGACCATATCAACTGATATGAACTCTTATCAAATCGGTAACTTGTGAACATTTTGCAATTCAGCTTTTGATGTGCAGCGAAGTGGATGGACAAAAGATATCGATGGTTTCCTATCATGGTTATCTGGAATATCATTCAGTGGTGGAGGATTCAGTGAAGCTTCTACTTGTGAAGGTCTGGCTGAAGCTCTGAAGGTATTGACAAGTAATGTTGTTTGAAATTTCTTTTCGGATCCTGAGTTCTTCGTGGACTTGGGAGATTTTGTTAGACCATTCAAAATCTCAACATTTTTCATATTTTTGAATTTGTTTTTGTTATGAGAGCATGATGTCGACATTGTACTTTGTTTCACCATTTTGCCTACTATCCCATTGGTTTGTTTTGTTTTTAGCCAGTTCTCTATGGAAAAAAAGATATATTATAGTTCCACTTGGTGGCAAACATTTATTTCTAACTATCCTTGCAGGTGAAGATATCACTACATATTTTCTTATATTGTTGTTTAATTACTTTTCATAAGTGGTAAAGTATTCTGTACATAACATTGTGTTCGCATCATTTTGAATCCTGGCCAGTTAGTAAAAACACCTTGATCAGAAGCTCTGCCTTTCTTTGTCTTATATATATAATCTATAGAGTATGCATCAGTAATCATCACTTATTACCAATAACCTATGTAAATTGGTAATTGCCCAGATATAAGCATGCAGTGAAACAATTATGATAATGAAGGTCTGCGTGCTAGTCTGCTTGCATCATTTTCGGGTATCAGTCAGTCCATTTTGCTCGTGATAATGAAACTTACATGTTGGAAAAGAGCTGAAAAAACTTTGGTGATACGGCATTCATTTTTCTTTTCTTTGAACATATTGGTTATTTCATTTCTAGTTATTGTGCCTAATGTAAGCTGTTGTCCACATTTTTTTTGTCCATAATTTTTTATTGTTTGTCATGATGATCATTTTTTGTGCAACTAGATACTTCAAGGCAGTCCTAATACAACTCAAAGTCATCAAAACCATGAAGCACAAAAGCATTGCATACTTGTCGCTGCAAGTAATCCTTATCCTTTGCCGACACCTGTATACTGTCTTCCTACTCAAAGTACTGATCAGAAAGAGAACATTGAGACATCAAAAGAACCTTCTATTGCTGATGCTGAGACCGTTGCAAAGTCATTTGCTCAGGTGCTGCATGAAGTCTGTCATGGTTTGTTATTGTTTTACTGTGTCTCAATGCAACATCTGTAGCATTTGGTTGATTCTATTTCTTTTTTTGATGCAGTGCTCTGTCTCACTGTCGGTGATATCTCCAAAACAGCTTCCAACATTAAAGGCGATATACAATGCGGTAATGTTATCACTTGTAGTAGACATGAACCTTCTTCTATTCCTTATTTGTGCTTCTTTTAGTTCTTTCATTCATTATTCTATTGATGCTCAAACATTAGGAACTTTTGACTGCAAGGATTCTTCTATTATACTTTCAATCTGGCCCCTCACTTTTGCTTCGTGGCCATGGAACAAAGAGTGGTTACTACTTTAGTTTTTGGCAACATTTATTATATGACCATATCTGTAGCACAAATATTGTCACAAAAACCAAAAATGAGATCAATTAGTTCTGTAAGATTTTGTGACAGCTATACTAAATCAGAGATGGCATTAAATTCATTAGTATATTACTAGCTAAAGTTGTAATTGAATCTTGCACCATCACTGATTTCCGCAGTTGCCAACATTATCCTTTTAATCTTTATTATGTGATATAAATTGTTAGCCTATAAGGCCTTCAACAATTGTGATTAACATGCGCATAACACTTACTCCATATTCTGCTGCAGGGCAAGCGAAACCCTCGAGCTGCTGATCCATCAGTCGACCATGCAAAAAATCCACACTTCCTTGTTTTACTATCTGAGAATTTCATGGAGGCGCGAACTGCTCTGAGTCGTCCTTTACATGGAAACTTGGCCCCAAATCAAACCATAACGAAGATGGACACTACACCTGCAGTGTCTATGACAGGATCAACTTCAAATGCCAACCCCTCAGGTTGAGAAAATGTTAATGTTAGGCACAGTTTTTCTATAAGATTGTTCCTGGTTCTGCCCTTTGTAGAAAGAAAATGTTGTTGATGTGATATCTGCGCATGGGGATGTAGGAAAACTTTGTAAAAGAGGTTAAGGTGTTTACACCTAGTTTAGTGAGAATTGGTTTAACAAATAGTTTCAATTTGACTTAAGGAAAAATTAAATAAGTCAACTTATTCTGGAAATTCCCCCTTTGGTCTGCATGCCTAACATATGATAGAAAAGGCGCGGATTTGCATATGCCATTCCTTTATCCATTTTTTCACATAGTGTACCTTTGTGGGTTGAAGCATTGTGCTTGTGATGCTTTATAGTGGCGAGAACACATAAGATATTTGGATTACTTTTGGGTCTGATGAGGTTTGATTGCTTGTTGCACTGAAATGTTCCACCTTCAGTTTGCTGAATACTTTCTATCCTATGATTACAAAAGTAAACATACTAAACATAGAAGTTGTGTGATATATTTCTTGTCGCTTGTATCAGTGGATGCCAATATGTTCCCAATGTCAGTGTGGATGAATGTTTTGCTCAAATTTGACTACGACAAGTGCCGTTAAGGTTTTAATTGGCAAGCTGTCCTGTTTGTGTTATTTAGAGTACCAAGATGTTTATCCGTCATTTGTTTAAATCAACCAGAGTTTGTCATAATCAACAGTGTGATTGATATATTGTGTGGCTTACACACATTAACTTAAATGTATCTCATAGTACTCCCGTATATTAGTTCTTGTTAAGTGGTTGCATCATTTGTTCATGGAATAAATTTTTAGTAGTCTAAATTGCAATGTGCCGTAGAACACTCGTTAGTCACATTTCCGACTTTCAAGAGTTCATCTGTAATCTTCTTTAAATAATGCTGTTATGATAAATTGATTCATCTAAATATTGTAATCTGCTTTTGCCTATTTATCCATGTTATATTGCCTACCTTGACATGATGACTAATTCCATTTGAACATTTCTAGTGAATGCAATGACAGGCCGTCAACCAGTTGTTGGAGGTATTTCTACCACAACTGTTAAAGTGGTAAGCTGCACTGTTATTGGAATTTGTCTGTTTGTTTTTCATCATTCTAATAATACCTTTAAAATTTTTTGTTTTTGTAGGAACCAGCAACCATGCCACCGATAGTTTCTGCACCTGCTTTCTCACATGTAACACCTATTTCAAATGTGGCTTCACAAGGAATATCAGCACTGCAAACATCATCACCATCTCTTATTTCACAAGAAGCAAATATGGCAAATGATAATGTGCAGGAACACAAGCCTATAATAAACCCTGTTCAACAGCCAGTTCGGCCTGGTGGTCATGGCAGCCTCCTCAACAATTTGTCACAGGTTCGGTTGATGAACACGGCTTCTTTAGGAGGTGGAGCTACCTCGATGGGACTGCCTAACATGGGGGCAACACCAATACAAGTCCACATGTCAAACATGATATCAAGCGGCATGACATCAACGCCTTCTGTCATATCCTCTATGTCTGGACCTGGACAACCTATTGGTACTCAACAGATTGTACAGAGCACAGCTCTTGGTTCCTTTGGCTCAAACACTTCTACTGCATCAGGCAATTCAAATATTGCTGTATCATCCTCTCTCACAAACAATCAAAGCAGCATGGGCATGGGTCAATCAGTGCAACCTGTGGCACAAGGAGGCTTGATGTCTGGTTCACAATTAGGACAAGGTGGAATTGGTGCAAACCAAAATGTGATGAGCAGCCTTGGACCTACTACAGCTATCTCTTCAGTGCCTGCGATGATGCCAACACCTGGGATGGTCCCACAGACAGGAGTCAATTCCTTAGGTGTGAATAACAATCCTGCTATGAATATGCCTATTACACAGCATGCCAACGCCCAACAGTCACCACCAAAGTATGTCAAAATTTGGGAGGTAAAGGTTTCCTCACCTTTTAGCATTTACATATACATAGACAGCATCCCAACTCTGTAGAGTATAACATAGAAATGAGTTGATTGCATTAAATGGTAAGTGTAATGCAGAGCAGATGAATAATAGGCAATGTTATCAAGTCATCTAGTCAATCCTAGTCACCATGGGACCGACCAGGCAACCGACATGATTAGTCATTGACCAGGGCGACTAGTTGGCCCTTGTCGGTCCTAGTCGCCCCCTAGTTATCCTATATATATCAGGACTATTATACCAAATGTATACTAATATACTATATGTTTTAGAGTACAAATCAAGCATGAAGATAACTCTGGGGTGATGGCTGCATGTAGAGTAGCAAATTGGACTGGAGAACATGAGCCCAAGTGGCCTAAGCTATCCTAGATGCAACCCATGTCCTAAATTCCCCAGCAATTCCGGTCGTCCACCCCCTAGTCTGCCGGCTAATCGGACGACCAGAAAACTTATCGGCCTAATCGAGTTGTAGCCCCTGATCGAGTCCAGGGTACCGACTAGGACGACTAATTGTGATAAATTGGATGGCTAATCGCGATTAATCAGACGACTTGATAACACTGTTTGACACTTTGACAGTAATAGGAGCCTTTGGCTCTGCTGTGGCTGTGTTACTGTAGACTACAAAAATTGGGAGTTACATTGCACACAATGTTTGTTTGTTGGCCATACAGTTTTCAATAACAACAACTGATGTTTGCCATCTATCTGTGTTTCAGGGAACTTTATCTGGCCAAAGACAAGGACAGCCTGTATTTATTTGTAAACTCGAAGTAAGTCTTTGTTTGCATTATTGAACTCCCAATTTTCCCAAAGATACATATCTTGTAAGATATTAATAGAAGTTTGTAGTAGCTCTTTTCTTCTGCAGTCTTACTAGTAGAAAGAGTGGTTCCTGAGATATGTGTGACATTTCAATGCTCTTCATAGATCTGTATGAAAAACACTTTTATGCTTGTTCAACTAAATCTTGTGTTATCTTTGACCCATCTTTTTTGTTAAGACTGGAGATAAACTAGTTTTGAATAAACTCCTGAATTTGTAATCGTGCTTTCTTAAACTTCAAGTACAAGGCATTAAAACCTTTTAGAAAATGGACTGCATCAATTGCCACCAATGCCCATTTTCAGCCATGGTTTGTGATCACCTTCAAAGCTGGAATCTTACTCGTGCAGCTCTTTTCATTTTCATTTTCATTTTCCTTTTCCTTTTGACATTTCTCACTTTAGCAATATCTGACAGGGTTATAGGAGTGGAACAGCGTCTGAAACGTAAGTGTGTGATTCTTTGCGATAAACCTTATATTTTCTTGAATCTCTATTTCATACAGTGTTTTCTGTTGATTACTTTTTTTTTATGGTTGAGGTAATTATTTCTTGTCGGTAGTATTAACAATGGAACCCTTTTCTGGTACTTTTGAATTGTGTGTCCTGACTTAGTATATAGGAAACTGAAAGCCATACTTTCTGTATGCAGACTTGCAGCAGACTGGCCAGAAACTATGCAGATTGTTCGCCTCATAGCCCAGGAGCATATGAACAACAAGTTTGTTTCTGAACTCATTCTTTTTAACATCCACTTGTTGCATCATTTTCTTGTAATGTGCTGTGAATGACATGTCTACTTTGTCATTCTGCAGACAATATGTTGGCAAGGCAGACTTTCTAGTTTTTCGAACTTTAAATCAGCATGGGTTTCTTGGACAACTACAAGAGAAGAAGCTGGTCAGTGCCTGGTTCTATTGTTTTAGTAATTTGTTATTTGGCTGCGGTTCATCTACTGTTGTCTCATACACTAATTTTCAGACAGTTACTTTATACAGTCCTAATATCCAATTGGTCCTTGTTTCAGTGTGCTGTGATACAATTACCATCTCAAACTCTGCTGCTGTCAATGTCTGACAAAGCAGGTCGTTTGATTGGCATGCTCTTCCCAGGGGTAATCTTGATTGTAGTTAAATAAATTAATGTTACTGCATAATTATCTACATTTGCTAAATGACCTTTTTTTCTCTAGGACATGGTGGTGTTCAAACCGCAGGTCCCAACTCAGCAGACACCAATGCAGCAGCAGCAACAGTTACAACAACAGCAGCTTCAACAGCAACAGCAGTTACAGCAGCAGCAGCAGCTGCAACAACAACACATGCATATGCAGTCGCAAGGCCTCCCACTTCAGCAGCCGCAGATGCAACTCCAGCAACAGCAGCAACCGCAGATGCAACTCCAGCAACAGCAGCAGCCGCAGATGCAGCCAATGCAGCAGCAACCAACACAGATGCAACCGATGCAGCAGCAGCCTCCGCAGATGCAGCCAATGCAACACCAGCAGCAGCAGGCTCCGCAGATGCAGCCGATGCAGCACCAGCAGCCACAGCCACAGCAGATGCAATCGTTGCAGCACCAGCAGCAGATGCAGCCAATGCAGCAGCAGCAGCAGATGCAGCCAATGCAGCAACAGCAGCAGATGCAGCAAATGCAGCATCAACAGCAGCAGATGCAGCAAATGCAACAGCAGCAGCAACAGATGCAGCAAATGCAGCCTCAACAGCAGCAGCAACCCCAGATGGTGGGTACAGGAATGGGGCAGCAGTACATGCAGGGGCACAATCGGGCAGTGCAGATGATGCAAGGGAAGATTACGCAACAAGGGCCAGGCAGCATGCCTGGGGGAGGCTTCCTACCTTAAACACCTCCTGTCAGTAGGCATCGGATGAATTGAGGGTTTACACTTCATCGGATGAATTGAGGGTTTTCACTGACCCCAGTGTTGAGATGTTTCTGGTGTAACTTTATTTGACAGTGTTAGGGAATAGTCACTTGTGTAGTGCTAAGTATGTTTAGTAGTGTAAATCAATAGCACTTATCTAGCTAATACTACCATATTGAGCTGACCCCAATGGGAGGGTTGTTAAAACTTAATTTAAGAAATTGCATCCGATCTGATTTTATTGGTGGTCTTATAAATCCCATGGTAAAAATGACCTTGTCAAAACATAACCTTTCATCACAAAGACCGGTCGATGTTTACTCATAAGCTCACTGTCACCAATAGATAAATACTGGATCCCCATGCATATGTGCACACTTAATGGCATTGGTGCACCAGCTGTAAACTCATACTTTCTCCATCTCAAATTATAAGGTATTTCAAGAATCTTGGATAGTTAAAATTTTTTAATTTAACCAAATTTATATAATAAAATAATAATAATTATGACACCAACTAAATATCATTAGATTCTTAATTAGTTATATTTTCATCGTATATTTATTTGATGTCAAAAATATTTATGGTTTTTTCTATAATTTTGGTCAAACTTAAAAAATTTTGACTCTTAAGATTCATAAAATACCTTGTAATTTAGGATGGACTAGATCGATATGAAAAAATAACTATTGTTCGCCTAAATGGTTGCTTATAGTTCATTAAAACGTCACGATAAACAAAGGTGAGTCGTGTTGTTTATATATACTCTAAATAGTAAAACTTAAAAGATTAGACTGTCAAACTATAATAGTGAAAAGTTGTCTAAATGATCTAAATGGAATGGAGCTTAACATGATTAAATGAGTTAAATCCTATTTATTCAACAAAAAGATTGAACCACCATATTTGGAAACCAACTAATTAACATCGCAAGTATATGACGTAGAGTGGATTTCATTTTGTTCAAAAAAAAAGGATGCTAGGCTCGGGCTAAACAGAAGGGGGTGCATATTGGACCGTCAAGAGGAGATTTGATGGTGTAATATGAAGACTTTTTCCTAATTATGTTTCTTTCTTCTTTCGGAGCTACAGACCGTCAGCCTTGGGCTTTTTGTTTGTCCCCTCTTGGGGTGAAACAATATGGGAACAACAGGATCAATGGCAGGCCATGAGTCCAACATATGTATCTGTTGCACTAATTTGCAAGCCAAAATACCACTGTTATTAGTTAATATGAGCCACAACGCTTATGATTGCATCAACAATGTATCTGCAGAAGTAATTTCAAATGGTAGATTAAGTAGGAAATGCCCTGAAAATGGAAATAAGAGACAAATGTTAGCTCGCATAGATAAGCCGACTAATAACATGAAACACTGATTTGAGAAACACTACTCCAATTGCTAATAAGCCGGCTAATAAGCTAAAGCGAATACACTGAACCTGGTTAAGGGGCAGTGAATTTGGATGTTTCTGTGACCCGATGCCATGGTCCTTTCTGCTAGCACTTTCCCAATGGTTGGACCATACCATGCATCTAGAGTGAGTCGTTGAACACAACCGTGAAGACGATATGGGAAGATGTCAACATAACACGGAGAAAATGAGGCTATAGTCAGAATTCTCTTATGACGTAAAGCACCCGAGAAAGCTCCGAACTCGTAGTGAAATGCACCACAGGTTCTCAAAATTGTTTGCAGGTGTCACATAGGTTCTCAACGTGTCAAAATGTATTTTTAGATCCTTAAAGTTAGTTCGGGTCTCATCCAAGTCCAACTGGATGATTGCTATACCCATTTGATATATGTGTGTTGTGGTTCCTACAGACCTCTTTGAGGCCCGTTATCTCAAATTCACAGTTCTTTAATATTCCAAACTTTTGACTGAGACTGTTAAGTTAAACATTCGTCTAGAATAGTGTTGGGGGCCAAACAACCGGCCTGTTGGCCCCCGGCTAAATAAAATTAAACAAGCCGCTATTAACGGCCCGCGCACGGTCTAACCAAAGCCGGACCTCATGGGCTGGTGTTCCGACGGCCCAAGGGAGGACCACGATAAAGGCCCGTAGGCAAACTGCGCTGCGCAGCCCCTGAAGTCAGGGCACGACCCCCAGGGCGCACGGCTCGCACGACCCCTGCGGGACCAACGGACTCTCGGGGTCGTGGCCTGGGAGACTGCGGTTCGCATGACCCCTCGTGGGCGTCTTCGCGAAGAAGCAGCCTAAGGTTTGCGCTCCACGCGTGAGCTACGACCTTGCTGCAACACGACCGGTCAAGCCGTGTCTTCTTCATTTGTGCCCCATGCAGGGCATGGGCCAGAAGCATCTTGACCGCACTGTTCGATAGTGCAGGGCATGGCAGCGGATGCCAGCGGCACTATTAGCCAGAGCAGGGCGTGGCCAGGCTCTTGACCACACTGTTAACCAGAGGCAGGGCGTGGCTCGACGTCTAATCACCCCCTTCGATTGACAGCCCAGATAACCCATCCTTCACGACCCACTCCCGTGCCGTAAAACGTTATTAACTCTGGGACAATACTATAAGCGCTCCAATCAACTGTTCAACCTCACCGCCCACTGTGAAGGCATGGGCGAACACTCCAGCGACGCGACCACACCGGCGACCGACATTGATCATCACGTACGACGCAAGGAAGAAGGATGCCCCGACCCCAGGAAGGCGGACGAGCCACTCCACCATTGTCCTTTTTTCTTTCTTTTCTACACGGCACGTCCATACTTTCTTTATGAGAAATGTAAGGCCGTTCCCTCCCTTCATTTATAAAAGGAAGGGCGAGCCAACCCACAAAGCCAACCCACGAAGGGGGAGACATCTACAAGACTACCGAAAACCCATCGCACACCACACGCACACGCCACGATATTGGCACCACGCTCAATCAGAGAATTGGGAGCCCCTCCCTCTCTCGAACCGGTTGTAACCCCTACTATGAACCGCCGCTAAGTAACACGATCCCTTCAAACTGGACATAGGGCCTTACGCCCGAACCAAAGATACTCCCTGTGTCCTCTTAGCGAACCATCCGGGCATAACGCATCTATAAATTTACTAGTTGGTGCTTTCACGAAACACCGACAGTTGGCGCGCCAGGTAGGGACCTTGCGCGTTTCGTCTCCAAACCCAAAGGTCCGGATGGCCAGATCCGACAACCTTCAGTTCCCTCTGGGCACCCATGTTCGGTTCGGGAACCTCGACTTCATCAACATCGGGGTGGACTACGACATGGTGCTCCTCCCCCCAACACCCTAGGTCGACGTCGTCTCCGCGTCGTTCGCCGACTTGCGCCTCTACGACAACAACCTGACCCGGCACGACAATGCCAATAGGTCAGCTCGCTCCGGCGCGCGATGCGGGAGAAAGGACCGTCGCAAGAACCAGGACGCTCATCGTCGACGGCCACGGCCCAAGAAGGAGCCTTGGCGCTTCTTCGAGGAACGACGACGACGATCAACCCCACGGCACCCGCGACATCCCGGCCGACGGCGGTGAGTTCCAGGATCCGGAAGCGCTTCTCCACTTCCTCGGCATCTGCAACTACCTTCTCGGTGACTACGGCAGCGACGACGACGACGACGACGGCTACGAGCTCACTTGGCCGTAATTTCGGCCACCATCGGTAGACCCACAAACTCGCCTTTTGGCTAAATTCTCACGCACGTTGTAATTGCTCCGCATTACTCGCTTTATGTAACGACTAAATTCCCGTATTAATTTCGTACCACGGATTTGTACTTAATCACGAAAAACTTAAGTCATATATAACAAGGTCCGAAAATAAGGACTGGGGTTCGCAGGCCTGCCCGCGAAGGGATCACGGCCGCCCCGGACCGACAGAGTGAGGGGCAACCCGAGAAAGAAGCCCACTAGCGGCCTAATTTCCCGAGCACACGAAGTGATTAGGGCTTTCTCAGGCCGTGTTCGAGTCCAAGGTTGATCTTTGATTCGAAAATTTTTACGGAAAAGGCATCGAACCCACGAGCCCGCGGACGGCTTGAGAAAAGTACGAATCAACTACCTGAATTAATGAGGCTGGTCACGCCACGCGCCCCAAAGGCCGGAAACCTGGGCCTCACTTGAACTACCCGTTAGCAACTCACCGGGCACTGCGTCTCGACCCAACTGAAGGGAAGACGCAGCGTTGCCCACCTCCTCCGACCCCACAAAAGGGTCGCGTGGGGAGAAGACTTGACCCCCAGACCGGGCTCATGCAATTGCGAGGGCACCGGGGGCTTGAGGGCAGAAATGTCTGAAATGCTAAAAATAAAAGAAACCCTAGGGCTTAACGCGTCCGACCCACCGCGCCCCCAGGAAACGTGCGCGCGATCACGAAAACGAACAAACTAACGCGACCCCTCAGCGCGCTTGGGGGGGGTGTCGATTCCCCGAACGAACCGTTTTGCGCTTACTCGTTCTCTCGCGATCGTTCTTACGACTCCTTTTTCAATGTTTTAAGTCATGCGGTTAAGGGAACAAGAAATGCACGTACTTGCAAACTAACAAAAGACTTTATTTATTTTCCCCCTTCTTTTTCTTTACAATTACATAAGTTGTTTTTCAGAAAAAAGGGGGGAGGAGGTGAGGTCGCCATCCCGAGCCTACAGCTCCCCGGCCAGGATCTGGTCCACCGGGGAAAGCTCCACCGCAACTCCTGCCGCCTCCTCGTACTTCGAGAGCATGTCGGCGTAGTCCTTCGAGGGGACTCGCCGGGCGGGGAAGCCAACGACGTCGGTCGTCGGCGACGCCGGTGTGCGCCTCCCGCCATCGCGAAGCGCGACGACCGCGCCCGGCGGACCATGCGCACCACGAGGCGTTGACGCGGACTTGCGCCATCTTGAGGCGCCGCGGACATTGCCGGCGGGAGCGTGGGCGAGGTTGGCGAGCTCGGTCCCGCGACCGCCATGGCCTCCATCTCCGCCAAAGCCTACGTGGGAACGCAGAGGAAACATCAAGACGGAGGAGTGTCAAAAAATGAGACAAAGGCAAATAAAAAAAAAAACCTCACCGGCGCAGGAGCAATCCGCCTCCTCCCGGCCGGCTGGCGGGGCGGTGCGGTTCTCCTCCTCGAGCGCCTCCACCACCGCCTCGAGGGTGGCAATGCGCTCGAGGGCGTCCCCCGGCGAAAGCGGAGGGCGGACGCTCCACCCGCCGCCGGAGGGGCGAGCGCGCCGGCGCCACCGTGGAAACGGACGGACCCGCCACCGCTGGGAGGAGCCGGCGATGTAGCCCACCGACATGATCCGGCAGTGCGGTGCCGCCGACCTTTCGGCGCGTCCCGGCAAGCACATTGCGGGCGGCGATCCCACCGACTCCTCCGACCGAGCCCTCTCGCCGGCGCGCCTCTCCCATGACCGGCAAAGCAGAACGAAGGAGGAGCAGGGAAGAAGAAGAGTGGGAGCGGGAAGATAGAGCGTAAACCAAAGGCAGGGGGCAAGGGAGGTCGTGCCCTACGACCCCTTTTATAGGGGCTGTGGAGACCCCAAGGGTCGCCATCGACCGAGCGGCGAGAAGGCTCTCGCCTTCCCGCCCAAACGCCTCGCCCCGCATTAACTCCGACACCAGGCTCGAGGCAGAGGCGCCGCATGCGCACCTCCCCCGGATAAGTCCCGGCGCTGGCTCAAACCTCGGCGGACCCGATCGCCCCATCGGCCGCCCGACGGTCCAGAGACGTCATTATGGCTGAGGGCGAACCGTTCGGCCGCGCACCCGAAACCGACGCACTCCACTGCCCGAAGGAAATGCTTCAGTCTCTGCGGACGTAGCCCACGTCCCCGGGAGACTCGGGGTTTACCAGCCGAGCGCGCTGCGCGCACCCGCCCGAAGAAAATCGAGTCGACCCCGACGACAAAGTCCCTGCGGCGCGGGACCTACACCCGCAAGGACTCGGGAGCTACACTCGGTGGGTGTGCTCGCGCGCACCCACCGGAGAAGTCGAAGCGACCCTCGATGGCAAGTCCCTGCAGGCATGGACCCACACCCTCAAGGACTCGGGGGCTCTTGTCGGGGGGGCCAAACGACCGGCCTGTTGGGCCCCCGGCTAAATAAAACTAAGCAAGCCGCTATTAACGGCCCGCGCACGGTCTAACCAAGGCCGGACCTCATGGGCCGGTGTTCCGACGGCCCAAGGGAGGACCACGACAAAGGCCCATAGGCAAGCTAGGCAAACCAAGCCCCGGACACGACCCCTAGGGCGCTCGCCGCGACCCACAATGGGACCAACGGACTCCCGGGGTCGTGGCCCGGGAGACTACGGCTCGCACGACCCCTCGCGGGCGTCTTCGCGAAGAAGCAGCCCAAGGCTTGCGCTCCACGCGTGAGCTACAACCTTGCTGCAACACGACCGGTCAAGCCGTGTTTTCTCCATCTGTGTCCCGTGCAGGGCATGGGCCAGAAGCATCTTGACCGCATTGTTCGACAATGCAGGGCATAGTAGCGGATGCCTGCGGCACTATTAGCCAGAGTAGGGCGTGGCCAGGCTCTTGACCGCACTGTTAAGCAGAGGCAGGGCGTGGCTCGATGTCTAATCACCCCCTTCGATTGACAACCCGGATAACCCATCCGTCATGACCCACTCCCGTGCCGTACAACGTCATTAACTCCGGGACAATACTATAAGCGCTCCAATCAACTGTTCAACCTCACCGCCCACTGTGAAGGCATGGGCGAACACTCCAGCGACGCGACCACACCGGCGACCGGCATTGATCATCACGTACGACGCAAGGAAGAAGGACGCCCCGACCCTAGGAAGGCGGACGAGCCACTCCACCATTGTCCTTTTTCTTTCTTTTTTTTCTACACGGCACGCCCATACTTTCTTTATGAGAAATGTAAGGCCGTTCCCTCCCTTCATCTATAAAAGGGAGGGCGAACCAACCCACAAAGGGGGAGATAGCTACAAGACTACCGAAAACCCATCGCACATCACATGCACACGCCACGATATTGGCACCACGCTCAATCGAGACTTGGGAACCCCTCCCTCTCTCGAACCGGTTGTAACCCCTACTACGAACCGCCGCTAAGTAACACGATCCCTTCGAACTGGACGTAGGGCCTCACGTCCGAACCAGTATATTCCCCGTGTCCTCTTAGCGAACCATCCGGGCATAAACGCGCATCTATAAATTTACTAGTTGGTGCTTTAACGAAACACCGACAAATAGGGTTTACACTCATTTACAACTGAATAATGGATTATGCTTTGAATTGGCAGTTTTATGCAAAGTGTGTTATACCAAAGGTTTTTTTGGTACTAGGCTGCTATAAGTATTCCATCTGGTTGAAGCATATAAGTCACGTTTCACATGACAATCTAGGGCTCCTTTAGCATGGATTCTGGGATAGTTTCAGGAGCCGTTTTATGGCTCTGGCATCCAAACGGCACCCAAGGCTCCGTGCGAGAAGTTCTGAGAAAAGCATCGACTGGAGCTGTTTCACGCAAGCGGAGCTAAAAAAACAAGCTTCTCGTGGCTACCTCATCCTCGCTTATGGGCCAGACCCGAAATACCCTCCGTGCTTGGGCTTGGCGAGGGTTTGTGTAAGTGTGTTTTAGAGGATGAGTATGCGTGCGTGTTGTGGACATCTACATTGTATCTTGTGTACTCCATCCGTCCCATAAATAAACGCTCTTATTTGACTTCTATAATTTCGGTTTGACCATTTGTCTTATTTAAAAAATTTTAATAAATATTATTTGTTTTGTTATGATTTATTTTATCATTAGAGATATTTTCATAATAATTTATTTATTTTGTTATTTGTATAAAAAATTGAAATAAAATGAATGGTCAAACCGAAATCATGAAAGTTAATAAAAGCGTTTATTTGTGGGACGGAGGGAGTAATTCTCAAGAAAAAATTAGCAAGGCAGCTGCAGGTCGCCGGGTGAAGGGAGGCCATGGACTATAGCTTGCCCAGTGGTGCGAGGACGGACCTCCGGGCTGCAAGCGATGCCGGCGTGGGGAGGGCACAAGTGTCACGGGGAAGGGCTCCGGCTGAGAGGCCAGCATGGAGAAGGGCGTCGACGGCATGGTGCGCGGTCGGCCGTCGCGGTGATGGAGATGGCCAGCGCCCCGAGCCCCGAGGACATGGCGGCGTGAATGGAGGCGGACGAACCATGAGCGGGGCTGCTGGCCAAAGGAAACGTGCGGTCTGGTGAAGATAATAGGAGAGGAGAGATAATAAGGGAAGAAGCAAACAAGTATCAAAGAAAAACAGTGAAAAAAATTAAAGAAAAAAAAATCAACTAATCACATAAAAATTCAAGGAAGAAACATCAGAAATTGAGAAGCTGTGTGCAACCAAATCAACTAATCAGGTGTACTATAGATATTTTATATCTTTCATCCAATCTAGAAAAATAGATGAAACTGTTTTGCTGAACGATTTTCAAAAGTGCTTCTGCTTCTTCAGATAGGCTAGAGCCAGAGTTGTTTTTTGAGGAGCCGGAGTCCTGCCAAACTAGAGCCATAAATATTACCCACATTTTGCGGCTAACCCAATTGGGATCCCTGCTAGCACGCCAGCCAGTGGCGGACCCAGGATTTGGATGTTGGGTATGCCCATACGTAGGGGCTGGGGCTGCACTGCTGGAGGTCGTCGGCCACGGTCAAGGCAGCAAGGACAGCTGTTGGCAACATGCTGACGCGGCCGAGGGCATGGGCGGGGATGAGGCAAAGCAGGCGGCCCACGGCCAGCAGAGAGGTGCGGAGCTAGCGAGCCATGATGGTCAGGGAAAGGGCGCACCAGCGCAGGGCGGGGGTGACGCGACGCTACCGGCGGCCTTAGGGTTCCCCGTTCCCAATTCTGGCGGCCGAAGTTTCTTCTTTGTGATACGGCCTTCTCCTCAATGACTCGAACGGGTTGTTCATGTCCCGTGAGGAGTCGAGGGCTGCCGATGGGGAGTGGGGGAGTAGGAATTGGAAAAGGCCAAATGCGGAATGGGCCATCACGCGTGTGCTGTGGGCTGGCCTGTGGGCTGCTTTGCGTTTAAAGTCAAATCTTATACTTATGCTACTAAAAAGGTGCAAATGATATCGTTTGCTCGGCTCCTTTCGATTCACCCGGATGTAAAAGCCACCTCCCGTGAAAAAAGAGCGATGGGAAAATTTGGTCTCGGCGTCTAGGGTAACCTAGGCGACTCGAGGGGGTAGTATGTCGGCGGCGTTTCCGTTCCTCGATCCCATCCCTGAGGTTGATCTGATCGATCAATCTTGCTGTTAGGTTTCCTAATTGTTCCCGTCCTCTACTTTGATCCTTTCCACGGAGGATCTTGGGTAGGGTTCTAGCGTTCTTGTCTGTCCCGCGGCGTCCACCATCTAAAACCCTAAAACCTAGTCTGCTAGCCTTCACCCTGAGTCCACGTCCTTTCCGCCGTCGTGCGTCTGTGGTACGGAAGCAGTGCGATGGAAGGTGTTGAGGACATGATGAAAGGCCTGAAGCTGTCTGAGGAGGAGAGGAAGAAGATCCGGATCGGGAAATCCACGCAGGCTCACGGTGGCGAGGGTTTTCCGAAGGCGTTTGGGAAATTATTCTCGGAGAAGGAGGTACGACCGGAGGTGATTGAGCAGGCGGTGGGATGGATCTGGTGCCCGATGAAGGGAATAGAATGCAAAAGCCTGGGAGACAATTGTTTCCTCTTGACGTTCCTCCAGGCAGCGGGCAAGAGGAAGGCAATGGAGGAAGGCCCTTGGACCATCTCCAAAGAGGTGCTGGTGGTGGCGGATTTTGACGCCTCAAAATCCATTGATGAGATTGGTTTCTCTTCAATCCCAATCTGGATCAGAGTGGCTAGGTTGCCAATGGGGCTGATGAACAGGGTGCGATGATCATTGGTGACGATATTGGGGAGTTCATGGAGGTGGACTTTGAGAATGATGATCTGGCGGCAGGAAGGTTTCTGAGGGTGAAGGTGAGGATTGATATCCAAAAACCTTTACGGAGGGGTATCACGGTGGATGTGGGTGAGGTTGCTGGAGAAAGATGGTGCCCTCTGAAGTATGAGTTTCTTCCAGACTTTTGCTATATATGTGGGAGGATTGGGCACATTGATAAATCATGCTCGGAGAAACTGGCACCAGGAAGTAAACCACAGTTTGATAGGGAGTTGAGATATATTCCACCGAGGAGGAAGTTTGGAGGTGATGGCTGGCGTAATCAGGATGGTAGAGGGTTCAGTAGTGGGCGGAGTGGAGGATCGGGATCATGGAGCTTGGGTGGTTCGGGAGATAGGAATAGTGGTGGTAAATCAAGGAGTGATGCTTTGTCGTGGAGGAAGAAGGAGTCGGGGACTGGGGTGCTTGAGAAGGGGGAGGAGGAGGAAGTGATCAGCCCATCCAAACGGGCACCACCACCACCTAAGGCGTCGGGGAATGGGGCGAAGAAGAATCTTGCAGCAGCCCTAGGGGAAACGGTGAAGACGGCTGTAGGGGGGATAGTAACGGGTAATGGGAACAACTCCATGCAAGCTCCTGCATTGCCCAGTACGCAGGTTGCAGGTGATGGAGAGTTGGGGGGGAAGAAAGATTGTCAAAAGAAATTCAAACGCCTCCCCAGGGCTAGCAAAGGAGTTGAAATAAGGGAGGACAGGGACAGCTCCAAGAGCAAGAAGAGGAGTGCAGTGGAGGTGATGGATGTTGATGAGGAACTGGAGCGTGGTGGGAAGAAGGGGAGAGGAGAGATGGTGATGGATGATGTGGAAACTGTATCAAATGTGAAAGCGGGGCTGTCGGAACAGCCCTGCGAGAAGAAATGAAGATCATCGCTTGGAATTGCCGCGGGTTGGGGAACGGCGCGGCAATTCGTGGTCTTCTGGATCTCCAGAAGAGGGAGGACCCCGACATCCTGTTCTTGTCCGAGACAAAGATGGACGAGCGCAGGATCAAAGGTTTTAGGTGGAAACTGGGACTGACGAACATGGTGGCAAAAGATTGCGAGGGGAAAAGTGGTGGTCTCGCACTCTTTTGGAGGAGTGACATCAGTTTGCATGTGCGCATGATGTCAAGGATGTACATCGACGCGGACGTGACGGAGGAGTCTGGCTTTGTCTGGCGCTTGACGGGGTTCTATGGGGAACCAAGCACGGACAAGAAATGGCTCTCATGGAAGGCGCCGCGAAGTTCGAACGCAAATGAGGAGGGGGCGTGGCTTTGCTTAGGAGACTTCAATGAAGTTCTGCTAAGTTGCGAGAAGGAGGGCGGTCCGCCGAGATCGCAAGCTTGCATGGACCGGTTCAGGGGGGCATTGGAGGAATGCGGTCTGTCGGACCTTGGATTCACGGGCGGCCCGTACACATGGCGGAATAACAGTCATGAAGCATCCGCTTATGTCCGGGAGAGGTTGGACCGGGCAGTGGCATCCGGTGGTTGGATTTCTCACTTTCCGCTGTATAAAGTCAATAATGGAGAGCCAAGACATTCTGATCACCGGCCGGTCATTGTGCTTACTGAGGAGAGGGGGAGAGGGGGACCATGTGCAGGCCCTCCACCATTTCGGTTTGAAGCAGGTTGGGTGAAGGAGGAGGAGTGCCCTGTGATTGTGGAGAATGCTTGGAGGAAGACGGTGGAAGCTAATGGTGGTGGCGTGCAGGAGGCAGTGAGGTGTGTGGCACAAGATTTAGGGGACTGGAGTCGGAATGTACCGGGGATCCGGAGATACAATTAAAAAGCACCCGCAAGGCGCTAGAGGAATGTAGAAGGGCAGCGCTGAATGCACGAAATGTACAGAGGGAGGAGATTTTGAAGTACAAATTACATAGACTAGAGGAGCAGCAGAGTCTATATTGGAGGCAGAGGGCGAAGGTTCATTGGCTAGAACATGGTGATCGTAACACCAAATTCTTTCACCACTATGCCACAGAGAGGAAAAAGAAGAGTAGAATTCAAAGATTAGTTAAGGAGGATGGGGGAGTAGTGGAGCAGGGAGGGGAGATAAAAAATTTAATTGCTAACTTTTATAACGACTTGTTTACAAGTCATGCAGGTGGTCATCTTGATGCTCTACTGCAGCATGTGCACCCGAAGGTGACTGGTGATATGAATGAGTCCCTGATGAAGCCGTTTACAGTTGAAGAGATCAAACAAGGTTTGGATGCCATTGGGGACTTGAAAGCCCCAGGTGCTGATGGTATGCCTTCCCTTTTTTATAAAAAATTCTGGGATATAGTAGGGGCTGATGTAACAAAAGAAGTAATGAACTTTCTGAATGGTGGGCCGCTTCCAGAGGGATGGAATGAGACGGTGGTGGTGTTAATCCCAAAGGTGCCAAACCCGGATAAGCTGAAAGATCTTAGACCCATCAGCCTGTGCAATGTAGTGTACAAGATTGCCTCCAAGGTACTAGCAAATCGATTAAAAACTATTCTGCCTGATATCATCTCTCAGAGTCAGAGTGCCTTCGTTCCGGGGCGTATGATTACGGATAATGTCTTGATCGCATATGAGTTGACACATTATTTGCAGAACAAGCGCAGTGGTGCGGAGGGATTTGCAGCTCTAAAGCTCGATATGAGCAAGGCATACGATCGTGTGGAGTGGCCTTTTCTGGAAAAAATAATGGAGCGATTGGGGTTCTGCAGTCAGTGGATAAGCCTGATTATGAACTGCATTGAGACAGTGAAATATCGTATAAAGGTTAACGGTGAATTGACAGATGAGATCATACCGTCGAGAGGGCTGCGGCAAGGTGATCCACTATCTCCTTATCTGTTCTTGCTGTGTGCTGAAGGTTTCTCGGCACTGCTGAATGCAGCTGAGGTGGATGGCAGATTGCAGGGGGTCAAAATATGTGAAGGGGCACCGAGTATAACTCACTTATTGTTTGCAGATGATTCCTTACTTCTACTGAAAGTTGATGAGGAGAATGTAAGCCATTTGCAACATATACTACAGCTGTATGAGGAATGCTCGGGGCAGATGATAAATAAAGATAAGTCTGCTGTGATGTTCAGTAAAAATGTGAAGGAGGAGGCGAGAAATCAGTTCCTTATGGGCATGGGTGTGGCACAGGAGAAGAAGAGTGACAGATACTTAGGCCTGCCAGTATATATGGGCAAGTCGAAAGCCAGAGTGTTTGCCTATTTGAAGGACCGTGTGTGGAAGAGGATCCAGGGATGGAAGGAACGGCTGCTATCTCGGGCAGGGAAAGATGTACTAATCAAGTCGGTAGCACAAGCCATTCCTAGCTATGCTATGTCCTGCTTTGATATCACAAAAGGCCTATGTGATGAATTGAGTACCATGATGTGTCGTTATTGGTGGGCTCAACAAGAGAAGGAAAATAAAATGCATTGGGTGGCCTGGTCGACTCTTGCAAGCAGGAAGGAGAAAGGGGGCCTGGGGTACAGGGATTTACACTTATTTAACCTGGCCATGCTGTCTAGGCAAGCTTGGAGGCTACTGAAGGATCCGGAGTCCCTGTGTGCTAAACTGCTGCGTGCTAAATACTGGCCAGATGGTCAGCTGCTGCTAGCCAAAGAGAAACCAGGCATCAGTTATACATGGAGGAGCATCCTCAAGGGCGTTCTAGCCCTGGAGAATGGCTTGATCTGGAGGGTGGGAGATGGTAGTCAGATCAGAATCTGGGATGATCCTTGGATCCCAGTTGGAGTTACCCGCAGACCAAGAACTCCAAAACAGAATGTGCTACTTACAAGGGTGTCTGAACTGATAGATCCCTACACCGGACAGTGGGACGCTGATTTGATCAAGGAAATCTTTTGGGAGGAGGACGTAAAAAACATTCTAGCGATTCAAGTCAACATTGAAACGGATGATACGATAGGGTGGCACTTTGACAAGAAGGGTGTTTTCTCTGTGAAATCGGCATATCATGTGATCGAGGATGATGCACAGTCAAAGCGAAGGAGACAAAAAGGAGAGGGGTCTGCCTCAGCAAGCAGCAAGACTGAAAAAACTCTGTGGACAAGGATTTGGAAGCTCTCATGCCCCCCAAAGGTGAAGCAGTTCGTCTGGAGTGGCACATAACAGTTTACCAATGAAGACTAATATCAAGCATCGCAATATAGACCTGGATACAACTTGCCCAGTGTGCAGGAGATTTGATGAGGACGGGGGTCATTGCTTTTTGAAATGCAAGGGTGTGCGACAGTGTTGGCGAGGCTTACAGATGGAAGACCTCAGACTGAGATTGATTGCTGAGCCAACAGCAATAGCTTTTGTGAATGCAATACTGAACCTACAGCCCCAAACATGCTTGACGGTGGTCACACTGCTGTGGAAATGGTGGGATACTCGCAATAAAGTGAATGCAGGCGAGAAGCAACTGGCTACTGACTCGGTGATAAGCATGGTTTTATCCATGACTGATAACCATCTGAAGGGGGTTTCTCCACACAACCCCTGTAAAAGGAAAAGCGCATGTAAATGGAGCCTGCCAGGAAGACAGAGAGTGAAAGTCAATGTGGATGGTGCATTTTCACCGGTCTCGAATGAAGGTGCCTGGGGTTTTGTGATTCGTGATGAAAGAGGTGAGGTGGTACTGGCTGGTGCCGGGAACATGGGACAAGCTCTTGATGTTCTTCAGGTGGAGGCGACTGCATGCCTTCGAGCATTGGAGCTGGCTGATCAATTTGGGATTTCTCAGATTGAGTTAGAGACAGATTCAGCACAACTTGAAGAAGCAATCAGAACGCGCTCCAAAGATCTCAGTTCGAGCGGTGTAATCTTCAAGGCTATTCGGCAAATCCTCCAATTACGTTTTAATGCTCTAGCTATGAAACATGTACCCCGTTCTTGTAACTCGTCTGCGCACGAGATGGCTCTAGTAGCGAGAGTTTGGGATCCAGGACAGATGAATATCTGGACGGACTTCCTGCCAACCAATGTAACGTATGCAGTAGCTCGCGATCTTGCTGAGCTATCGGTGCTTAATACAAGGCCATAGAGCCGACGTTGAGATCAAAAAAAAAGCCACCTCCCGTGAAAAAATCCCCCGGCAACCCCCTCATCCCTCTCGCTCTCGAAACCGCCCGCCCCAGGCCCTCCCGACGCCGCCGGACGTCCCGCCGCCCCAGGCCCTCCCGACGCCGCCGGACATCCCGCCGCGACCCCGGGCCTCGTCCCGCCGCGCCGAGCGCCGGCTGAGCCACGACCCCGGCCTCCGGCCTTTCCTGCGCCGCCGGACGAGGCACGCCGAGCGCCCGCCGGAGTCCACGACGCCGGCCTCCGCTTCCGCCTGACGAGCCGCACGACGAGGCGACGATCCGCCTATTGCCCGCTGTACGCCACGACGCCGGTCTCCCTTATCTACGCCGCCGGCTCCACGTTGGCCTCCATGATCTGCGCCACAGCCTCCAGCAGTTACTTGTTTGGAGACACAAAAGGTACTAATTAATATTCAATTGTCAACGAGTCCAATCAATCTGTATGGAGGAGCTGTAGTCTTGAATCAGCAATGAAATTCAGGATAGCATAAGTGCAGTTAAAAGGTGGTTTGGTCTTGAGCTATAAAGAATGTATAGAGCTGTGTGAGAATAATATAGAGATTATGACGTGTCATGACAATTTACTTTAACAGAGTGACTTTTTGAGTTAAAACTTCAACAATGTACTCCTAACATAGCCCTTTTTAATCAATATGATATGATTTATTTGTTAACATAATGCTTTCAAGGCTTATATTGAGCATAAGTGCAGTTAAAAGGTTGTGCCAATTCAGCACGGCATTTTCAAGTTTTGATTGACGGCATGCTGGGATAACATTTTATTTACAGGCAGGTTTAACCATATAGTTCTTTTCTTGCAGAGCTTTTGAGAGCTGTGTGATACATTTTTGCATGGCAACCTGACTGACGAGTCTGACAGTACTTGGTCTACACTGACCTCTGTGCTTTAGTTTCTCTTAATCGCCAGCCTGCTCCAGTGCTCCAATACCTGTAGGAGAAATCAGAGCACAACTGGTAAGCAGGTCTTTTTGTTCTGTACTAGAGCTAGCATCATGAAATGGCTTCTAGGAAGTGCAGTCAAATGGCTCAGTTTGCAAATAATCTATTAGCCAATGTTTCCCACTATCTATTGTGTCCTGTTGCATAACCTAATTTCAAATAATCTGTTAGCCAACGGTTGGTACTTGAACTTTTGTCTCCTACATAGCGATGTACATAGCTAATACAGTATTGGCAGCCAGTAAGGTAGTAACATATGCCCATGAGACAAATTTGAGGTTAAATTTTCTTTCAAAAATTATTAAGAGTGCTGCAAAAATCCAATTTGTAAAAGTGGCAGGCCAGGCACTTAACAGGTTTGATCACATATTCATCAACTGGTCTTCCATTTGTTCTGATTAGTAGTTGTAACGGTAAGCCCATCAAACAAAGTTTGTGGTACTTGAACTAGATGGCTTCTACACCTTTGAGTTGAGTTGTATTGATACATTGGATGTAATATCTTCTTATCTGGCATTTTTTTTAATAACAGAGCTAAGCATCAAGGTTATCATTCAAATCATCTCAAAATTTAAAGATATGTTTCTGAATCGGTGGTTGCATATTATGATAGCAATGTTCTTGGTTTTTGACAATTGAATTTGACTTACTGTTAGCAGTGGCTTCCTAGGTGGTGCAAATCAATTTGTAAACCTTTGTTTTCTTTCTATCATACCTCAGTTTTAGGAAGGAGACATTCTTACAGCGCTAGGCATATGTTCTACATGCTTCTACTCTGAAAACTGAAATGTTCTTTTATATGAAATTATACAATGCCTTTGTGTCAGTGTAGGTTGCAGAAAAGGGAAAGAATATTTCAGGATTGTACGCCAAAATTGCCTTGCTGCCCTCGGTGCCAGTGTAGCCCTCCTACAAACAACATAGAACCTGTTGGCTATGCGGGTGCCTTGAAAACCAATAATAGCGTGTGGTTGTTTGATTCACAATTTCAAGCAGCCCGTGGTTGTTCAAATCACAGTTCCTTATCATAGCTTAGCTCCTATGTTGGTATGGACTTGCTCTTTGTCTGTCTAAATGGAAGCCTAATAATAGCCTCAATGGGGTTCCACGACTGAACATACTGATGAACAAAGGTTCCTGATATTGTGGCAGATTTACATCTTTGTTTATCTGAGTGGCCTATTAGAGATAATGAATTAGCATGGTTAGGGCTACTCTCAGCTACTTGCACATAGTTAATGTCAGTTAGTTAATCAGTTAGCATAATTCCTGCAACATCTAGGAGCAATTTTCTGAACTTAAATTAATAATTACTTGTGTACTGTTACTGATTGGATGTACTCATTATAAATCTTAAATTAATAACTATGTGTGAATTTATGTTTATAATTTGTAATGTGATGGTTATTATTTCTAACATGCCTAATTTATTCTATGGTTAATATTTTGTTTTACAAATAAATTGTTAATGAATGGATGATATTTTATATATGTTCTACATATGCGGCTATCTGTCATGAGATTCTATGTATCCCCCTGCTTATTCAGAGTTAGCCTTTGAAATTAATAATGACTAGCCTTTTCAAATTATGTTTTCTATATACCTGTTAGTTGAATTTTCCCAATGCCATTCAGTGCATATCGATCACCACCAAAAACCTAACAGTGTTGTTTTGATCTTTATTTTCTAGAGGTCGCCACCAGCTTCTTTTTCATCTGTTCTGCAATAGGCCCTTCAACGCTAAAAAGGATTTGGAGATCAAAAGGATCTTTTTTCTAGAGGTCACCATCACCTCCTCCTACGATCTCTTCTACAGCAAGCCCTTTTCAACATTCTTTTGTTAACAAACGTCCAGAAACCAGCTTCGTTGTCGCTGTCTTCTTATGAAAAAAATGTGATCAATATAATTGATTCCAGTATTACTGACATTTGTTTAACTACTGGTTTGAATAAATAATGAAAAACTTTTATCATGTGTCTTTAATTGTTTTTTTCCGTGAACAAGTAATTTTATTAACAAAAGAACTTTGTTTTTAGGATTATCCGTAAAAGGATATCAGTTTTTCTCATGCTGCAATGTGGAGAGGAATAGGCAAACACCCAGTAACTTTCAATAGTTCACAATATATGAAATACACCATACATTTTTTTTTCAAATGACCAATAGTTCACAATATATATATATATATATATATATATATATATATATATATATATATATATATATATATTGTGAGCATTATGCGGTCTAAACTAACTCCCGTGAAAAAACCTGCGCAAACTAGGCAAAAAAAAAGTTGTCTAAATTTACCAAAAATCACACATGTAGATGATATGATGATACACAATCTTGCAAAATATTTTTGTTCAAACTCGACTTTGTTTGTGAGATATAAAAATAATAAATTTCAAGCCAAAAAGTCGCCCGATGATTTGTTAAAAGTTTGTTATTTTTATATCTCACAAACAAAGTCGAAGTTTGGACAAGATATTTTGCAAGATTGTGTATCATCATATCATCTACATGTGTGATTTTTTTTTATACATTTAGACAACTTTTTTACTGTAGTTTGCACAGGTTTTCACGGAAGTTAGTTTGCACCGCATACGTTCCCATATATATAATGCTATTGATTGTATTTTCTGGTTTACATTTAACTATGCACAGGATGGCCAAAGAATACGAAATGACTTCGTTATCAAACTATTGACGTACAAAGAAAATTCAAGAAAACCTCTAATTCCTAAAGCCGTGCAAGACAGTCTTTCACATATCATACATATGGAGTGATATAATCAAAATTCGGAGATACTATCTATCTTTCTTGAAGACATATGTAAAATTGCTGTTTGAAACATTACAATTGTATTATTTATTTGAGGTAGTAGTATAACACGTGCTTATATATATTATCGTAGTATTATGTGTTCCTGTCGCAACGCATGGGCACTCACCTAGTAAAAGGCAAAAAATGACAAAAAAAATAACAATTTAAGGCCGTAACTATGTATTATATACATGTACATACTTCTACAAACTGCTGATTGTTTCCTAAAAATGCACGGTATGCCTGGGAATACCCAGGCACAACACTGGGTCCACCCATGACGTCAGCTAGGATAATAGGCTGGGGATGCGCCAATTTTGACCTACATTGGCACCCGATAGGAGTTAGTGTATCCAGAAATAACAAAGAACAAAGGTGAAGTTTGGAACCTAAGTGATTGATTCAAGCAACTTTGGATGGCCAGAACCAATGCATTTTACTTGATCATCAACTACTTAGGGAATATTTGATCCATTAGCATTAAAAATAAACACTAAAAATAAACAAAGTTAGCCCTTCAACTAATAATAATTAGGTTTATTAGCAGGTCTATTTGATCTACTAATACTAATTCTAGTTGCTAATTTTTAGTTGTAAAAATGAATCCAAACATGCCAACCACACCTGCAGGCTCAAGCACGGGAAATGGCTCCCTCGCTAGCCAGTGGCGGCGTCGACATCCTTGCTCATGTTTGTTCGTGGTGACGCACGTGCGTTGTGGATCCATCCATAGACCTGATGACCTCGAGTACCCACCAGAGACAGTGTCGGGGTGCGGTGTCTGATCATGGATCCATCGACCAAGGGTATGGGGACAAAGGGTGTTGTCGTCTGGCAAGGGCATGGGAGCGGTGTGACCAGCGCCACCACCGAACCCGCTGAGGGCCAAGGAGTGGCAGCTACCATAGCAAGGGATCCATCAAACAAGGGTGTCGGGCAAGGGAATAGGAAGCAAGGTGATGTGACAAGGGCCAAGGGACCAACTTTGTTATGGGAGCGTCAGCTGCAAAATATTCATTTTCATTGGTATATGATGTCTAGGGATGAATACGGACAGAGACGGTCAAAATGGTATTAAAATATAGAAAATGGAAACGGTCGGTATTGGATTTTTCTATATTTTAGTAATTAAGGAGTACAAAAAATGGTTGTAAAACCAATTGAAAATGATAATTTTTATTTGGAAACGGGATCATAATATAGAAAACAGTATCACAAAACAGAAAACAGAAACGGTCGATACGGGGCTTTTTTTGTCTGTTTTTATAGACTTTAAACTCCAAGTATTTTTTCTCATCTTATGATGCCTAACCATTTTTCAAGTGCTTAATCTCTGATCATGCTTTAACTTTCGCCTTTTCAAGCATAATGTAAAATTATAAGCTTCGCATGAAAACAAATCAACAAGGTGACCAAAATACTAGCAACATATTTAGTTGCTCCTTCAAAAATCACCTAAGTTGCTTTCATATTTAACCTAAGTGACTATCTGAATGACCATATTTGTATTTCATAATTCTCTCCATCTCTAACAAGAAGGGCAATAGCACTGTGAGTCCTAACCGGTAAGCAGTTGGCCAGTTGCTATTTAGCCATTATTTGAGAAATTGGATGTTTAAATGGGTAAAACAATGTTTAAATAAGCAACACAACCATTTAATAAGAAACGTCTACCACCATATAACGTTTAAATGGTGTGTAAACGAGCTAAAAGACCGGTTAGGTGAACAATATTGTCTATATAACAAAAGTGTTTCTCAAATGCAGGATTATACCCTAATTATTTTAATGCTCCCATTGTATTGCTTTTCATGCAATTATTAAATTCTTGCGAATATTGGTTTTCATCCATCATCGCTTCTCAATATTGGTCTCAATTTTGGCTTTTACCATGTTGATGGATTTCTTTAATCGTTAGCATTCGCTGCATACTAGTCATGTGTGCACATGGGTATTTAGAATTTATTGGTCTTTTATACTTATTGAATTTCATTGACTATCAACATTCACAAGTCAACATTCCACTGCAACAGGTATAAGAACATGTATAATCAATTTCTACTTTTGCTTTCTGTAAATTTCTTGTTCAATCAATTTTTAAAGTTTCTTTCATCTTGCGACTATTATGGTTACTATGTCAAGCATTTACTTTTTGCTAGCAAGAATTAATTTTACTTATGTTTTGACACAATTGAGGCTATTTCACAAGTATTATGCAACTTCTATGCTCTAAAATTCAGAAAATTAGTATATTTTCACAAATAAAGCAAAAAACTATCAATTTCCTATCTTTGTAATTTTCAAGTTTCTTTGTCATTTTGCAAATACTTTTTATATGAGACTTGTTTTGCATGTTTGTTTATCAGTTGCGATCTTTTATATTCATGCATCTATAATATGCATCATTTCATTCATCCATGATATCCATGAGCATATTGCATTCATGAACCATGTTTGGCAAGCTAAGGTTTCCAAGAAAAAGAAATAGCTTAATAACTTCTTTTTGCCAAAAATACATGCAACCAACGCAAAATGTGCAAAAAAAAAAAAGAGCTCAGCGACTTCACATTACCAAAATATGTGCAACTGAAGTAAAATGCAAAAAAAGAGCTCAATGACTCCGTATTGCTAAAAATGCGTGCAGAAGAAACAAAATGAAAAAAAAAAAGATCTTGGTGAGTTTGCATTGCCAAAAATGCGATCAACTAAAGCAAAAAAAAAAAAAAAAAAAAGAGCTAAGAGATAATTATGCTTACAAATGTTGCAAATTATGCTTTAATTTCATAATCTAACACCGGGTCAAAGATTTCTAATTTTTGTAGGAAAATCAAGGTAGAAAACATCATTATAATTCAAAAAATGAATATCTGCTTGCAAAAGTCAGCCTTAAACTGCATCAAGAGATACCATTTCCGCTTGTAATTGGCTATCATTAATTTCAATGGCATCTCCATCACATCTTATTAATGCAGGAAAAAGGTGACACCAACTTAGCCAACATTTTCACTAGGGGCTTCACCATTGACTTCGATGGTCATCAACACTGACATCACCGACATTTTGGTGAGGTGCTTCGCCATCCAATTCAGCATCATTGGCACCACCTTCACCAACATTACGACAAGGGGCTTTGCCACTGACTTCGGTGTCATCGACACTGCCTTCGCCACATTTCAGTGAGGGGCTTCATTATCGACAACTCATTCACCTACATTTCAGCGACGGGCTTCACCATCGACTTTGATATCATCGACACCACCTTCTCCAACATTATGAGAAAGGCTTGCCATCGACTCTGTTGTCATTGACACCGACTTTGCAAAAATTTCAGCGTGGGTTTTCGCCATTCACTTCGGCGTCACCGACACCCACCTACACCACCATTTTGGCAATGGCTTTTCCATCATTTTTGGCATCGTCGACTACACCTACGCCAACATTTCAGCTAAAGGGAATCACCACCAACATCGGATCCTTTGAGTTCGCTATTGCCATCAATCTGAAGTGATGGGGAGGGAGTCATCTACAACATATTTGACAACAGCAACACTCATGTCATCTACTCCAAGTACACGTAAGAATCTATCACAATAAGAACTAGCAAAGAGGGGTTGGCAAGGAGTGCATTGGACAAGCAAATGTCCCGAAGACGCAAGCCTTGCTCATGTCTTGATTGCCTACACCTACATCAACTACTCCGCCTACTTAGATTAACTATTTCAACGAAGGCTCAATTATGAAGAGAAGTTATCGAGGGATCAAGGCCATGCAAAGGAGCAAGCTACCAAAGGCAAAGTCATGGACGTTTGAGTGAAGTTTGCTACTGAGGAGACGTCAAAGGAGAAAGCACCCCATCATGATTCTTGTATGTATAGTGTTCGTATGTATTATAGTCGAGTTTGTGCTCTTTCCTTCATACTCTTTTTCCCATGGGGTTTTTGGATGGAGTTTTTAGAAAGGCACACATGTAGGTTGCAAAGGGAGGTCCTCACAAGCTTGCAGCCGAGTCTAAGTGTAATCAGGTCACGTTTTGTTGTATTTAGCTGCTGAGTCTGTACTTTCAACTAAAACTGAAAAGCCACTAGGATATCTTTGAGGGGTGTACCATATGCTACAACCCCATGGGTTTTGCTCCCCTTGCTTCCAAAGTAGGACTTTGTATAGAAATGCTTACTTTACTAAGCCTAGAGGTTTACTTGTGAGTGCTTAATTACGACCCATTTATAACTTATGGGGATTCATTTATAATTGCAATCTGCGCCATGGGAGAGAATGAAAGCCTCCTACCTCCCCTGTAAGACCTTGTTTGGTTGCAATACAAATATATTCCAATCCACGTGGTTTATGAGGGATGAAGTTGAAATTTAACTTAAATTAAATTCCACCTCATTACCTCCTAAACAACGTGAATTATAATATATTTGTGTGAAGCCAAACAAAGCCTAATAGAGAAGGAAGGGGAAAGTGGAGAGGACTCATGTTCAACCTTTTAAACTATGTATTACTAAGAAATTAAACAAGTTGACAACTAACCTAACTAATTACTAAGCTAGTCTTTTCCCATACTCCTGAATAACTTATATTTTAGGATGGAGAGAGTAGTTTGATTTGCGATGATGCGACTATTTTGGGTTAGAATTAGGGCACTAAATAGTTTAGCAATCTAAATCCATGATTTTATAATTTAAGAACCTAGATAAAAAAAATACATCTCCTTTAGATTGATAAAAGTACTTCCTCCATCCTAAATTATAAGGCATTTCAAGAATATTGAAAAGTTAAATTTTTTTAAGTTTGACTAAATTTATATAATAAAATAATAACATTATAACATCAACGGAGTATCATTAGATTCTTTATTAGCTATATTTTAATCATATACCTATTTGATGTCATAAATCCTTATGGGTTTTTCTATAATTTTAATCAAACTTAAAAAGTTCGATTCTCCAAGATTTTTATAATGTCTTATAATCAGGATAGAGTGAGTAAGTTTTTTTAAGAAGTTTTGGACAAGGCAATCAAACATTGGAATTATAAATCATGAATAACTTCCAAATTGTTGAGTTTAAAAATGTGAAAACCATATAAATAGATAGATTTGTCTTAAAAAATATTTTTTATAAAAATATACATATATCACTTTTCAACAAGTATTTTTTTTATACAAATAAGAAGTCAAAATCATGCTTTGGAGATCGTGTCACTGTTCAAAACGACTTCTTTTAGCAACTTGAAGAGTAATGTAATACTTTAGGCCTTGTTTGGCTGCACACAAATACACTTCAATCCATACGGTTTTGACGGGATTGAAGTGTATTTTAGTTCAAATTACACTCTATTTCCCTCTAAACCATATGGATTGAAGTGTATTTAGGTACATGCAAACAAACCCTTAGGGATCTTGGTGCAATAACTCTAAATGAAAGAACACTGAATATTCATCAAATTCAAGTTTTTGCCCAGAATATTGAAGTTTGGGAATTCAATCTACTAGACTCTTTTCAGCAACAATTAATACAATTGACAACAGTTATGAATGAAATGATCATTAAAAAGTTACTTCATTTCTATGCTTTCTTCTTGGAAACCAACTCTTCTTCCCTTAAATCATTCATCCGAAGCATCGAAATTACTTTAGGCCTGTGCTTTCTTCTTGGAAACTTTGAAGGACTGTATTGCACGTGTTCATGGTGCGGGCATCTAAAATGTTGTGGTTCCAAAGTTTAATCATGAAGAAACGCCAGCCCCTGTTCATTTAGAAAACAAATTGTAATCGAATAAATAACAGTACACGGTAAAGAAAAGATCTTGACTAATGGACTTTCAAATAATCCATTTACCACAGTAGAGCAGGATTCTGTACAAGTTGTGGTCCATGCAACCGAGAGAATGCCTCACAGGCCCAAGGTATATGACCATCGGCTAGCACTCTGCAATTTTGATTTTCTAAAACAATTAGTGCAAAGATCAAATAACACAGCTAGCAAATTAAATGCATGTTGGATCTACATACAGAAAAGAAAATAAAGTCCAGACAGAACTGGAAGAAAAAAAAAAAACATGACAAAAAAACATGCTTAACACAGAAGCATAACTATCTATAGGAAGGAACCGTTTAATGTATGAAAAAAAAAATACCTAATCTTATATCTACAACACTATCTAAAGCATCTCGAACTAAAATACATTTTCAAATATTCCTATAGAAATATGCGCTCTTGATGTTTGGTGCTCAGAGTTTGAAAAAATTGAGGGATCCAAAATCTAAGAATCCTGTATCATATTTCTTCAATAAAATCATAGCTACTATGTGGAAAATCCTAGATAGCACAGAAATGTCAACTTCTACCTTGAAATATATTAGCAAACAGAGAATAACATATACTGTATGTGTAAGAGAACACCATTTAGGACACACCATCAAATACCACCAACTAACATCTATTGAAAGAGATGTCATTTAATCTGCAAGTTGTGATACCAGTCACTGCAATCTTTCAATGGGAACACCATTCAGAACATACCATAAAACATCACCAACTAGATTGCTTGCTCTATATCAGTGGCAGAATGAGAGCAAGAAATTATTGCCAACAGAACCTGTAATCAACAGTGATGTGCCATGACTAATGTTCGAGAAAAAAATGTGCCATGATCAAGACCAGTGAAGGTATTAAAGTGGACATGGCCAATGTGGATCTGCAAAGGTTCAATGGAGATGACAGCAAATAGGTCTGGTGCAGTTGTTAATTAAGGATGGAAATGACAGTTGTGTTTTCGGCTTGGTTTGGCAAGAAATGAAAAAAGAAAGGATAAATCCACCAAGAGAAGGGATTTAATTCCTTGGTTGCGCTAGGGGCTTGGATTATCTGGACACATCACAATGCTTGTGTATTTGATGGAGCAACTCCTAGTATGTCAAGAGCTCTCAGCATCACTAGTGATGAATGGCGTCTTTGGGAGATTGCAGGTGCTCGGAGCCTCTCTTCCTTGACTGGTCCGGCTCTTGAAGAGTAGTAGGTTGGCGTTTTGGGGGTGTTAGTCGCTCGTCTCAATTCTAACATGCGCGCTTTTAATCACAAAACTTTAGAGTGGCGTGTGTAGTGTGTGTGGGTGTTCGTGGTTGAATTGACCCCTTTAATATAATGATACGCAGGTCTCCTGCGTGTATGAGGGAAAAAATCTGGAAGCTTTTGTGCAATTTGAATTATAATAAAGAATTTTGGCCAATTTTTAGGTTTTCCCATTTCAAAAGAAAAAAAATCCAAGGGGAGCACACAAAGCTTAACAAACAAACTTGATGAAGGCTCCACAAAAAGAAATTACTATTTTTCTTTTTGCAAGATTTCAGTGAAAGAAGTCCTTGGTAACTGTTAGACAATCGGTAGAGACTTATTGGCCGTGCCTAGTGGCTGCACTGGGCCTTGAGCCCATTATGGTAATCTAAAGATTTGATCCTAATCTTAATAGGCAAGGATATCAAATGGTGGTGATACTTCTATATAACAACCCTTCCCTATATAAATATATATGTACATGTACTTCATGTCCCCACAATCAATCTATTATTCTAGGTCACCCTTCCGTGGCCCTAGTGCACCCCCGCGGGACGCGGCTGCTCTTCTCCTGCACCCCCTCCCACGCGCATGGAAGCCCTCCCGCTGTGTCCACATGTCCCACCAGCTGGAGCGGCTGCCGCTGAGGATGTGCACACCCATGCAATCGAAGCCGAGCGCACCCACGACGCTAACACTGAGCATGTCCGCGCTACTGATACAGAGCGCCTTTGTGCCAAACATGCATGCCGCATCCATGCCGCCCGCGAGGCCGCGCACCAGCGCGCCCATATGACCAAGCAGGAGGCTGCTACCACCGCATAGAAGTGCAATGCAACCACTGCTCGTGCCCACTGAGGCCGCCATCGAGCCAGATGACAACATCCTCTCCACTGCAGACGATGGTGCGGAATTCTAGTCGCTCCTGGGTGGCGCATGAGGCTGCTGCCATCAACATTCACACCTAGGTTGTTAGCATGCAGAGCATGTGCAATCCTCGTCCCTGCAATCCATTAGCAGCTCCCATGCCTACACCTGTCGAGGACACATATATCCCCTCGACGTTGGTATTGTCACATGTGGCAGTTTTCTATGGAGACCCGGTCACATTGCCATGTGCAGCCCCTCATCGTCACTACAGCCGAATGCTGCTGATTGTGCTTCACGGACACCCACAACCACACCAGTCGTCCCCACGCCGGCTCTCCCCTCACCGGTCCGTACCTTCAACAAGGTGTACTCCTGATTGAGATTGATCTTCACTTTATTCATGTTGCTATTGGTGTTGTCCGCATGTCCTGACGCCGTACTAGTACTGCTGACATCTTCACCAAAGGGTTGTCATCGACGGTCTTCAAAGAGTTTCGATCCAGCCTGAATGTCTGCAGTACCGAGTCCCGAGGGTTTTAATAGATAGCCAGTGAGGCCTTATTGACTGTGTCTAGTGCTCACGCCTGGGCCTTGAGCCCATTATGGTTTTCTATAGATTGGTTTGTTATCTTGATAGGCAAGGATGTCCAACAGTGATGATACTTCTATAAACCAACCCTAGATCATCCTTGCCTATATATGTACATGTACTCCATGTCTCCATAATCAATCTATTGTTTTACTGTGCGATTCTATTTCTTTCAATAATTGCTGCTCCATAAGGAAATGGCTAAAGCTGAACATAAGAGAGAATTGCAGTTTGTTCACCAAGCCGCTTATTTGCCTGAACTAACTATAAATAGTAACAGCAGAATCAATCACACCTGCCTATTATGATAGTCAGAATTATGGGAATTTGTGGATAGGACTAACCTTTGTTTTCGAACAAATGAATTCCACATATGCATAATAAATTTTTCATCTTTAGTAACATCAACAAAATCATCAAGCATCTGCATGTAGTCGGTAAAGTTAAAATTCACAATAATTGAAAAGCTAGGCAGAAATGACTCGAGCTCAAGTGGATGTAAAAACAATGCATAGATTCAATGTTTCAGTGATAATGATGTCATATCTTACTCTTCTATCTTCAAAATCAGCAATATCATCATCAACTTCATCTTCACTATCACGGTCCGAGAACACTTGTTCCAATGCCATTGGCTACAATGGATTATAATGATACAATCAGGCAAGACTTCAAATGAAGGCATACCACATTTATACAACAATGCGAAGAATCTAATTAAAAAGTGTTTGCCAGCTTTCATTTTGGAAAATCTACTACAAAATTTGTGTAACTTGTTTCCCACGTTATAAGCCATCATAATAAAATAACAAAGAGATCAAAACATACATCACATGACAAGCAGATCACTTAACTATGTATTTTGCATGATTTAACTAACATTGCATTTTAGAAAAATGGGACATTAGAGCATCATCAAAACAAATAACATCTGAGAAACAGAGGAATGGAATGGAGTGGCACTTTATTTCCATGCAGTTTGAGGTTTCACGGAAGACCAAATTCCAAATTTAATTAATCCAGCTAATATTTATATTTTTCTGTGACAGCCTCGATATGTTATATGTGGAGTGGCACCACCCACACAACCAGCAAAAACACCCTAGTTCAAAAAACAAAGGTCCACTTTGTTGGCTAATAGTTTACCTATAACTTTCTTATTAGTTGTCGCGTAAAATCAATTACAGCATACAGATAACTAATGGAATTTGCCTCAAAGCTAGAAATAATAGGAACCATGTTCTGGCCTGTGAATCCATATGTTTCACCTAGTAGCTAGCTAATATTTGCAGGAGCATTGGGGCTCAAGGGGGAAGGGATAGAAGGTTGGCCTCAAAGGGTTGCAAATTTTTCAAACCTAGTGGCTTGACCTGGGTTCAGGCATGGTTCAATATTTTGGTACCAAATTGGTTCCCACCTTCAAGCTGTAATGTCAAACATCATGTTACTATAGTGTAAGATTCTGGGCTCTGGCAAAGGCTGATGGCTGTATTGGACAGTGGTTAGGATAACTAGGTAACGACTAGGACTGACTAGTCACCCTGGTCAACCACTAATCGCAACTAGTCTCCTAGTCGGTCCCATGGCGACTTGGATCGACATCGACTAGACAGCTTGATAACATTGGTGTGCACAGGACAACATGATGGGCGTTAAGCGAAAGAGCCTCTAGCTGAGTTAGTTAGGTGGTTTGAGTAGCACTCCTCGGGTCATGGTTCAACTCCCCATGGGAATGAATGTTCAAGCTAGGGTTAAAAAAATATCTCCTTTTCTGTCCTACATCAAAGCACAAGTCTAAGGTCCAGCCACGGTCGTGGGTGTTCTCGCATGGACTACAGTGCCGCTGTGTATGGGTGGGGCATGGGGTTCAGGGTTTTTCTCGATCTGCGTGAGGTCTTCTTAATGCAATGCCGCGGGTCATTTTTTTTACATGATGGGTGTTAAGAAACAATGTAACTACCACAAACATAAAAATGCATTATCATTTTTGTTAGGTACAAAAATAGTTTAATCAATTAACTTAACTCAGCACACAAATGTGTCCTGGTTCTGCCACAAATTTGCGGAAACAAAGATAAATGAAAAGAGTAATAATTTTCATTCACCTGTGCTCTGTGAGAATGGAAGAACTGCCGCTTTTGCAGGAGTTGCCGACTGCAAGATAATACAAACACAAACAAACAATAAATTAACCACATTCCAACTGCAGTACCATAAGAGGCAATATCATGACGAGTAACAAGGCATCAAGAATGTACAAAGAAAGGACTACTTTCTAGGGTCAGCTCGCTCAGATAGCTTCCTTGTCTTCCCAAACTGTAGCACAGTTGGTGGTGAAAGATTGCTGCCATGTAAAGATTGAGCAGGATCAATCGAAGCATTTGCCACAGAAGTCCCTGAAAAGTTTACCATCTGGGTCAGGAAAAGTAGGCAACAAAGGGAGTAGGACCCAGAGTCCCAGACAAATGCTAGAGCAGATCAACAATGCAGATTTTCTCAGCATGCAAATCGATGATATTTGCAAATCAGAAACAGCCAGTTCAATTAGTAGACGTTCAACTTTTACAGCACCAAGAAGGCAGAACACGATGCAACAAATATTCAAAAAGGCTCTAAGCACCATGTGATATTGTACAACAAAGAACTATAAAATTGAATTAAGAAAGGTGACAACACAAATGGGCAATTAATAATTTGCATCTTTTCCATGAGTAGACATATTCAATACAGGAGAAAGAACATAGTTATTTTTCCCCCCAAAAAGAATTGTAACAGAAAGAAGTGCTGTTCATGCGGTCCCTTTTTTATAATTATAATGATAAGAATACATGTACCAATTAAAGTGACCTTGTGATGACAATGTACCATTCTCCCCTTGCACACAGTTGTCCTCCGATCCTGCCAGGGCATCTTCAGGTGACCCTGATTCAATAATATGTGAATGTACATGCCTAATTTTCTCAGTTGTGGTCTTTGATCGTCTACGCTTCTTAAACCTTGAGCTGATGTAACAGAATTAGGTTAGGTAACCAAAACAAATGAAGTGGTGATGTTCAGAAAGCAATGGAGAATAAACATACCGGTAAGAAAACGTTTGATGCCTCGGATCAACGCCCTCCGCAAAAAGCTGCCAGTTAGGATCATTAGTTATTAAATACAGTTAAGAGTGTTTCCATTTAAAGCAATAGTCATCATGCATTGCTAAGCATGTAAAACATTATCCACAGAAAAACCATTGAGGTACACAATACACTATTTAAAGAATTTCATCCTTGGCTTCTGCACACAAGAAAAGAAGGAAATCACAAGGCAGGGGGGCGTGCTGGACTATGGAAGATGCAATGCCCTTCATTTGGCCAAATAAGTTAACCGTTAGAAGAACACTGAGGAACATATTAAGTTAAACACATGTAAAGTACTAAATTCATCAACTAGAGATAAGGAAACACCTCACAGACTTTAATATGGGAAAATTTGCCACTGGACACTGCAAGTGACCGCTCTTTGCTGTTGGACACTGAAGAAGTTGAAATTTGATTGAGGACACCTTAATTCTTGTTGAATTTGCTGGTGGACACCACGCCCAACCAAATATTTTTATAAAATAGATATAAAATCGTATAAGTGCCACAAAATTATACCATAAAATCCGTTAGACTCTATGTGATGAGAACTACACAGTAAATATTGTTTCGGACTGAAAATAACTATTTTACCTCTCTTCATAAATAAACAATGAAGAGAGGCAAAATAGTTATTTTCAGTCCAAAACAATATTTTACTGTGTATTCTCATCACGTAGAGTCTAACGGATTTTATGGTATAATTTTGTGGCACTTATACGATTTTATATCTATTTTATAAAAATATTTGGTTGGGCGTGGTGTCCACCAGCAAATTCAACAAGAATCAAGGTGTCCTTAAACAAATTTCAACTTCTGGAGTTTCCAACAGCAAAGAGCGGTCACTTGCAGTGTCCAGTGGCAAATTTTCCCCTTAGGGTACAAGTAACATGATATACATGAGTTAAGACTATACATATCTCTAATAACTACAACTCCATATACCAAACAGAAATTGAATCTGAAAAGCAGCTTAAACTTTATATCTGTCGTAAATTTACCTCAGTTCTCCAAGCATCGGCCTTCAGACTAACATTAACAACCTGGTACTCCTCAGATATCTGTAACATAAAATTATAATACTTATCAAAATAAGAGGATTGAAGACGATTATGTAATGGAGATTTCAGAGGTTTACCAACCCAAAACTCATAGTGGAATAGGTCATGCGATGAGTTTAAATGGCATCCCAGACCCTAGGATGACCAAAACAATTATATTAGATGTGACTTAAGAGTTAAGAAAAATATTGAGTGGATTAAGAAAGAAAAAAAATCAAAATATAACTGGCTCACTACGATATAGGATAAACCAATTATGCAATGTGAAGTAAATAAAAGAATGTACTTTCTCCTGTGTTCAAGAAAAAAAAAAGAATGTGTGCTTTTGTATAAAAATAGCAAGGAAGAATGTGCATAATCCTTATGACCAGCACACTGCAGCAAGCAATGACATATGTGCAAAGATGATATAAAAGAAACTTTGGTTTCAAACCTTGAAGCTTCCACATCGTACATAGCAAAATGGACAAGAGAAATCTTCAGTGACTGGTAAGAAGAGAAATGAATCAAATAAGGAACAGTTAAAAGTAAGGGTAAGAGTGAGAAGCAATAGGAAATTATCTCAACACTAGGTGACTGTAAAGTATCTATATCTGAATTTTGGCCATGATCAGCATTTAACAAAAAGTGCAATCTCAACACTAGGTGACTGTAAAGTATCTATTTAACAAAATTTAACAAAAAGTTGAAAAATGCATATGTTTAGCCATGAAGGGCTAAGTCACATCTTAGACATAATCATCAAAGAAACCACTCATATTTACTATCACCCATGCTAGCAAATGCTTGAATTCCCTTTCTGGCATCTACATCTGAATCTTGGCCATGATCAGCATTTAACAAAAGGTTGAAAAATGCATATGTTTAGCCATAAAGGGCTAAGTCACATGTTAGACATAATCATCAAAGAAACCACTCATATTTACTATCATCCATGCTAGCAAATGCTTGATTTCCCTATCTGGCACAAGGAACTAAAGAAACGTGTATGTCTGCCATTCATAATATTTCTTCTTATAAATGAATGACTTCCCTGCTCCCAAAGTCATACTTTTGAATTTTTTTTTTTTTTTTTTAATCTGACATGCCTGCATTACTTTTGCAATGATTTGTTTCTAAGAAGATAACAAAACCATTTGATTTTTATGTTTACAGAAGTGATACATGATTTAATTTTGAAACAAAGCATGATAAGTTAGTTAATTATAGATCTGTGTTATACTCCCAAAATTTGAAAGTAGTTTATTGTTCTGCATTAATACATACCAATACCACAGCAAAATATCTCTCTGTAGTTAAGTGATTCAACAAAACAATAAAACAATAACCATCAACTAGACCAGAAGTTGATAGCTTTTGTTCTAACAAGTAAATGAAAGCACACAGAAGTGCTTTACCAACTTATTGGCAAACTGCTTCACTAAAAAAAATTATTTACACAAGAAAATGCAATAAAGAAATGTGCAGAACCTAGAAACAGGAGAGACAACCTTCAGTCTCTTGCATCGTATTATTGTAGTACTTGTAATTAAAAAGTACATTGCCAGATCTTAACCTGTACAAAACAAAAACCTATTGATGTCAACTTCAATCGCATAGAAATAGCAAAGAATTTCCTGAAGCAAAAGGATAAGGCATGAACAAATACTAATCAAATTATTTCTAATGAAACATCACTAGGTGATGTTACAAAATCATTGCAACATCCCTACAAACCTATCTAGTGATTGCTATCATTCATATGCATGAAAGCTACTATGTGTTGGCACTTGGTCCAAAAAAAGCCGGGTGAGCAGCACCTGCTTTCCTTTTTCCTCCTCTCCCTCGCTGACCCAAAGTGGGAGAAGAGCCGAGCTCTCCACTCTCACACACACACACAGCAGCAGGTTCAGCACCTGGAGCACCGTGTATGAGGCAAGGAACTACTCTTTCCATTGCATTGCATAGAATATATACAATCTATCCACCAACAAGGTGGTATGGCTTCTAAGCCCTACTGTTCCTAATACACATGACTTCTATCATCTAACAAAAAAAGCATGGGCTGACCTAATAGCAGTAGATTACATGCAACAATTCTTCCCCTAATCCTACTGCTAGCCTCTAACCTCAACCATGCCAATCATCTTCCTCAACCGCTTGAACCGAGCTGCCGGCGCTGCTTTCCAATGACATGTTGGCCAGTGACTTGGTGAGAATGTCGCCGGGCTGATTGTCCAGAGCTGCCGGCCTGTCAGTGTCAACCATGAGAAGTCCCCGAGCCTGCTATCACAGAAGTGAAACTTGACCAAATTGCTCTTTTAAAAAAAATTTTCACCAACAAAAACTTAAATTTGCAAACCTAGAAACCTAGCAAAACCTAATTGAAAAAACAAACATGAAAAAAATTTAAAAAAATATTTAGGCACTTAATCCATACCAAAATCAATTTTGGTTATACAATTTGAACTAAAAATTTCAACTCCAAACAAACTTAACTAGTTAAACAAAAACCAGTTTGATTTTGGTCAAACCATAGAAACTTCAGTTCCTCCTCCTTCTTCTCCCCGGTCTTGCCAAAAACTTGCTTTCTTGCCCGTGAAAAAAGTTTGATTTTTCCTGAAGCAAACATAAGGCATGAACAAATGAAATCAAATTATTTCAATGGCCGCCCGGATTCATCACTAGGAAATTTTACCAAAATATATACAATCTATCCACAACAAGGTGGTATGGTGAGCCTCTACTGTTCCTAGCACTATACACATGACTTCTATCATCTAGAGCATGGCCTATTGCCATGAATCCAACAACAAGCATGGGTTCCTAGACATGTCATGGCCATGCCATGACCCTAAAGCATGGGAGGTCACGGGGTAGGATTACATTACATGCAACACTATGAAGCTTCACATCATCACCTTTCACAGGATGAATCACTTAATCCATACCAAAATGGTTATTTTTAAACCAAACTTCTTAACGACAAAATGTTCGAGGGACGCTTATATCCAGTAATCATTCATTGGTTATCAAAACAATGAGCACTGCTTAGTTCGTAACAGTGAAACTTTTAACTCAAAGTTCAAACATAAACTTAAATTTCAAATATTTTTCAAACCTTTTGATTGAAAAAACAAACTTTCCAACTTTCAAATCAGTAATTCAAATATATGCTAGTTATCAATGGTGTATACAATTTGCTAGTAAAATTTCAACTCAAAACACTTCTTAACTAGTTATACACTGGAAGTTTAAAACAGTTTGATTTTGGTCAGACCGCTGGTTGAGTGGCAAGACAGTTGCTGAAAATTGCTCCAAAGCCGATCAAGATGATCCCAAAGAGGGTTGTGAAGCTGCAACAATTCAGTTTGAAATTCATCTTTGATGTTGAGATAAAAAATAGAAGTGTCACTGTCAGCACATGATGAACAGTGCCAGGTCAACTGCATGTCTATTTTGTTTCTTGACATCTAGGATGAATTTTAAACTGAACTGTTGCAGCCAGCTATACTTAAGTTTTATGTGTACTAAATACATGATTCTTCTGATGATTTTTGAAACATTGCAATATGGCATTTTAGCTAACAAGGGCACCAGCCCCCTTAGGCGCCAAATCTGCACTCATTGGAAAAGGCGTGTGAACGTTTGAACAGATGGGATGCAACTGTAATTTCATTTCTTTACAAACAATGAAATTCGGGCTCACCTGTCATGAGAAAGACAAACTGATTTGGTGATTAAATGAGCCGTGGTCAGAAATTTTTATAATGATGAAACACACAACAAGAATAAAGAAGAAAAATAGAATCACTTAAACTACGAAAATGAGCTATTGGTTACCTTATTATATCTGATAACGACGAAGGTGGGACATCATTATATGAGTAACTACTATACGGAGACAAAGACATTTCTCTTGAACCAGCCTCTTGTGCAGACATGCATAGTTGTAGCTGATATGAACCCTGCAACCATAAGGAAGGGTCTGAACTCTAGACATTTTGGGAGCCTGGAGCATTTGGCGGCATAGAAATGATTGCATTTTCAATGGTGCAACCATGAATGTTAACATGGTTCTGGTTTTGGCTAGAGAAGAGGCCCAGTGGTGCAGCCTGGCAGGAGCTAAGGGGATCTTCTTGCTCACTGCTGGAAGAGCAGTCTAAGGGACTGCTACAGATGTTGGGTCGTCCTTTTGTTTTTAACCGGTGATTTAGTTTCCATGTTCTAGTGGGGCGGTGTGTGTGGGTTTCGGTCTCTGTATGACACTCTTTTCTACTATTAAATATTAATACAGTGATACACAGCTCTCCTGTGTGTTCGAGAAAAAAAAAACAATAAAGCTTAATAGTTTTAACTGTGCCAACCCCTCTTCCCCCTCCAACCATCCACCAGCACCACAAAAAGAAAGCAGCTCAAGTACTCAACACTGGTTTCCAAAGTAGGACCCAATAGATCAGATCCCATGCTCTTGTACTGCAGAATAGCAACAACTGAAAGCTCATAATTCCCCCCTTCACAAGTTTATTACCCCTCATAAAAATTGAAATACTTTTGCCAAAAGTTTGGGGCATTTAAATTGAAAGCTAAAGTCACTGTCCAGCAGTTCCATGGAAAAGTGGATATAGCGCATTCAGTGGCAGTGTTTGCCCAAAGGTGAATTTCTGAACTTGTGATGCATTGAAGTGTCTGGCAGAAGTAAAGCATGTTTTGAATGTATTCAACCAATGGACTGGCATTTGCAAGCGATGCATTTACCTGTTAGCCAAACTAATCTTGGATTCAAAGAACATATTAGTAGCATTAGTAGTAAGGGAAACATGGAGAACCTGGACACAATCATATTAAACATGAATGTAACAAATAGAGGAGACCTTACCACAGCATCAACCTTATGAGAGCAAAATGTGAAGCAACTGTCTTGCTCCAGAAATTTTGGCTGCATGCATACAACAACAACAAAGCCTTTTAATCCCAAGCATGCTGACATTATAATCGATAGTCGATGCTTTAGGAATGTGAATCTTAAATACAAGGGGGCAATCAATTTGACATACCTCTAAGAAGCTTGGTCTCATTGTAACTTTAGATGCCAACTCCACAATATGTCCCAAACTTAAATCGACACAACTCTCCAAAGTCGAAGCAAGTAAATTAGTCGGTATTTTACCCCAGGAGCATTTCCCTTCAAGCACTGTTAAAATGCACGACATGGATGGTCAACACAAATCTCAGCTTAGTCTTTCAGCTTAAGAATCAGCAAATATTCTTAAGAAATTGATTAAACACACATGTTTTAAACTATATGTTCATAAAGTAGCCACGACGACATTAGGGATCCTCTTGCCATGAATAAAGATAAATACAACTACTCAACAAATGAGCCTGTTAACATGTTAATCCTGTTGGAAAAGAAATTACATAATTTCTGCTCAAAATGTCAACATAAACTTACTCTGGAGTGAAGAACCTTCCACATGGTTTCTAGTGCAGTTATCTTCACCATTTCTTTGTCCGGCTTGCCCTTTTGCTTTTGGATTAAAATAATTTAATGATGGCACATAAATGAAAAAAAAAAAAAAGAACTCATATGGGATGTGCACTGTACCACAGCTAATAAAGATAATGTCAAGGTTGCAAGCACAGGAGGTTGACAAACTCTTCACATCAGGAATGATGAATGTGGCTTCACTGTTGTTCTTATTTCCAAGTTCACTAAAAGAAGTAAGCAAGCAAAACCGGCTGAATCGATAAATTGGAGAATGCTGCAAAATATGATCACAGATAATAATGAGATCATTTGGTAGACAAAACTTGCCACTCCACTTCACAAACTGAAGAACGCTAGACTTACCCCTTCAAGAGAAAGGTTACTAGTAGGTCTAGCTAACAGAACATAAAGAGGAAAGATACAATGTGCTTGCAACTCAGTATTTGCACTTCCAGAAAGTGAGATGGTTATCTGAATCCTGCATTGATACATACAGTCAGTCAGTCAGACAAAGGAAAATAATTAGAACAAACAGGGTTGTGATTCAACTGCTATGAACCTTAGTTCATATGAGGGGTAGGGAGGATAACCATTGCCAAGAGGAAGGCCGGGCAAAGTCAGCATGGAGGGAGACTAGAATATTTGGGGGTAATTGGATTGTTTGTTGTTCATTGCTTGCCTCATCATAAGCTGATTACAAGGTATATATACAGCAGCCCAGCCCCTAGGTGCCCAGCTCAGGCTCCTCGTTTCTCTCCTAGCCATTACTTCCTAACCAGCAGTTTACTGCCCTTAATTGCCAAGGCCCCTGGCAGCTGCATGCGCCTCTATTGCTGCAGCCACAACTACTAATCCCCAACCATCAACTAACAGCAATTGAACACAGCTGCATGCGCCTGTACTGCTGGATTCCTGGTGGCATGCAGCTGGCCCCGGCTGCCCCACATGACATCAACAGTGCAAATGTTTTATCACAAAAATTCCATCTGACACAAATTTAGGTATTTTCCTCTTGTTTGGCAGATCTGCTGTTACAATTTCTTTTATGCTTTGCAAAGAATTGCAGATATATAGTGCTATACCAGAACTAAAAGTTGAGATGGAATCATTCATCCTAGAAAACTGGGATGGAACAGTCCGTTCCACCTTGGTTGTGTTTGGATTGCTGCACCAGCATATGTGCTTGAAAACCAAATTGACACTGAACATTTCTATTCTTGAATAGCAAAACTGCATAAGTCAGGGAAAATTGCTTGCCTTAGCTCTGGAGCATCCAGAGCAACAAAAGGTAAAGATTTGCCACATAATTACATGAATGGCTGCAGCTCCGACCATATGGTTCCAGAAGATTAAATTAAATCCATCCTTGGGATAAGAGAGTAGTATATATGGTGGCCAGGTAACAAAGTGGGCCTCCGATTTGGGAAAGGCCAGAGGGCAGCTTGGCCCTTGGCCGCTTGGAGTGAAAATGAAATGCAATAGCTGAGATACAAGGTTCCTATGCCACTGCCTTTATTGAGCAGTTCGCTACTCTCCCCCTCACCTCCAGCACTTTTCTAACCACTAAAGTGGGTGCTGAGCATATTCCTAAAACTAGGCTATTAGCAGCCGAAAGTAAATTACAGGAAAGTAAGATACAAGCACAAGCTTAACTATCAGTATATACCACTACGTATACCATATGCAGGTTACTAAGCAAAGCTTCAGTATTCGGTAATCTATAGGGCGATTCGCAACATGTTTGCCATCCAAAAAAACTAATCGCAGAATTGCCCCTAGAATGCCTTGTATTGTGCAAAACTGCACACTATGGACTGGCTACCACTTGATGAGAAGATGATTAAGAGACTAGAAGGATGCCGATGTGGTTCTGCATGGTGGCAAAACTATCTTAATTTAGTCCACACTAAGCAGTATGCCAACTTACTGCTTGTCCATGTACTTCTACCTAAATTTTATTAAGAATGTTGATAAAACTAGACAACACGCATGGAGCAAGCTCTAACAGGCCAAGAGGGTTTGGTGGCTTTAACCTCATCGCCATCTGAACACCTTGGGAACTGGAAGATGCTGGAGTGCATGTCTATGCGCTGCTGTTTTCAGACTAGATGGTGGCAGTTCTGATTATCTTCAGTTGTTAGTTGTCTCGTGTTGCCAGGATGCTGGAGTGTAATGGCATTGTTTCGCTTTCGTGTTCACCAGAGAAGGAGCTTCAATCTGGGCAATGGTGTTGAAGTGACTGAGAGGGAGGAGATAGATTAAGCAACAATGGAGGGAGAACATGAAACCACTTCGGTTACTCTAATGCCTGTGTTTTTTCCAATTTCAATATATTATTTCACACACACACAAAGAATGACTGCAATATAGTGGCAAACAAACTGATTTTGATGGGCCTTAGTTCGTACTGGTAAATAGAATGTTTTTATAATGGAAAATCCCAAATAGGATGTTAAGTGAGTGGCAAATTTGCAACTTTCCCAATCCAAAAATTTATGTCAGGTACCAAATGAAATTTAAAGAAAAATACAGGAATTGCATGAACCTTAGTTCGTACTGGTAAATAGAATGCGGGAAAACCCCCAAAATGCATGGCTTTAAGCAGAGTGACTCAGGGGGCTACGAGGCAGACTATAAATAGAGCAACCTTGGGGGTGCTACGGCCTAAAACATAGAAACAGACGCAGGGCAAATCTTACTCATAGCAACAAGGAAATAGCAAACGAAACTAATCATCCCAATCCATAATTTTGTTTGTTGTACATGCATGGCTGGGCCCACCAACCGTGATATATGAAATAAAATAGAGAGGATTTACTAAAGTGGGGTTGTCAATAAGGTGCTGAGCTCAAGATGGAACAATATATGCCCAGGATGAAAACGTTTCAATGCATGACTGTCCATTCAAGGTTCAAACCTCTTTTTCCTCCTCGCGTGTATATTGTAAAGAAGGCATCTTTGAATAAAAAGGGGCTGCAAAATTCAGGGAACCATCATTGGTATCTCAAACCAATTGCACATAATGGTTACAGTTACTGCAGAGTAAGCATGATCATGTGACAATGTTGAAAGAAAGGAGCATAATTGTAGGATAAACTTTACATTTTTCACAGCTCTCCGTTGAATAATATTGTAGAGCTCGACTGGCTTGCAATACAGAGCCAAATCTTTTTCAGCAGCAAGTTTCTCATCTGGAGACAATGTAGTTCTTAGCTGCTGCCGGAAGGCCTGGCCTGTAGACCTAGGATAAGCATATTCACATCCAATATTCCTGCATACAAGCAAAACATGCATATAACAACAGAATGCATTCCTTCTCACTTGAAGAAGAACCGCAACATGTCAATAGTTGTGCATCCACAAAGCAGCTGGGCTAGCTATTTCTATTTCGAAACACAGAGCGCAGCTCGAGCATGTCGAGAACTGCCCAATGTATACCTTGTTTATGCAATGTAAAAAAAAATTGTGAGTGGTAATTCAAGTACTCCCTCCGTTCCGAATTATAAGACGTTTTGGCTATTCTAGATACATAGTTTTTGCTATGCACTTAGATATACACTATATGCCTAGATACATCTTATATGGAGTGGAGGGAGTAGTATGCAAAACAAGCGTGGCTATGTCAAGAAAACGTGGAAGATTCAGAACCAACAAAGTGACCAGTCCTTGTACCGATATTAGCAATCTACAATCAAGAGTTTCTCTCTCACTACATGCCCGAACAGACACTAAGACACATCGCTATGCACTTTACTAAGGCACTGAGCCATAATCTCTCGCTGTCTCCCCAAACAGAGTTTGTTTCCAGCGGGCGGCGGACACACGCGTAATCTCCCCATGAGCCATTATCCACTTACGGATTTGACGGTTGAGGCAGAGGCAGGCCGGGCATCCTCGCTGCTGACGAACACCTAGGGTCTTGCGGACCCGGACCCGGACCCACGACGAGTTCTTTCTTCTTTCCGCGCGCAGGAACCTACCCAACAGTGGGATCAGGTCATCAGCATCAAACTGGAGCGCTTGCAGGCGGCGAAGCGTGGGAGCGGGGGCGCGAGCAAGAGAGGCGACGTAAGCGGTGGCCACCGGATTGGAACGGCGGCTCGGCCCGGAGAGGAATTCGTGAGGGGGGAAAATGGAACCGCTCCCGAGTGCCGACTGTGCCCTTGTTTTCCTTCTGCAGAGTGGGCTCCACGTGTGTGTAGTACGTAGTTGGGTTTACAAGACAAGTTGGGTCTACAGGAGTCCATGCAAAGATACCTCCGATAATATTACTAACTCCATTCTCTTTTATAAAAAATTTTAAACTTCAAAATCTCTGGTCAATAATTTAAATAATAATTTTAAATAATTATACACAAACTTGATAGAGTAAGATTTATAATAAATCAACTATCCAAATATCATAAGTTTCTAAATATAAATAATATAAAATAAAATAATAGATGGTCAAAGTTTAATTTGGGAACCATGTCATATTAAGATGTGCCTTATAAGAGAGAACAGAGGGAGTCGGACTCCAACAAGTAGAACCCAAACACAAAGACCCATTCTTTGGTTTGCGTCCCAACGAGGGGAAAAAGGTCACCACCCGGTTTTGGCCTTCTCCAATAGAAGAAGTCGAGCAGCGAGGGCGCAATCGATCTCCCAGGCGGGGCAACGGGAGCAGGATGGTGGGGCCTCGCCGATGCCGCTCGCGGGACGGACCTCGGCCGCGGCGCGCGGAATGGGGCCGCGCCGCCGCTCTCGCTTCTTCCACCCGCCACCACCCCTGGTCGGAGCCGAGCTCCTCACCACCGCCGTCGTGCTCGCTTCTTCCAAATCCCGCGGCCGGTGACCGGAGACGGCGGATCCGGCCCGGCCGGCGGCCGATCCGGTGGGAGAGGGCGGATCCCGGCCCGGCGGCGGATCCCAGCGCAGCGCCTCCCAAGCCAGCGCATGGCGGCTCCCCGAAGCTTCACCGCGGCGCGGACCGGCGAAGGGACCGGCGAAAGCGGGGCGGGCGGCGCGGACCACAACAACGGGCCCACCACTACGACGCTAGAGATTTGCGTCGTCTCTCGACGACGACACATCTTTGCCTTCCGCCTCGGCTCATACGCAAAATGGGTCAGCGGTTTGCGTCTTCCGTTGGAGCGTGATTTTCTCCGCTAAAAACACTGTGGGCGACCGATTTTGCATTTGCGTCTTGGTTTGCCAATGCTGTTGGGGATAGTCTTATCTTAGGAACTCACACTATGCAATCGAATCGAAGGCTACCAGTACACCATCATGGATCACGCTTCGAGGGCTATAGTGCTAAATTGTCTGTTGGGCCTAAATAGAGAAATAAGAAAACCAAACGCGCTCTCTCTCCTACTGCGTTGCTATGGATGTGCTTTCCTTGTTCTTCTGCGGCATTTCCCTCTCCATCTATAGCATATATTATTTTTCAAATATGATCCTAATATCCAAGCGCCCTCTCCATTGAGCAGTTGGGAAATTGAGTTTCCTTGTGAAAAAAATTTATGCATACATTACCAAATTTAACTTTATTTTCTTTGTATCTATTCCTCTTCGTTTATGCAGGAGCTTGGCCAATTTTCACTCTCAAAATGTCTCTTAGGTCTCTCTCTGTGTTATGAAGAGCTCTTATGTCCTCCATGGAGTCTAGGTAAAATGATCACTACATTGCAATTTTCTACTGGCAGCATTAGGTTGGAAAGACTTTCACTCTAGGCTGCTAGCTAAACTGGTTGAGACTGATATCTCACAAAAAATCACAACTAAAAAGAGTAAAAAGGTTGGAATTACATCGTGCGATTATCGCTTCGACAGGCCTCTTCTCCAACTCCCGTGCGATCCCACGCATGCAGTTACGCTAATCACGCCACTAAATCACGGAGTTACGCTAATCACGCAGTTACGTGGTCCTCCTCCCTCTCCCTTTACTTCCGTGCGATCCTCCTCCCTCTCCTCCCGTGCGTTCCCCCCTCCCCACCATTTTTTTCCTCCCGTGCGATCCTCCCTCCGGTTTTTCTTGGCACTACCGGCCGCCTCCACCAGCAGCACGGCCGGCCAGCCAGCAGCGGCAGCGGTGGCGCAACGTCGCCACGACAGGGAAGTGGCGGCGCACGAGGATGCGTGGAGATGCGGAGGCGCGGAGGCTGGGACCGCGGGACCACGGCGGCGGCGCACGATTCACAGTCGAGGGTGACCGCAGCAGGCGCGCGTGGTTTGCGCCGGCAGGTTGAAGAGAGGCGGGTCGCGCGCCGCCGGTGAAGCCCGCTGCTGGGGAAGGGAAGATAGGGTTCCATCCGCGGCCTCACTGCCCATCTCAGCCCCATTCGCCGGCCGCCGCCCAATCCTGCCTACCGTCGCCTGGTGTTGCCCATGCTTCCGTTTGTCACTGGCTTTTCTTCTCCAGTTCAACGCTTCTGCTCTCTCACATGGCGACAGCGCCCGGGTCTTAACCTGGCGTTTTCCGGTGAGGAGAAACAATCCCTTCTCTTCCCTTCCTGCTGTGCGAAACGGAGCAACCAAACCAATTAATTGAAAATTTTAATTCGGATCTGATCTAATTCCATGTGAGTGCCTGCTACTTCGATCTCTTTCAAAGATTATCATGTGTAGATGTGCACACCCATGTCGTTTATTGGATCTGCACCTGCAGAGATGTGTGCTTTGCACTTAAGCCCTTCTGTTGTTCATCCTCCCCACCTTTGCGGTAATCTTCCTTTCTAATATTTCTTTCATGTGCATTCTGTTGCAGGTTGAACAAAATAGCTACTGTGGGGGCTTCAGTTATTGTTAGTTGGAAGCCATCCACCATGCACAACAGCACCAGTTACCATACTCCACCAGCATCAAGAATGTCGAAAAGGAGATGGCAAACAAGATTAACAATCTTTCTGGTATGTCAGCATTGGGATAATTTGGTTATGGATTTAGGGATATATGTGTTGCTTGTATTTTAAGTTCAAAATGTGGAAATAGTCAAATTGACTGTCCCAGTTTTGACCCACTTTTACCTATTGTGAATTGTAGCAGCCCAACACAGTTACACATTGGTCTGTGTGTAAATATGTTCAATTCCAGTCATGAAGGAGTCAGATACTGAACTGCCTCCATCAAGCCAATGGGATCTTGTGCCAGACAACCACATGATGCAGGATGAGGAGGAGCAACCATTGCAGGTAATTGCTAAATCGCTATATTGGAATGCACTGCAGGTGATTAGTAGTTGTATTGTGCCCTGCTCTTATGCTTTCTTGGTGCTACTCTAAACAATATGTTTTGCATCAAGGCCGCCACAACAGCTTGAAGGTGAGGTGAGGAGGATCTATCTGAGGGCGACCGTCAGCTGCCGCTGCCAAGGGAGAGAGAGAGGTGACCACTAGCTGCCGCTGCAACAGATCAAGGAAGAAGCGAATGAGGAGCCATACACTAACCAATCATGGCGGCCCCCATCCCCTATCGTGCTGGATCGACTCCTTGCATGAGTGCTCATGTTGGCCCAATGTAGAGGAGATCAGCGACTGGATTCTTAATTTGCAGCTACCCCAGCTGGTTGCTGGCTTTGCAGGTACACAAAGCAAATTTAAACCTTCCCCATGCTGAAAACTGTAGGCGTCATACCAATCTCACTGGTTACGTGCTGCATCTCTGATCCTTGTGTGTTCAATTAGATAATGGCATATCTTTCTATAAATTATCTTCTCACCAAGTTGACGTTCATCAAGATCTCATTATTGTGGCAAACATGAGGTATTAGGGCCTTGTTAATCACCAAAAATCACAGAAGCGAAAATTCCAATATTTATTTATTGCTTCTTTACAGTTAACAGTGACAAGAAACAAATCCACTCTTTTTTTCCAAACCAGAGTTAGCAATATAAATGGAGCACCTGGTCAACAATAAAACTCTCATCCTTAGAATATAAGCAACTACTCATGAGGATGATCCACCTCATTGTTGAGTGTATGTGCTTTGAAAGACCGTAAGTACTTGACCACATGATATTATGTAGGGTTTTTGTAGGTCAGAAAAAAAAATAGGAGATGAAGTCTAATTGCTGCCGATTAGAACTCTTCTGTTTGGCTTCCAAGTGATCTGCACAAAAAAGGATACAACTCAAAATGGAGTTTCTGCTTAGCATCTATGATAGCACTGTTGAAGTTCAGGCCATGCAGATATGTTAGCACAGTTCATACTGGCAAAGTTCAGTTCATGCAGAATCAAAAATCTTACATTACAACTTGGTTTGTGGTTTATGTCAGTTCATGCGCTTCTTTCTTTGGTAAAAAGAAAACTTTTTTAATTTGGTCTCGTGTTTAATTAGTGAAAAGGCCAGATCCTAATGGCATGTTTGCATGTGTGTTTTTTACTTCATGGTTCCTGTGTGTGTGGCATGAGGTTTCTGTAGCACTACATAATCTTGACTATTTAAAAGATACAATCATTTTCTATAAGCTTTTCTTTTCTTTTAATAATAAGTTGCCACTTGCCAGAATAATGACAACCCTTATATTGTGTGGAAATTCTCAAATTCTATTTTCAGCTCTTTGATATATTGTGTGGAAATTCTCAAATTCTATTTTCCTTCCTTTTAATAATTAATTTTCCACTTGCCAGAGTAATGATAATTTATTCTGTGTGGAAGTTCTCAAATAATAAGTCATTGGGAAAGTAGTTCTGCACTACATTATTAGCATACATGCATTTTTTTTTGCTATAATTGAATTTCCTGTCTTAATGTGATAATTGCCAACAATTCAATTTCTTTATTTATAGTGGGCCGCAGACTGCAAGAGAGGGACCTGATTCGGTAAGCCTTGGAGAGAATGTAGACCAATGCTTTTGGCAAATTGAAGATGAAGTTGTAGGATGGGGCGAAGTGCTCAAGGGTGATAAGATGTGCAAGGCTGGTATTTCCTGGATAGTATTAGTCAAAAAAATTGCTCTTACATAATGTTTGCTCTTTTATAGACTGAGATGTTGTCATATATTCTGAGGTTGTGTCTATTTAGTTGCGTAGCATAATTTGGCCAGAAAAATGGATAAATTGATGCTATGTTTTAAACCGAACCAAATTTCAGAGCATTGCTTAAGCAAAAATGTGCTGGGTCGATTTCATGTGAGCTCTCTCTTTTCAGTAACTTTTTTATGGTGTCTCTCTTACCAACAAATTATTGCAAATGCATTTGCACTTTGCAGCATACAATGGTTTCCTCAGCCTCCCACGAACATTTTGCTTGGTGGTCAAAGCAAGTTAACACTAAACCGATTTGTTTTTTTCCTTGAGCTGATTAGAGAATGTCTCTATGATCACCACTGGTATGGTTGATGCATCCTCGGTCAACTATTTGTTACATATTAAAAGTAGCTACATAGAAATCTCTTGAGCTTTTATAACCTAAGCACATAATATAATCTCACAACTAAAAAGAGTAAATGGTGGACAACGTTATCATGTGAAAAAAAATCTCTTGGGCGTTGGTCTGCCGAACCCTGCGATCCCGTGAGTGCAAATGCACGGCGCTAGCTGGTGGGACCTCCCCGCGAGTCCAAATGCATGATGCTGACATCAGGAAAAGCCAAGCCAAATCTATTGTGCCGCCTTCGCTCCTTTGACATCACCCTCGCCCGTTTGTCTTGCTGCGTGCCATCGTTCTATATAGTCGTACCCACATGTCACTTTAACATTGCTATTTAATTTCATAGGTAACGTTTCTATTTAATTTCATAGTATTGTTATCTTATTGTGCGATCCATGTATTTTTCTATAAAAATTTATTTCTTCCGTAGCAACGCACGGGCACGCTACCTAGTTGCATCTAAGAGGACTCAACAATGCTTAGAAACTCTTCATGTTCTGCCCAGAAAGCTAGCCGGCATGGACGAACCGCCTAATGGCGTGGATCAGCTGGTCGGAAGCTTCACCACACGGGTCGAAGACGAAGAAACCATGGCCCTGGCCTCTGAACACGACGAGGTCGACCGGTTTCCCCATCGCCGTCAACCGAGGGGCATAGTCCTGTATGCGGTCGTGCAGCACGTCCTGGTCCGGGTCCACGACGAGCAGCGGCGGAAAGGCCGGCCGTCTCGGACGCCGTCCTCTCCTCGGCGGCGAAGAAGGGCCAGAGCATGACGCAGCCGGCGAGCCGGACGACGGGGCCGAGGGCGAGCTGGCCCGTGCCGTGCCGGACGGCGACGTGGTGCGCGATGTTGCCGCCGGCCGAGTCGCCGCAGACGAACACCCTGCCGAGGTCGGCCGAGTCGGCGAGCCACGGGTTGGGGTCGGGCGCGGCGCCCTGGGCGCGGAGCCACGACAGGACGGCCTCGGCGTCCTGGTGCGCCGCGGGGAGGCGGTGCTCGGGCGCCAGGCGGTAGTCGGCGGAGAGCACGAGCGCCGGGAGCGCGGCGGCGAGGCGGAGCGCGCCGGCGTGGAAGTGGGGCAGCTCGAAGCTGCAGATGCAGAAGCCGCCGCCGTGGAAGTAGACCAGCACCGGCAGCTTGTTGGCCGTGGTCGTGCTGTCGCCGTCGGTGGCCGTGGGCCTGTACATGCGGAGGCGGAGCGCGTGCGCGGGGCCGTAGACGACGTCCTTCCACTGGACGGGCAGGTTGGACGGCACCTCGCCCCGGAGAGGGAGCGCGGAGTAGTCCTCGGAGCGCGTCACGGTGCCGTCGCTGTGGAGCTGCACGATGCCGAGGCAGTCGTCGACGACGTGCGGCGCCGGCGCGGTGGCTGAAACCGCCGATACGGCGACGACGACGATGACATAGCAGCTGGGGACTTGTAAGGCCGCAGTAGCTCAATAGCTAGTAGTCCGTACGTACGTAGCTCCCGCCTCCCTGAACCAATTGCATGCTTATCCTTAATTAGGCTAATCTTAATGGGGTTTTATGGAGTTTCATGGGCATTAAATACGCTGACATGACACGGTATTTATTAAGAGAGAGACTATAAAAGTTTCATGGGGGTAGAGAGAGTTTTAGGCTAATCACAGTGGGTAGTTTCACTACACGATTTTCCAAATGAACACATCATCTTGAGTGGGATGAAACAATCCATGAAACAACCTTCACAGTGCATTGTTTCATTGCACCATTTCCAAAGCTAAGTGAATCATTTATTTGCTGCACACAGATAGGATCATATGCACCATATGCATTGTGTAGCCATTTCTATTTGTATGCAGAACCCATCGTATAAATACTAGATGCACATTCCCCTCAAAAAAAAATAGCAGCTGCACACACAAGCATCAGATGGCCAACATTTCAACGATTTTGCCACACAGAAACATCATGTGACAACATTTAAATACTCGACTGAAAAAGAACAGGCCGAAGGTGCACACACAAGAATCAAGTCTCAAGTGCATCAGGTTGCTACATTGCTCAAATTCAGAGGTAAAACTCAGACAAGAACTGTCAAAGCCAACCTGATAATTAAGGTAGATAAATAACTAAAATTCATAGCAGTTGTCTCCATAATAACTAAGGTAGATAAATAACTAAAATTCTGAAGATAGCAGTTGTCTCCATGGTAGGCAAAAATCTCCAGCGAAATCCAATCGCCACGGCTGGATAGCAAACCAAGTGCACTCTGCAGCAACGGGATTAACTGACAATGAGCATTCAGAACTGCTGAACAAATCAAATAAAGAAGCTGATATGAACATGATCATAGATCATATATAACAACAGGTAGGCTAAAGCAAATAACTCTTAAGAAATGCTTTCCCAATGCAAACACCACAGAACTACAGATATGCTACAACGAGAACCCTTTCTGTCTTATTGACAATGTGAGCTGCCTTTGAATTTCAATTTACTTAGTTATATGTTCTGCAAGTGCCTTTTGACAACTTCAGACTTATTTCATTGTAAGGCCTACACAAGAAAGACTGAAATGTTCAGCTCATTCAGAGATGGATTTTCCCAATTAGATTCTGCGCAGACATTCAGCAAACAAGCTTACTACATGTAGATGCAGCTATCAATTGGTCGTTTTAGTTATCCAAAACCAAGCAATGGTAACCTAATTGCAGCACATGAAAATAAGTAAGCAAGCCCTAACCTGTCAGAAGTGCAGTTGGCAAGCATCCCATAAGTTTCATATAGTTCCTTTCATTCTGCAAAAATAAAAAAAATAGTTCAGCAAAGAAACTTCTATAAGGTTACAGTCAGAATTAGTGCAGGATGAAATCATAGATGTCACATATAAAATACAAATGAAGTGCAGTTAAATTGTTAAAGTAGATAACTAACTAATAATGCAAAAGATAGTCAGAGTACCAGATCTATGTGCACGAGCACCAAATTTATGCCAAATATGTTCCACCAAGTCATTCTTAAGTCGGCGATGAGTCGATCGATCTCTAATAGTAGTGTCTTTTTCTAAAACTCTCTCTAACGGAACATTCTGACCAGGAAAGAATTCCGGTTCTTCAACTACTGATGAACTAGGAGGCACATTCAGATCTAGATTTTCTTCAATAATCTCCTCTTCCTTCTCATCTTCAACTATCATATTGTGAAGTATGATGCAAGCTAGCACAACATCACGGAGTACATCTCGGTCATACAGACGAGCTGGTCGCTTTAAGACACAAAATCGACGCTTCAATACACCAAAGGCTCTCTCGATATCCTTTCTTGCCCCTTCTTGTTCCTGTGCATACAGTTTCTCCTTCTCAGTGACAGGGAGTCGTATTGACTTAACAAATACTGCCCAATCAGGGTATATTCCATCAGCAAGAAAGTACCCAATGTTGTGCTGATTCCCATTTACCATGTACTGGACTCTAGGAGCTTGTCCTTTTAGCTCATTGATAAATACAGTCGATTGGTTCAAAACATTAATATCATTGTTTGAACCCGCTGCACCGAAGAACGCATGCCAAATCCAAAGATCATGTGATGCCACAGCCTCAAGAATCAGTGTGGGTACTTTCTGATCACCACGAGTGAACTGACCCTTCCATCCAACTGGACATCTTTCCCATTGCCAATGCATGCAGTCAATGCTGCCAAACATACTAGGAAAACCACGTTTCTCACCAAGTTTAAGTAGACGTTCAGTATCTTCAGTAGTTGGGCGCCTCAGATATCTCTCACCAAATACTTCTCGAACACCTTTGCAGAAATTCTTCATTGCCTCCAGTGCAGTAGTCTCTCCTATCTTCAAGTATTCATCTAGCTCATCTGCAGCACTACCAGTAGCCAATTGGCGTATAGCAGCAGTACACTTTTGTATTGGACTGAGGCCTTGCCGATTACAAGCATCCACCCTTTGAGTAAAATAATCAGACCATTGTCCTAATGCCTCAACGATACGAAGAAAAAGTGGCCTAGACATACGAAACCTTCGGCGAAAAATATTGGAAGGATAAAGAGGATTTTCTGAGAAATAGTCATTCACTAATTTTTCATGGGCTTCCTCTCGTGGCCTCTTGATGTATTTCCTCGGATTGAATCTATGGTCAGAAGCCTCGTGGTGAAGACTCTCGACAGTGGATTGTATGATACGGGTTGCTTCATTAAGCACATCATCCATGATCTGATCCTCAACAAGGAACTCATTCAACAAGTCCAGAGGACCTTGACTTCCTTCAAGGTTGTCATTTTCCTCAGACATCTTTGCAGCAGAGGAAAAATAGTGAATACAATAGGTGAGGAAAAGAGATGGTCCAGCATGTATAAAGAAATTAAGTTACCTTGCTGATGTGCAGTAGAATCTGCAGAATAATGGGAAAGAGGGGATGTATGCGTGTGAGGAAAAGAGAAAAGCCCTTGCTGTGTATATATATAGGTTCATATGCAGCAGTTTTCACACCATGAATGGCCTTGATGTGAAACTGACGTGTATAGTGATGCATTCACACTAGATAGTGGTGCATTCACACTAGATGTGAAATTGACATCTATAGTGGTGCATTCACACTTATATAATGCTGCATTGACACATATATAGTGACAGATGCACGCACTAGAAGTGAAACTGACATGTATAGTAGAGAATTATAGACTAAAGTGCTGAAAATAAACTAAAGTGCTGAAAATAAACTAACCATTCAAAATACAGGTTTGGGAACTTACCTTAATCAGGAAACAACTTTTCCTCAAGTTTACGTAATGCCTTCTGTCGGCTAGCCTTTTGATCTTCAGACATGTGACTTGCATCTTGATTAAGTAGAGAATTATAGACCTCAAACATCTTTGCTTCCTTATGCTCTTTTTGCTGCATTCAGATTTGCATTTGATATCTGAATTTGTGCTTCTGTGACCTTTTCACGCTCCACCTTCCGATCTTGCTGCACCTTGACAATTTTGTCAATATTGTCCCCGAGGACGACAATTCCTTCTACAATGTTTTCCATCTTGCGCTTTCCATTGCGCTCAGCCTTTGCTGAATCTCTACCGTTGGGACGACAATGTTCTTCTGGAATATCAACTACTTCAGCCTTCTCTTTATCCTTTTCATACTGGGCACACCATTTGGACTCTTCTTTTAGTATCTTCCACCAATGCACCAATGGAAAAGGCTTTCCAAACCTGTTTGCATACATCTTCTGAGCCTCCTTCTGCAGCATGTCGTCGGAGTATCCACTTGTATACATTTGAGTTACCTTAGTCCAATAATCATTGAAATCACCGATGGATGACTTTAGGCGTGACCAGTGAATCTTCAATTGGTTTGGTGGCCTTGTACGTTTCCCATTCCCTTTCTTGTTAAAATCAGCACAAATTTCCTTCCAAAATGTATCACCTTTCTTGTCAGTCCCATGAATTGGGTCTTTAGAAGCATTCAACCAAGCACTGGCCTACAAAATAGTCAATATGAACAAATCAAGTACTATACCAAACAATGAAATATACAATGTGCAACTGAACAGTGATTACCAGTCTCTCTTCCTCTTCATGAGTCCAATATCTTTTATGTGCTGCCCTACTTGCATCATGGTTGTCATCATCATCATCTATCATAATCTCCACTGTATTGTTACTTGAAGTTCCTTGTTTCGTAGCTTGGGGTGCTGGTGTTCCATGGGCACTTGGTGGTGGTGGTGGAGATATTGGGTTGAAGGTCATACTCTGACCAACCAAATGAAAATTTTCACCAAGTTGGTGTGGCCGGGGTGGACAGTTTTGTTCAATAAAATTTACAAACCCTCCTGGAGGATAGACCCTGAAATTTTCAAGTAAACCAAGCTGCCATTACTTAACTATTTCCTAGTAGCATCAAGTACTGGCTATAAAAAAATGGTTGCCATCATAAGTAAATTGATGCAGTGAAAAAATGGCTACGGCCCCCCTGTTTGGATACAAAGTTTGGATGTAATTAATTTGGAGTTCTACAAATTGTGGTATTAAAAAAATTATGCCAAGGCCTGATCGTCATCATCAGATCAGGCTAACAGCAATGACACAACCAATTAGTTTCAAAAACATAAATATCCAAACACTGATTAACACAGTTTGAGCCAAACATCTAGCATTTGGGGCAGCAAAGATCGAAACCTAATGTGAATGCTGGAAAATAAATTGCAGCACAGATCGAAATAATACCATGAATTTGGGCCTTGTTGGTTTCCATAAAGGCCTGCAAAATTTGGGGGAACGGCGCCCCATCTTGCTCCTTGCGGGGGCTGTGGTGGCATGGTCCATGTCGGTGCAGAGGACGGCGAACTAGGCACACCAGGGGCAGCAGTCGGCGCAGCAGAGGAGGGTGTCGGTGTGGCAGGCACACCGGCTGCCGAAGAAACCGGCGGCGGCGGGTGAGGATCCATTGACGGCGCTGACGACGAACCTTGATGTGCTGATGGCGCCGGAAGGGAGGGCTTCTTCAACCCAAGGCGATTTTGGCGCGTCTTCCCTCCTCTACCGAGTCCGCGTTGCCGGAAGAGGCAGCCGGCGGCGGATCCATCGCGACCCGCCCAAACGGGCGCGATGGGGATCCGCCACGGGGCAAGATGGCGTGCCGGGCGGACGGCCCTGCGGCGGCCGCTACGGGGTGCAGAGCGCGGCGGGCGGGCGGTGGACGGCGGATGTACAGGCTGGGCCGCGACGCCGCCGCAATCGCCTTTGTCCTCGGCCTCCGACTTGGAAGATGGTGGTGAAGTGGGGTGCGGGCTTCTGATGGAGGGAGAGCAAGACAGGCGAAGTGGAGGACGGGCGGGAGGAGGTGCTGCTGCGCGGGAAGATTGCCGCGCCGCGCGGGAAGGCCGCGGGAAGATTGCTGCGCGGCGCACTGGATCTGGGAGGATGAAACGATGATCCTCAATGCGGGTTTCACCCAGATTCCGAGAGCTCAGAAACGGAGCTATCTCGTTTCACCGTGGTGAAACGATTCTTTTCTCTCTCCTGTCCATTTCATGCAAAGATTCCTTTTTTGCTGATGTGTCACCTTATTAAATGTGCATGACACTCCCATGAAATGCCCATTGAGACTAGCCTTATGGGATGAAACTCTTCTGCACTGTTTCTAAAATCTGGATGTATATGAAACTGTGTCATGAAATCCCCACTGAAACTAGCCTTAGTGATTTATTTAGATGATGATGACGACATGGTTGGCGCCAGTGGCAGTGCGAGTGACGACTGACGAGGACGACGACAAGGTGACAAGCTCGGCTCACTGCAGAGGCCAGAGCGACGATAAGCTTGAACAGAGTTTGTGCTCAGTGTTGTTCCATGGGTTCCTCTCACCAGACCAGACAGACAGTCAGACGTGTGAGGGCCAAGTGCCATTCGTTGCGGGAAAACGTTGGAACGATGATGGCACCAAACCGCTGTCCCTTCTTCCAAACATGCGATTTTCAGCACGTTTAAGTGATTGTAGCCTGGAGGTCTCTGTCCCTTACTCCCTTTTGCCTGCAACTGCAACCCTCAATGGCTGCAGCTGCCTGCAGTTGGATGTTAGTTTCAGCGGTTGACTGAATTGAAATCTGTTCAAACTTCGGTCTGTTGCATTGCTTATGGCAGAACATTTCGGCACCTTTGAAACCTGCGGAACCTCTCTATGATAAATATGCATGTATGTAAAAGTCTCTTCTATGATTGGTACGAAGACTAGAATCAATTGGAGTGTGCAGTCTGAAGTTAATAAGGTAATAAAATTCAGAAGTATTGGCCTTTTTTTTAAAAAAAGGATCAGAGAATTCACTAGTTCCATAAATGACTGGTCCTATAAGAAAAAAAAGTGACACATACTTCATTTTTGTTTGAAGAAGAAGAAACTGCCATCCTTTTGTCAAAAAGGAACCACAGAATTTCTTAATTTTCTTCTTCACATTTTTCTTCCAGACATTACAATACAGATTTCGGAGAAGCAATCGGACACTGTAGATTTTTGGACATTCATTACATTTTGGATAACAATTACATTTTACAGTGAGCCAGTGAAGCCACTGAAGGACCATTGAAAGTTGCCAACAGAGCTGAGCCCTGAGAGCCATGCATCTTGGAACTTCGGCTTGATCTGGAGAGTTACTTGTTCCCCTGACAAGGCCATTTGTAATCTCGAATAAAATAGACATAATAGAATCAGTCCTCGCAATCACTTAATATAACGTAATTTAATTCCTGCATAGCATGGTTAACAAGTGAGTGACGAATGCAGATACAACTCAACGCCAACAGTTGATCTATAAAGGCTGAAAAATTGCATTGGTTAGTTCATTTGGACCCTGAGAGCTTGTACTAGTTTTGCAATTATTCGGTCTATATTCATTATCCTCATCCAAAACTAAAAAGGGAACACACACACACACACACACACACACACACACACACAGGGGTTCGCAATTCTTCGGTCTATGCTCATCATCCTCGTCCAAAACTAAAAGGGAACACACACACAGTCTGGTGAAATGTCCATGAGATGACTGTGTCGACGGTGGTGACCTCCTCACCGGTAGACACTGAAGCAAAGGTCCTAGGGAACCATCCCTAAGGAGAGCAGGGCCGGCTATGCAATTTCAAAGGCTCTTGGTAGACAAGGCAGTAAGGGTCTATATAACTAAACTTTTAATACAGTATACTCCTTTCATCCCAAGTAACTACTGTAGTTTTAGGTTTTTATGCTATAAGTTTGACTCGATTTATAAAACATATGTGCAATATTAATGTCTTCAAATAAATTTATTAAAAAAACTAGATTTAAAGATCTTTTTGATAATACTATTATGTATCATAAATATGAATAATTTTTAAAATATATTTAATTAAAGCTATTTCTTGGAAAGCAAAAACGATAGTTATTAGGATGGAGTACTTAAGTATGCACTAGTAATATTGTCCCACCAATAAGAGCTAACTTGTACCATATATTTGGTTCATAAAAAATAATGATAGTACAACAACGAAACTAAAAGAACAGTAATGAAACAATAATGCTTCAGTGCTTACACCTTCTGCAAGTTATCAAAAAAAGTTAAATCCTCACATATGCCATTGCTATGAGAAGAGGAAGCTGAAGCCTTGGGCCTTTTCCCATGTATTCACTGCATGTTGCATTTCTCATCTGGTGGTGGTGTATCAAGCTAGTTAAAATATAATATTGTTCGTTGCTTGTGGAGCCGGCTAAGATGAAAAGATGTGATGCTACATGCCGCAACCCAAAACTCCAAACAGAACATCACTCTCTGAGCTGGTGTGGCACTGCTGGATGGCTTTGACAAGTCACTTAGGCTGTCTCCAAGAGGAGACCCATTGGATACCCAAATCTAAAATGGGTCTCCAACACAATACCTATAGCCTCCAACATAGTACCTATTCAGAAGATCTATTTTGAGTGCTAGAAGAGGCATAACCTAAATCTGAGTATCTCTCTTCTTGGATACTTATTTGTAGAAAGGGTTATCTTTTAGATCTTGTTGTTAGAGAAGACTAAAAATAGATATTAAATATTCTATCTATAGCGTTACCCAAAGAATGAATGAGTCTTGTATTTTAGGTCACCGTTGTTGGAGACAGTCATACCTGGAGTCTTAGGCCTTCTGCAGTGTTGTTGGTGAGTGATGCTTGAAGAGGTAAGTGAGTATATAAGCGTCACTTTATACACTGCATGTGAGTGATGCCGGTGCTAATTTTTTTAGAGCGGTGAAACTACAAGCACCGGTGCCAAAAAGAAATGGACCCACATAAAGCAAGGTGAGCAATGAAACATGTGAGAACTTCCCATGCGACGGGTACTTAAATTAGTTTTTTATTGGCTGAAGAGACCCATGAAACAGTAAATAAACGACACTCCACACTGCACCGAATAACACTGATATTAATTTTATATCTGCGGGACCTATTTTTTTAAGTCTCACTGCACGCTGCGGAAGGCCTTACAGGTTACCTGGGCCATTGTAGTTGCACCCCCGTGCCGGTGTTTGCACCCCCGTGCCGGTGTGTTCCTGAATGCACCACCTCATCCTGCACTAGTGTCAAGGTGCCATGGCAGCCTGTCGTGCACGCTACCCCGCATCACGCACGGCGCTCCTGCTGCTCCACCGGCCCCTGCGATAGCCGACGATAGCAGCACTCGGCCCACCGTGCAACGGCGCAACCTCCGCCCCGCCGCACGCGAGGATCGTCTGCCGTTGACCATGCCCAGGATGCCGCAGCTGCAGCTCCTTTTTTAGCGGCGCACTGCCGTGCTCTCCTGCATGACCTCACCAACACGCACGGCCCGCATGACGCCACGGCGGCGAGCGCAACTGCCCCGCCTGAAGAGAGGAGGGGGCAAGGCTGGATAGGTAGCTGTACTGCCTGACCAGGCCCGAATGGGTGAAAAAAAGAAGAGAAGGCCGAATGTCCTTGGGCTCAGGGGGAGAATGGCTGAAAACGGCCCAATAACAAGTCGTGCGGAAATATTCCCAGAAAAAAACAGATAAACTTCCAGCAGAAAAAAGGGCCCATGAAAATAGATTTTACGAATAGGCCAGTAAATCTTGTAGATTTTTCATATAGGTCATACAGTCTTGTAGAAAGTACCCAGCTTTTCTTAAAACTACGGATTTAGGATGTTTGTGCATATAACCCTTGGGAATATAATTTTTATTATTTTAATCCTAGGGCGTCTATCTATACATATATATTTACTTTTTTATACAGGTATAGAAGCCTGTATTGCAATATATAATATGAAGTTTAATTGTTGTCATAACTTAGTGCTAGTTTGGCAAGGCTCTAACTTTGGCTCTTCTTGTAGACCAACTTCTCAGGTGGAGCTGAAGAAAACCGTTGTGCCAATATTGGACCCTAAATTTGTAATCCGATTTTGTAGCTTTATTTTTTAAAAATGAAGTAGTAGATTTTTGCAATTTAAATTTAATTTTGAAAATTGTAGGATGGTCTTATAGACATTTTCATAATTCATAATATTATGTTATAGAGAGATTGAATTATAGAACTTTAAAATTGAGTTTTTAAAGTCCGCAAGACCTCAAGAAAACAGAATTATGTCCTATATAGTGAATATTCAGATGGTGCAAAATTTTTGTGATATTCTTACTGTGCAAAATTAAAAAGAAATTAATTAGCTCTCTCAAGTTCATTGAGTTCGGTATAAAAGAACATAAAATTTTTTAAGGCTTCCGCTGACTATGTGCTTGGTGGCAGCTCGGTATCAGAAAACTGGCCTGATTATATGTTGTGCTTACAGGGTGTTTTTTCTGTGCTTCTATTTGCCATTTCTGCTTCAGCTCAGAATAATAAGGATCAAAGGATACATTTGCCAACTAAAATTGTGTTATATACACGAATGGAAGGAAACAATTTGAGAGTAGGTGATGCATTATCTACTCCTAGCCATAGCTATCAACCTTATATAAACTTCCAACTAGTGTAGTTGTCTTACTCTTACTCTGCTTTTCTATAATGCAACTACTAACTCTGTTTTTTTTTCTTTTTTACCATTCCGAGAATTCGTGGTATATAATACAAACGAAATGTCCCTGTTAAATTTCAAGCTTTAGAGGTTCTCCCGTCCAAAATTTGTTATTTAACGGATTGATATGATGCCAACGTGCATGCATTTCATGTTAGGTGACTGATTCCGGACTCCAAGTACTGTTCACTACTTGCAATTGAAGCCAAAGCATATTTTGTTTTGTGCTACTTTTTTCTTGGGAGCTGTCAGCTAGACAAGGACAGTGGACACATGCTTCCTCCACAAACTAACTACTAGTCCTATATGCACACTGCCGACACTTATATTTCCCAAAGTTGCTAGAATTCTAGCTACCAGTGAATGAAGTCCTAAAACCTGTAGCATTATGATGTTAGCCGCCTGATTAATTGCATTGTAAACTTAATTATATTCATGTCCTTTTTTTCCACACGAGATATCTCATTTCCATTAAAGCATAACGGAAATACAAGCATTCGAAAGTTTTAACAGAGAAAGGAGGATAGAGAAGCTAGGGGAACAGAAGAACAGGAATGCTTAACTTCTTTACAATGCCAGACATATGACCATATTGGGTAGCTTCCAGAGCGCATACCCAGCCAAACAAGACCTCAAGACACGCAGATCAACAGGGAGGTTACAAAACTAAAAACTTCAGCATAGCTACATGGCATCAAAAGATTGCTTCCACTTTCCACTTGATCCTGAGGCATCACATCTCATCACCGTCCTCATCATGTTATATATCTCTTTTACAAAACTAAAAACTTAATTATATTCGTGTCCTGATTGTCCATTACAAATTTGAATTCCTACACTTCAATTTGCTATATAAATAATCTTGTTGGCAAGACGATGAACAAGCTTGATGACTACGAAGCTCCTTGCTGCTGTATACATGCCCTGCTTGTTTCCCATGCAGTGCAGGTGAGGGCGCCATAATCAGGATCAGTGCTATAGCAATAGCGTAGGTCAGGTGGTTGGGCTGTGTGCAATGTGCATGCGAACTCCACTTTAATTTTATTTTCTCCACCACAAGCAGCAGTAGTACACATCAAGTTCGGTACACAAGTCCCATTCGTTCATTTGTCCTGCTATTGCTATTCGATCGATCTACTCGTCGTCCTAATCACGACGCAGGAAAGAAGAAACAAATCAAAGGTGATAATGATATGTGTGATGCTGTCGTCTTATCTCAGAACTTTTCCTTGGGTTGCAAGCATGCATGCATGCATCAAGTTACAAGCTTAATTATATTATACCCGGCGCCTCTTATTTGTTTCGTTTCTTGATTTCCTAACTTAGTTTTTTTTTTAGGTAAATAAATATATATATATATATATATTTATTTATTTATTTACCTAAAAAAAACTAAGTTATATATCTTGTACTATATATTGATGAATGCACTGTAATTATATATGACCTAAGTTGAGTAGTTTTTTTTAAAAAAAATTATGACAAGAGTTTGACAAGATTATTATTAATTCACACTTTGAAGGTGTTTCTAAATGTTTTAGATTTTAATAATGCTCTTGGCATGTATGGCAACTTGTCTGAGTAGTTAGTTGTTGCTTGGTTGGTTGGTAGTATGTCTTTTGGGCCGGCCGGGGTACCTCTTGAAGCATAGATATATGCATGCATATGACCTTAAATATTAGTCCCTACCTACTTTAGTGTACGTTGTGTTATTTCAAAAAAAAAAAAAACTTTAGTGTACGTTGTGGAGGTCCACTTCCATGATATGCTTACTACGTAACCTCCAATATTGCATAGTAGATCAAGTGTGTACTCAATTCTAAGCTCTTTAATTTCAGTTCGGTATTGGTGTAACCGACAATATTCCTGCTAATAATTAGTGTGCTAGACACAAACTTGATGGTATATTCTTGTTAAATTAATGAGTCATTATTATAGATCATCAGTGATTTTCGAATAGATTCATCTTTTACCATTCTGTTAATTGACAAGTTACACAAAAATTGCACTTGTCAAAAGTTGGGCTGGTCTAGTATAATTATTTGCACTAAGAAGAAATTTGATTGAGAAAAGGAAAAATATCTCTAATATTCAAGAATGTGAGCTATATCTAGAAGTTCAATATATTTCCCTCATCGTTATCACTATGCATGGTCATCCACTGGTACAATACTTATCATCTATTTAATTTATCAATAAAAATGGGAGAAACATAAGATGCGTATGGGAATCTATTCACCAAACCAATCCACTGCGCACAGACATACCTTTGAAAAGGCGCCAACCATTATAGCTAACTTTCTGCTAGCTCAAGAATGATTGTCCGACGGGCCTCCTACTAATTTTGTCATTGTCCCTCAAACAACAATTTTCTTGGTTATTCCCTTTTAGATAATGTGTTTTAGAGAAATCTCTCAAAAAATAGGGAGAAAATCTAATAATAATGATGCATAATAATAGGAAGAACAATAACAATTGGTGAAACACTGATGCATAGCTTATAAACTTGAGGCTCGTGAGCCAGTCAGGATCAACTCACATTTCTGGATAATTAGCTCTAGCTATGTCGAATGGAGAAGTGTTATCATTATTTAGATGCGTGCCAAAATTACTCTTTGTGCGCACTTTATCCTCAGAGTTCTTTTGAGATGAGCTTTCGGAAAAGAAGTTAAAATTTGTTGGTATAAGTACGGTATCCTATTAATCCTATTAAGCCCTAGGTTGGGGATGTTACATCCTCATCCCCTTAAGATACTGACGCCCTCGTCGATCAACCCAAGCTAGTAACGTCCTCTCTTGGTCACGTTCGTATTTCCAGCTCCCTGACCTAAGTGCCATGCTCTTGCAGAGCTATGCGCGACCTATCCGAGCTCCCGAGTCCCGACAGCTTAATTAGGACATAGACTGCCTCCAAAGACCAACGCCAGTCTTTTATACGCATTTCGTTCTCACTCGTGCGCACCTTGAAATAACTTCCTGATCGGTCACCCATCCTTAAGTTGCTTTAGCCCAAACACACTTAACCTCATAGTTCTTTCAAGATAAGTTTTCGAAAAAAGTTACAGCTTGTTAGTATGAGTATCATATTAATCCTATTAAACCCTAGGGCTAAGATGTTACACAGAGCCAGCCACAACATGGCAACAGTGGGTGAAAGCTTGGATGGAGCGCCGCCCCATGTGCTTTGTCTTTTGCTCAATCTCCAATTCAAATTTGAATTTAAATCCAGAAAAGTATTTTTTAAATCCAAAATTCTTAACCGCGATGGTTATAACCACTGCTATGGTTAATAGGCATTAACTATGGCGGTCACAAAAATCGACACGGTTAATCGCGATTGAGAAAACCGCCACGATTAATAAGAATTGACCGTCACGATTAAAATTACTGTACTAGTGCGGTTTGCTGCATCCATCGCCGGATCTGGTCACGCCATGACTGGATCTGCTAGTGGAACTCGAGAAGAAGGCTGCAGGTTCATGAGAGGTTTAAATGTGGAGTGGCGCAAATAGGGCACGCGGTGTGGGTGCGTCGACGATAGTACGGTGTGTGGCGCCCATGCGGTCCGGGGCGTGAATCGGCGGTGGAGTAGCATGCACTGGGCAATGCCGCGGTGATGGCGCAAGTCGTAGGTGCTCCTCCTCCTCCTCTGGGTTGTTCACACGGCTGGGTCTAGCCAGACTTGGCTCCATGCATGTGGTGCTAGTTGCTGGGAAGTTGTCACCGCAAAAGGTTATGTTGGAATTTAACTGCGTCGGCGACCTCGGCAGGCTACACTCAGGCAACGATGGTGACCGATGTGAACAAGGGCAGATCTAGCACTGGGGTGGCGTGGGCTCGAGCCCTGTTACCGCTGCTCGAAACATGGAGACCCTCCTACAAATTTGCACCCATTTGAATTTAGAAGGAGAGACTAGAGACAGAAAATTATAAGATATAAGCACCTCATGACTTATTTTCCTAGATCTGCGACGAGGCATGTCCGAGAAGCTCTGCAAAGGACCGGGTTTGCAATGTGTGGCAGCATGAGCGCACTGTGCGTTGCATCGGTGTGACTCATCGATGAGCTTGGCAGCGATGACTTGAAGACGTTTTTCGTTGTGGTAGTGGCTGGCATGGAGATAGAACCTCGTGGAAGTCGTTTTCTCCGGCCGCTTCTAGAATTGAGGCACGGTTGGGGTTCGTCCATGTGATGTCGAAGCAACGATAGCAGCCAGGGACGGATCCAGCAGTGGGGTGGGTTGGGCTCTAGGCCCCCCCCCCCTACCGTCGCTGGACCCATGGAGCCTCTCCTTAGCCCCTGCTAGAAATTTTTGCCATGGATGCACTTAAGGAGAGGCTGATGCTGTCTAGAAGTTAAAGAAGGCTTTCCTAAATATTTTTCTAGATTCGTCCCTGATAGCAGCACTCGAGGAGCCTGTCTTGTTAGTAGTTGTAGGTAGTGCTGTAAGTTTGTAGTGAATAAAATAATGGTTGTACGATTTTAGGGTCTCGTCTCCTTCATAAACTCTCAATTCTCTTCTTTTTATTGATTACTACACCGGAACAATATGTTCTCAGCTCGCTGTGAATAATAATTTGTTGTTTTTATATACTCGGTGCCGACAACGAACGACCTGATGGTGAAATCTGATACTACTCGCTCTCAGTCTTGAAGCTGAATATTGTTTAAAAAAAAGTCTTGAAGCTGAATGAGCAGAAAGTGCGCCGGCGGGGATATAGTGGTGTGTGCGCGCGTGTGTCACAGCCCACAAACCATGCATGCAACGCAAAGTCGTACAAATTAGGTTAACAAACAAATTGAACCAGCACCTAAAAGCGCCGCACTAAAAAATTCCAAAAGAAATCCTGGACGTTTCGTACTAAAGGTACGTACTACCAGTGAAAACGAGTTCCAGGACTGAAATGTCACTGTGTGAGCCACCATGCATATATACATGGAAACGTTTGGGAAAACCTTGAAATGTAAGGAACATAACGAACACGAGCATGACGTGCGAATTAGATACGCTGTCCAAGTGATGTGCAACGAATTCGTTCTGTTAGCATTTCCATCCAAGCCAAATCGATCAATTCCAATCGAATCTTTTCTTAAACATGTCACACTAAAATATTGTTGGCTCTTAGCTGTCTACTATGAGGCAGCCTCTACTACACAACCTCAACTGGATACCACTTATAGATTGCACAAATTGACTCTGTATGACCTCTAGAATATGTTTAAGAAGATATAGGGACATCTTGGTATATATGTAGTTTGAACAAGAAAACCATATGTGAAGATCCAATTTAAATGTCCAGTTTTCACTATTTTTAACATTTGAAAAATTCGGATTAAAAACACATTTATCTTATAAAATATATAAATAATTACATGAATCTTCTTCATCTGATAAATATATTCTAACAGAAAATAGTAATGTAATGCAGAGACATTGGTACCCGATCGAGAGATTACCAAAAATCACCTTAGTCCTCTTAATCATGCTAGTGACGTAATAATACTGTTTTTGGCTTTCCACTTCTTGGAGGAGTTATATCGGATCACCCAAAATTATTAAACGAAAAAAGCCTCCACCCTTTTTTTTTTTTTTTTGAACTCCGATCCACCTTATAAATTTAGCACCTACTGTTCAAAAAATCTCACACAATCTTCAGTGATATATATGCATGTTTCTTTTGAAAAAACAAAAAAGAGACTAAGTCTATATAGGACAAGTAATGATCCTTTTGTGCCCAGATGCTACACACATATATAGCATGTGAGAAATGAGTAAAAAAAAAAATAAGAATTGAAGACGAGCCATAGCAATCATGCAAAGAGAACCTGTCTGTTGGCTTGGCAATGTTAAGGTTGTTACAAGTGTCAAGCTGAAGTGGCTTGCATAGCTTGCTCTAAGTGTACTGCAGACTGCAAGCAGGAAGTTTCATACGCTTCATGCGTGCTTATTCATGCCTGACGCTCACACTGAGTCACTTTGCTGTCGACAAGGAGCCTAACGATAACGAACTTTAAAAGACTGAGTAGTGACAGAGCAAACTATTCTGGCAGTAAATATTTTGCCACCTATTTATTTTCTATTCTTGGACAAAGATTTGAATTCAACTAGAAAACCGGTACAATAGGGTACAGTGATAAATACATTTTCAATTTACATGGCGTGTAACATTTTCTCAAAGTTGTCACTTTCATGACCATTCGATCATACTGTTTAGTCATTTGATTGGAGATTTTGTTCAAATAGAGAAAAAAAAATGCTGCTTGCTGTTAATAGTTAAGAAAAATCATCTTCCAAATAGACGACGATCCAATTCTCTTCTGCCAGCAAAAAAAACAAATAGAAAAGAGATCAAGTCACATATCAAAGTAGTGCACGCATCGGACATCAGTCACACTCTGAACAACAACTTATATTCAAATCTTGAAACATAAGGAAGATAACAGAAATGAGTGCGACATGAAAGTCGACTGACGGAATGACAGGCAAGATCGTTCTGTTAGCCTTTCCATTCATGCCAAATCTTCCAAGTAGAAGCAACTTGAAGTATAGAATCTTAATAAGCTTGTCATGCAAAGAATAAAACAGCATATTATTCTTCACATCTCTGCAACCTGATGACGAAGCTCTAAATGGTGATGACGTCAGATATATATCTGTAAATTGTTTATCTGAATAAGTTCCATGTTCCACATATATCTCTATCTGGAAACTTGCAATTATTGTTTTGGTAACGAATCTGAAAACAGAAGTACCAATAATAGGTGGTTTTGAGACTAAATGCTAGTATGCTACTAATTAATAATTAACCTAGTGACGGGCTAGCTCTTCACTTCTTTTGTCATTACAGATAGTAGAATGGGGCTGAAACTTAAGTTGAGTGCAAGTACCAAGTTGTAGATCCAAGAAATTCACAGTCTAATCTTGTTAGCCTTTCCTTACAGAGCATAGACAGAGTTGGCTAAATTAATCTTCTGGGAGAAAGGCTATGCATGGTCCAGTTAGCTGTAAGTACCTCTAAACTCATGTTGTTGTGCTCGATCATCAGATGCCAAAAAAAGGAAACATATATCGCACGATCCAGAATATGCCAAAAAGATGAGGCGTTACAATCATGCATCATGCATGAGCAGAAGCGGTCTGGTGCCCTAGCAATGTTGAGGTTGTTACATAGAGGCCTGAAGCTGAAGGATCGGAGCTAGCTGCTCCCCCAGGCCATGGCCCTGCACTGCCTGCTGGAAGCTTCTTGGGGCTAGCTAGCTAGCTGCTTGCACCGTTAGCGTGTGATTTCTTTCCTGATTTTCATAGGGGTCAGAAGTCAGATTGACGTGCGTCAGGACTCAGAAGTTTCAGTGCCACCTCAAAGTTTGTTAATCTGTTCCCTTGATGGCTATGCCTCATCAGACGGTTGGTAGGATAGATAGGAATTAACAACACCAGGCATGCATTAGCATCACACACACTCATCACATCTTCTGTGCATGAGTGGTGACAAGCCTATTCTGAGATAGAGGGGGCATATATCTATGCTATGCATGGCTGGTGAAGTGGCACAGCACGGATGAAAGCTACCAATCTCACTCTGCACGCACTTTGGCTAGCAAGCTAGGTAGCTTGGGATGCTAGCTATATAGTAGTCGATCCTTGCACGCACGCATTGTCATTGTGATACCTACTAGCTCTCTATAAATTGGTGCAACTATTGGCTGCCCCATATCACTGCTTCTTGCAACCTCTGCATTGCATTAATAGAGAGAGATGGCCAGAGAAATGGAGAAGGCAAGGAAGGCCACTTCTTCCCCTAATAAGGTTAGATATATATAGAGAGAGAAGAAACATAGATAGATATGCCTTGATGTGTATGCATCCAGCATATGCATGCTTACTTGCTTGAGAGATTGGTATAGAGCTAGCTGCACATGCATGTATATATCCACCATGCAAGATCCTTCCTTCTGTTTATTTGCTTCCTTCTTCTAACCCTGATCATGCCACTCTCAGCCAAGATCATGTATATGCATGCCACTAGCTAGCTAGCAAGCTAGGAAATTTGGATTTTTGTATGGAGTTTTTGTCAGGTTTTTTGTCCGTACGTTCACCACGTACCTTGCATGCATGCATAGAGCTCTATCTTTTACCGCCCTACACGAAAAAGCTTACATATATAGGAGAGAAAGAAATAATTTTTTTTTTTAGTTTGAGACACATTCAGGTTCAAACATATGCATGCATGCTGTTCTTACGTGCATACGTACTTTTTGTTTTTTTTTATTTTGAAAAACATTACCCTTGATCAATTTGAGTTCAAGAGTGACGTGTTCATATAAATCTTGTTGCTTTGTCCGTCCTTTTACTTACATGCAAAGCTTTTGTCATCTTATATATTATATATAAGTTACTTTCAAGTTAGTTAAAGGCTTCCAAGACAAGGAGTAAATAAATAAAATAATTTATTTTACACTAAGCAAGTGTCATTTTCTTTTGCGTCCCTATTTCAGTGTTGACCTCTGTAGTTTGCATATATAGCTCTAGCTCGTTTGCCATCATTAAATAGAAACAACAAGAAGAATGGGCGGCTTATATAGTGAATTTTTACTATAAGAGCTCCGTATTACTACCATTTGGATTGTTCAACTAAGTTTGCTTTATTTACTTTGACTGATGTGTCTACTCAGAGATCAACGATTAATACTGATCCCAAGAGCCCGGTGAGGAATGGTGGAGGAGGATCTCCCCCTCATCATAAGAAAAACACTACTTCCGAGGTATGAACTAACTAACTAATTAATTAATTAATAGATAGATACATCCAGGATTGCGATAATATAATGAGGATTGGATTTCAACAATATATAAATAATAAATGCACCCTGAGCGGTATCCTTCATCCAAAACAAATTATTGAAGAGTGTTCTTTGCAGCCAGAGTTTGGCATTCCCACGACGTATCATCTAATAGTGTGCGTTTTTAATTAGTTTTTACAAAAAAATAAAAAAGTTTCGAACATGTCTGGTATATATTACTAAAAGATATTTTACTGTATGCTAATAGTGACTAGGGAAAGTAAATTCCGCCCTTAAGGGCACATGCTTTCCTAATATGCACTATCATGGTGAAGAAACATATAAATGAACCACAGTACGTGCACAATATGGTTGCACAATGTTTTTTCTTGACACTAATGCAATTAAGAAGTCAATAATGGCACAAAATATTATGAAGTCAATGGCACAAAATATATTATGATGGTGTCTTCACCTTGAAATGTTAGCTCACCACATACATTCGTTATTGTTTTCTTGAACATATATATATATATATATATATATATATATATATATATATATATATATATATATATATATATATATATTCAAAAAATAATATAATTTTATTATAAATAAAGGAGTTATTGGGTGGGTACTTTTCGAGTGGCCACGCTACTTTTGTGCACAGACACAGATATGGTCAAACTGGGTAGGAACGGTTGATGGTGGGGTGGGACAGATATCATCATGCTTTTAGCAGTTTCGTTATGGTCCTTTTCTGTACAATGGTCCACAACAGAATATAGGGGTAATTAGTTTTTGGTGGAATATCCACATCATTATGATATGATTCTTTTGTTCATTCCATGAACAAGTAGTTATATAATAATATTCGTCAGATATATATGTGATAAGTTAAAGTGACCATGCATATACAATCATAACCACCATACATATATGCGTACCTAGCAGTAGCTATGTATCTCTATTTTTAATTTACAAAACTTATGTTTTCTATAGCCACGTGGACGGAAAAATGACCAGCAAAACGTTCGAAAAGGAGGTCATCAAGACATGTTGTCTCATGATGAGGGCAAACGCCGTTCTTCATCAACTGCGCAAACCTCACCCAAGGTTATTCACCTAAATAAAACTCTAGTTTTTTTTTACTGTACACAACAATGGGGTTGCTTCTTCCTCGCAACCAAAAAAAAGGAAAAAAAAAAAATCGGTTCCATCGAAAAGAAAGTTGACATTAGCTAATGTTAAAGATTACTCTCATCGTATTGATGTCAGATGAGATCACCGAGACATGAACAGCCCCTGAGCTACAACAGGCTTCACACTGAGGAGAGAGCAATAAGGCGGGCTGGTTACAATTATCAGGTTAATAAATTATAATGCACAGAAAATAAATTATTTATTCTAGCTAATAATTATGTACCTACAAATTTAAGTCAAAGAAACAAAGTTCTGAGGGGACACGTACGTATGTGCGTTGCTTCCAGGTTGCAAGCAAGATAAATACCCAGGAAATCATTCGCAGATTTGAAGAGAAGCTTGCACAGGTACATACTGTCAATATTTAAATACATGCCATGCATGAGGAGTTTATTTCCGCGCATACATGTTCTTGTATGGCTACTACCAAATTAAGTTGTATGTATTTTTGAACACAAAATAAAATAAAACTTGTGGTGCACATATATATGCAGTTGATGGAGGAGCGCGAGATAAAGCTGATGAGGAAGGAGATGGTTCCCAAGGCCCAACTTATGCCAGCATTTGACAAGCCATTCCACCCACAAAGGCAATTATTACGTATAACTAATATTAGCATATATATCATGAACTCACATATTATTGAGCTTGCTAGAAGATAGATAGGTAGATAGCTAGACATCATCAATAATTGGCTTGGTTGAACCGAATATGAGGAACAGGAAAGTGCAAAATCAATTAAATACTAAAAGAAGACAGATACTACACAGGTTCAATTGTCTATGATAGTAACTGTACCACAACTCTAAATAATACTGATATGCATATGTTTAGAAGTTGCAAACATGCATTCAGGGATGAGAAGGAACAAATAACTCTGCCTTTTTGGATGGTAGATGTTCTAGGTACACAAATTAATTAGAGAGTGATGATGCATTCAATATGATGCCAACTCAAATAAAGATAAACACCAACTTTTCAAACTCCACAATGATCAGCAGGATGAGTTTTTTGTTAACTGTATGGACTTACGACGTGCAGGTCGACTCGGCCTCTGACGGTGCCAAAGGAGCCAAGTTTCCTGAGGCTGAAATGCTGCATCGGTGGAGAGTTCCATCGCCATTTTTGCTACAATGGCGCCAACAACAAGGTCATCAAGTAGTAGTCCATATAGATAACATGCAGAAATGCACCTGCTGCTGGTGCCTACAACCACGAAGACCAAGTGTTTTTGCCGCCGTTGCATAGATAATGAGGCTACTACATACATACGTTTCACGTTAGCACATGCACAGACAGATGTGGTTGCTGAATGGTGTAAATTCCCCCCCCCCTGCATGCCTTCCCCTTTAACTTTCTCTTTTGTCATCTTTACTTCTTCTCTTTTTTCCTTAGTATCATTTAGCTCATTCCTCATATAATTTTCCTTAGTATCGATCCACACAGCATCACTGCACACTGTAAAAAGCTAGGAAACAGAAAGGGGTCATGAGGACATTGCATGCGCCATGTATGTCTGTTGGCAGCAATAATAAAGCTTGCATATATATAGTAGAGTGCCATGATATATATGAGCCTTGCTTCTTCTTGTTGCATTGACATTGTGACATTATAATATCGTGCACACATGCATATGCACGTCACTTTCACGTAAGGAACTTGTTGCCCTTGGATCTGAAACAGTCGATGAATGATGAACCACACGCATGCACATGAAGCATGCAATGGTTTCCGATCCGACCCATCGAAATGATGCCGCAGCTCGATCGACGACATGCATGCTCTCTCAGATTTCATTTGCATGCATGCATGCATGTATGCATGTAGGATGACGCATGCAGCTTTGAGGAGTTAGGCTGGTGGTATAAGCTGGCTGATAAGACAAGCTAACTTATTTGATGTGAAAAAAAAAATACTATTCGACGTTGATAAATCCGGCTGATATGATAAGATAAGCGAACATATATACTATGGTTACTATATTGTTCCTAGTCCTAGGCTCCTCCTATATAATTAGACTAGAAAACAACACATGCATGCTTCAGTACGTCCTCATGCATGGATGAGTAGATAGTGCTCTACCTGATTGACGAGCCCGCCGGCCGGCATGCATGCAGGCACACGGCACGGTACAGTTACAGACTTTACTCCTGCTACAGTGCAGGACGAGCCCGGGGTTCTGATCTGAATGATGAATAATGCCTGCGTGCAGTCGGCCTGATGCAATTAATTCTCTCTCTGTGTTCATGCAATGCACGCCAAGGCGGCGGACACTGGCAGCATGGATGATTGCGTGTACGTGTCACATCCCTTTCACCGCGAAAGCAGCTTCAAGCTTGTTTTATTCCAAATGTTTGAAGGGGGTGAAACATGCTGACAGCGACTGCCACATGCACGCCATATGCCAACGAAACGACGACGACGCCCAAAGCTCACCGTGCGTACATCATATGCATTCCTTTATATTTCACTACTATACTACAGATGCATGGAGAACGGCGTCCATCCATCTCATAATATTTGTTACCCGATATATCCAAGACGACATTATTCCCGCTATACCATGCATGCATTTCTATCTACTACGATACCATAGGATTTTTTTTTTCCCCCATAGAGCAATACACAAGAGGAACAAAGGACCAATGATCGGGCCGTTCGGCCCATGAACCGGCCCAATAATAAGATTACCACCTGGACGCACTATTCTGACTACCGCTCATCTCTAAACTATTACAGTGGTCGGTTTTCGTTGCTTCTGAAACTACAGAACCAGACATCTTATATATCGCTTGAACTCTCAAAATCGTTCAGATTACCTTCCTCCATGGTTAGTGGCTTCATACTGTTTTTAGTTAAAAAAAAATCTGCTAAATACTTGATAAGTTTTTTTAATAAAGTGTCTCTGAGCTTTTAAAAATACAAAAAAAACTAGAGATTAATTGTGATACAACAATTCCAAATAAGTTTTCTATAAAGATTCTGAAAGTATCTTTGGAAGCCTCAAAAATATATTTAGCTGTAGAAAAAGGGGAAATATCCGGTTAATTTGCATTGGAAAAATATGACATGTGGCTAGCATCTACAACATAAATTAATACTGAATCGAATTCATGTTAGTTCCATAATATGATTTATGTTGCAAAAAGGGTTCAAAATACATTTAGACATCAATTAGAATGTTTTAGGAATTTTTTTAAATATATTATTTATTTTTCTATAATTAAATCATTTTTGAAGCATCTAGAGATATTTTGATAAGATCTAACTATTTTTATTTAGATTCTTCGTCTCCTAATATATCTCTAGGATTTTTTCTAGGATATTTTAAAAACTTAGAAACATTTTATATGGTTTAAAAACCTTATCAAATATTTACTGAATTCTTAGAGATATTTTCATGAGATCTAAATAATTTATTTGGATTCTTCATTTCCTAATATATCTCTAGATTTCTCTCAAGTTCTTTTAAAAAAACTTAGAGACATTTTTATAATTTTAAAACCTTACTAAGTATTTACTGATTTTTTAACTAAAAAAGATAGAACAACCACTTTGAACCAGATCACGGAGGTAATTTGAAAAATTTTGAGAGTTCAAGGGGTAAGATATCCTTGTTTTGAAATTCAAGGAGGAATATTTGACCATAATGATAGTTCAGAGATGTACAATAGATTTTGTTTCCATCATACAACCAAATTCGGTTTTGCTACATGTATATGCATGTCTTGTATCCTGTACCATGCACCATCCTCCATCATCTATATTGTTTTCATTTAATGGTAACGAGTTGTCATTTGAGTCCCCAAACACTAGCATTCTAGGTCTCTTTTGTCTATTCTTAATCACCAGTTTGAATCTAGCTTCCCCATATTAACTCTTCCATGCCAACTTCACATGACTTTGAGATCGATGCACATGCATTCAATTTGGTAAATTTTAAGTTTAAAATAAAAATTGTTAAAACAAAACTAGGAAATGAAACATACTGTCTAAGGCACACTGAAAAACACCTAGGTCAACTTCCATAAACTCATTAAAACTAGGCGTGAAACCATATATGATGATGTTGGGCAAAAATCAACTCCAATAGCCTCTGGAAAGGGGATCTTCAATGTTAGCTGCTCTTCTTTTTTGTTTCCTTAGTAGCTAGAGAGAGATGATCCTAGCTCTCCATCACCCCCTTCCCACATGCCAATGCCCCTTTTTTCCTGCATGCGACCACCCCTTCCCACAACCCCTACCTAATATCTCTGTAAACAAAGATGACCGCAAGTTGTGCTAATTTGGGCTGGGCAGATGGCTAGGGATAATGCCTAAAAGACTTGATCGTCCCTTTTTCTCAATGATCTAGCTTTTGAACTAAGGGCATGCGTGAACTAAATGAAGATGGGATAAAGCATGTGGAAGGTGTTTGTCCTGCACAAATGTGCCAAATGGCACGTGTGTGTTGCTATTTCCAGTGTTTGACTATTACTAGTTTTCACAACCAAAGGTTATGATGGGGCTAGCAACATGAAAGGAGACATTGAATGGCTAAACCACCGATTATTCTAAGAGTCACCTTCTTATTCTGTCAATTGTTTTGTACATCAATTCCAACTAGTTCTTGTTGTCGTTGCTAAGAATAATACTAATTTTGTATGGTTTTTAGAATAAGTGTCCCTCTTGCTATAAATATTTTTTGATATTAATTGTGAATATCATAAAAGCACTTGATTGTGGTGAAATTGAAACTAATTAAGCATGGACTAAATCAAGAGATGTTGTTGCCTATGGCTGGTGAGACTCGATTGGGGCTCTCATTACAAAAACTGTATGCAACATTTAGGCACAAAAAATTTATTATTTGGTTTGCGCGCCTCCCAAATTGGTATTTCTTCTATCGGTTGCTATGGCCGGTGTTGAGAGGGCATTTTCTACAATGAATCTAGTCAAAACCAAGTCAAGGAATAAGATGAATGATGGTCTTCGGAGGATTTCCTTGCCACATTCATTGATATACATTTTGGACGGATCAAGCGGATGAAATTGACATAATCAAGACTTTTATAGCCATTAAGAAGTGCAGGCCAAAAAATAGTGATGTAATTCTCTATGGTCTTTAAGCTTCCATCTTGCATGTTTCAAACTATTAGTATGTTGTTTAAACTATTTGTATTGTAATTTAAGACTTATTATCCTATTTAGTATTTCTATGCTTTGACCCGTGGGGTAATTTTTATGGTACTTTACCAAATTACTAAATCGATTTATCGAGAAATAAAATCCATCAAATATAGTTTATTTCCTTGTGACTCCAATAAAAAAGTAAGGTGAATTAGCTATAGCATCCCCATGGTTTCAGAGAAATATTGTGATGGATAATACGTTGAGTTATTATCCGCTATCCTTTAAAGATAATATCTATGACAATCCAAAAATAAAGAATAGCCAAAGATAATATAAGAAGGTTATAATTTTGATTTTTTTCAACAAAATCATGACATGTGCATTGGTTAGGCAGGATGATCTGCCTCTAGCTATAGCAAAAACACAATACAAATGTTAAATATGAATGAAGTGTTGTTTGCTTTTAATAAATTATGTGATAGTGCAGTGCAGTAGTCCATGCATGTTGGTATATCTCAATTGGTTAACTAGTGTCAACTCCAATGCTCATAACTAGAAAATACCCCGTGCATTACTGCAGGAACTTCAAAGTGAATCACTGCCTCTCTCCTCCCTAACTGTGCTTTGGATTAATTGTTGGGCTTCTTGATTCCATCGAGTGAAGTATTGGATCATATGGTTCCAACCATGCTTGCTTATGGCTTTATAGAAGCAGCACATGCCACATGGTCAAGGAGATGGAGAGGTTTCCATCAGTTTTTAAAGTTGAATAGTTTGCATTGTTATTAGTTATTGTAATCTTCTTGTCTTCTAATTGTATTGGTGCAAATGCAATTTATTAATTTTTTAGCTTAGTGATTTGGTGGGGTTCTTGTGATAACGTGGTTCATTGTAGGATGAGACAAAATCTGTAGTGGAGATTAGTTTTATAAGATATATATATAATATATATATTTCCTCAGCCAAAAAGAAAAGAATCGTATCTCATGATGTTTTTTGAGAAGTCAATTCTTTTAATGCTTGTTTATGGCTTTATAGAAGAGAAATGTGACATTATTTTGGGTTGGAGTACCGTACCCTCAACGTTCACTGATGTACACCTACCTTTATTTAGAGATGCAAGAGTGATCCGTATGTGCAGATACCGGTCCAGATCTCAGCGCGCGGGTGCACCAGAAGACACGGAACGACACTGACCGTCCAGGGACCTTTGCTTGCGGCATACACACACACACACACACGTAGTATACGGTACCATATACTTCCCAGGTCAGAAAAGAAGTGCATGCTGATGATGTCCTTTCGTTTGTTTCCCTCTCTCTTTCCCCTGCTACTAGTCCTGGTACAGTAGTAAAGTGTACAGTAGGGAAATATATACATACCCACATTGATACAACGGACGACAGTGCCGCTTATTGTACCGTAGCGTTTTGTCCTGAGTTGTGTAACTGTAGTTCTCCCTAGCTTGTCTCTGATAGACGGATGGGCCAGCATTATATATATTCAGCAGTGTATGTACCAACGACGAAGCTCGCTTGCAACGGGACAAACGCTAGGCGGCCGGTGGATGTGAGCGCGCCAACAGAGTTCTCAAGGGGTCGGATCGATGGATCGGAGAGCAACAGGAGCAAGCCGACAAGTGTTCCTGCTGCCCGGAGCTGCGCCCATGCATGGCTTCTTCGCTACTGTACACGCGACGATGAACAGGAATGTGCATGTGTCTCTTGGAATTTATCGGCCAGGCGGCTGTGGCAGATCCGTTCTGGTTGGTGATGTCGACAAGCACAAATTCAGCGTGTGCGACTGTGCGAGTGAGACCAGATCGTGCGCTCTCCAAGTCCCTGCCACAACGGATGCATGGTTACAGCTCCCTTACGAGAACTGATGTATATGTGTACTGATGCTGTACGCAACATAAGATTAATACATTTATGTTTTGTTTGGATCTATTGGCCGATAGTAGTTATTATCAATTCGGTCCAGCTAGTAAAATAATTGTTTCTTAGGGAATAGTGAAATAATTGTTAGTATCTAGATTTTCAACTAATAACTATCTAGTCTACTATCCATGCTTGTTTGGTTCTAAAATATACAACTATTAGCAGATATTTACTGCCTTATAGGTAGTCAAACAGGGTCTTAGTAAAGTGTTGGTCTAAACGACGGGTGTTTAAACCGTTTAAGCATGCATCATTTAAACACTGGGTACACTTGGTGTGCTATTTTTGTTTAATAGCCATTTCACTACAAAAATGATTATTTCCAAAAAAAAATTATTTCCAAATATTATGCTTCTCATTCACAAGGTGGTCCGAAAGTGTCCTCATCTCGAAAATACCTTGCAATTTTCAAAACCGGCCCATTTATGAAGATAGTCCGATAAACAAACCATCTCCAAGAATCAGTTAGAGGCTTCTGTAACGAGGCACAGCCCGCCTAAAATCGTAACCATTTATCCCTCGCTCTATTCTATCTTAAACCCTCTGCCACAGTTTTTTCTTATCATATAAATCTATCATCTTTCTGGTTCATCATGCTTATGATTTTCCTGATGATCAGATTTGCTTTATCGGTCAGGCTTATGATTTTCCTGATGATCAGATTTGCTTTATCGGCTGTTATATCTTATATATTGGTCCAACACAATGTGTTTCCAATACTCTATTCTTTTATAATTAGATCTACCTGCTCTTAAGCTTTAATTTATCACCCTGTTACCAATGCTGCATCGATCTGATCCGATTGGTAGTGATGCTAGATTAGATCTTATCGTCTTATCGACTTCTTTATGAAAAATTAGAGAATTGCTTATGCACTCTGATTTATCGGCTCCATAGCCGATGGTTTATGCTTTGATGTTAATTTTATATTATAATTCATGTCCATCTCCTTATTCAATTCAATATCATTTTATTTATAAATGACAACATTTTGCACTGTCATCGAGTCATCAAGATGGTGCTGGCTGCATACCATCTGCTTCATAGTCAATGGACTCATAGAACTGTCTGGATCACAAAGCGGACATGTTCTAGCTTAATCTAGTGATACACTTTTTTCTTATCAATTACAAGTTAAATTGATTGACACTCCCTAATTCTCGAAATCGGCTGGAGTTAAGCAGATCTCCCAGTCCGTCTACGTTGTGTGCATCAACCAGCTTTTTAGGTCAACATGTTCATCGATCATTATTAAACCATTAATAAGTGGAAACAATATTGTTTTTTTTCGTTTTGCGCTTTGCTTGCAATTACAATTAGGCATGAATATATATGGCCTTATGGCTGCCCTTGAAAACATAGTGCTAGATCTACCTCAAAATGCTTTAGTTCTCATCCATACAAACCAATATGTATAGCTGAACTTATAAACCAGCTGATAAGCCGAAATGGTTGTTTTTGACTGATTTGTTTTTTTTCACAAAGGCCAAGGCCGAATTTCATTACTGCAGCAACGAAATTACAGAATTCAGTTTGTAATGCAAAGAACAGAAATGTAACTAGGCACCGTGCCAACAAAACCCATGATCACACAGGGGATCAACACCAAAAGACCGGGGCCGCCTCCCGACTAAACAGGACTTGAACTACGTGCAAACCTTCTAACGTGAGAAATATGAAACAGAACACACAAAGACAGGGTCGCAACCCTCACAGCGCGCAGGCTGTACAAACTCATCCAACACATAACCTACTAAAGGGACCAGCTGACGATCCTCCTGAGACTGTATCTCCACATCCTTCTTGTGAAAGAACAGCGCCATTGCTTTCACCACCTCTACGCCATGGACGACTTGCACTTCCATGTCTTCCTTGAACAAACCTGCCCAGTAGATTAATAATGCACATATAAGGCACACAATCTCAGTAGGAGATTTAACTCTTTTCTGTTCGAAACACACTGAATTTCGCGTTTTTCAGATAGCCCAGCAAATGGCAGTGTTGGCATTTCTAACGTCACTACTAAAAAAAGAGATAAATCCTACCCCTAGCAATAACATCAGAAATGGTCGGTATATAATTAACTTGTCATTAGCAACTAGCCACCTATTTATCACTATCATTCCTAAGCATGAATTAAGTTGTCATCCTTAATCATATTGCTTAAGAAATAACTATAGATTTATATGTATTCAATATGACTAGGCAGAAATAAAAGATATGAATATAAAGATAAGAATATAAACTAAGATCGGTTACGCAAGCGGACGGATAATTATACCGTTGTAGCATTTTACCTAGGGAAGTCTACCAGGGTTGTCGATTTATATTTATACCACTTGGGAAGGTCTATATGTAGGACTTATAAACTATAACTTATACTATTGATGTGAAAGGCAAACCATAACTAGAATCCTACTCATAACAGGGGATAAGTCACGTGATAAAAGATATATATGATAAATAATAATAATGATCAGTCATCATAAATAGATAAACATCGAGCTCTTCTAGTCATAACAATAGCTAGCCAATGGATAAACTCGGGAATAAATACTAAGGTAATTCAATAACTACGTCAATGAATAACTCTAATTAGTGCAACTACATCTAGCAATCATTGTTAAGTTAACCCTATATCATTATCACATGTAAAGAGGCATCAACTAATGAGGGTATTAAGACACAAGGGTCACCTCCTTCGCCACCGTGCCCATGCTAGTCCTACGCGGAGGGTGGACTACGGAGGGAACCAACGCAGTGTCACCTGCGGGACTACCACACGTCCCCGTGCGTCGGGGTGCACTCGCATGAGATAAACAAGATATCTAGACACCACGTCTACATATTGTCTACCATCTACCCAAATGTCGCTTGGGTAAACGCTATACGAGCAATTACATGAATTCAATAAGATCAAACCAACTATCCTAGACATATAATCAAAGTAGACAATGACTATTGCAATTAAGAATATATAAGAGATTAAGAACAATGTTGCCTGAATCATAATGAATACAATAAGAGCAAAGTACTAGAACTATACCGAACTCCGCAGCTCCCGCATTGGCGCCGGGGGCTTCAGATCCCGCTGAAGAACTAGAACTCTTCTACTTCTAATCTAACTAGGCTAAAGCTATGAACTAGAGAGACTCTGATGAACTAGAGAAGGCGCTTGATGGCTGGATCTCCAAATGACTTGATGCCTTTAGGGAGGGGGTCTACCCCTTTATTTATAGCCCTGGGATCGACGTGCGCCCGCGAGATCAAACCGACGTAACCAAGGGCCAAGATGACTCCTCGTAGGCGGTGGAGGAAGCTTCCGGAAGAGGGGGCCGAAACCCTAGCGGGGGGGGGGGCGGCCCAAGGTGGGGCCGGCCGGCCCCACTTTTTCCTCCTCTCTCGGGGTCCCGTTGCTTGGTGTCTTCTAGATGGTTCCCGAGCCCAATCGTGATATTTCCGTGGCGGATAAGTTTTCGTGCTTATTTTGCACTAGAATCCCTCTTTTTTAGCTTTTCTGAAAATCACCCTAAAAAATACAGAATATGCAAAACTTGTGGAATTTGTCAGATAAAGCCCTAGACTAGTGTGTTTTCTTGTTTTCATTCGGGTAAAAAGCCCTAGTAAAAGTTGACTCTAACGAGTGTCAACAGGCAGCTAATCCCGACGCATACACCATTTTTTCTCCTGGTAAACTCTTCTTTATCCAGATCCAATATTGTTCAAAGCAACTTGGTCTACAATTAGTGCCGAAGGCATAAGCCATGAGACTCCAAATATACTTTGCAGTCACACACTCAAAAAAGATGTGATTAACCGTTTCTTTTTCTGTGCAAAAGGCACATGACTCCTTCCCCTTCCATTATCGCTTACACAAGTTATCCCCTTCCATTATCGCTTACACAAGTTATCCTTGGTAAGGATGGCATTTTGTAGGGACAGCCACATTAACACTTGTACTTTCAAAGGAATTTTGGCTTTCCAGATATTTTTATAACTATTTCCCCATTCATTTTTACACAGCTGCAAGTGGACTTAACAGAGAATTGCCCAGATTTCTCCCATTCCCACACACAGCCCTGTCTTTTTCCATATTTGTATTATACCTAAACACGACATCTTGCAGCCTACGCAGCTGGCATTGCAGCTCTTCATGCAGCCATCTCCTAAAAGAGAGACACCATTGCCTCTGCTTCAAGCACTCTACCGTAACATCTTGCTCACGGCTAATCAAGTTGGGGAAACTTCTCAGCCAAGGATACTTGCCCACACCACCTATCATGCCAGAAACTAGTGGATTTGCCATTTCCAATTACTATAGCTCTGCCCCTCAGGTAAATATGCTTTATACTCAATAAGTCATTCCACACTGGGGAGTTCTTGTTATTCTTTTTCAACTTAGCAATTTCGACTGATTTGTTATGTGAGAAAAATACTTGGAACAAGCTATCCTCAACAAGCATGACCTGCACTATAACAGAAATAATTTTCAAAATTTGTCATCATTTTTTTTACTAGTTACAACTCTATAAAAAACTATCTCTAAAATTGGTTCTAGAGATAAATCCTTTTCTAGTAATCGGCTAGATAGTCATCACTAAAAATGGATGATTTGTAAAGACACGTGAGCCTATACAGATTAGTTCTGACCGACTGCACGAATCATTTCTAGCCACACCAGTGCGTCGCTCGAGCACGCACTACAATTTCTTTTTTTTTAAAAAAAAACCGGATAAATATAGTTACTCGTTCCTTGCATCAAGGCTGCCGCACGTAACATGGTAATTTCTGCTAGGCAGTGCCAGTACGGTGTGGAGCGAAATAATGCAGGCCAGGGAAAAGGGGAGGTGAAACATTGAAAAAGAAAAGCATCTGCGTGCCGTGCCGATGCCGACTGCGGCATGCCGAGCGACTGAGCGAGACAGGGAAAGAAGGCCTGGGTGGGTGACGCGCGCGACTGTGCCGTACGTCCTCGGAAGTCGTGTGCGCGTGGGCCCCAGCCCATCTGATGAGGTGAGGGGCACGCAGGCGGTGGTCCCATGCATGTATGTGTTGTGTGCCGCCGCTGCCCCTCCTAGACTCTACCGCTCTAGTGTGTATATGCCGGTCCATTGTCCCCTCCTGCCCTAATGCCTCCAACGCCTACCTCCTGCAAAATTACCGCTACATCCGCGCCTGCAGGGCCCCACGGCCTTCCTTGTTGTGTCAACCACATGTACTGTATGTAATCCTACTATGGGTACAAGTGTCATAAACACAAATTTAAACATATATATAACACCATTGTATTCTGCAAAATTTTGAAGTTGAGGTATATAATCAACAAGTTTTCACAATATTTCAGCTTTCTAAATTTAGCTTCCTTTCAGATGTGTACAATCCCCCTCCACCAGTTTTGCCCGACGATTGGCAAAGATATAGTGTAGATACCTTCATGGGAGAACATTGTGGAGAGGTTATGGCCTCAAGGGTCGTGGGGATAGATTATGTGAGAGAGATCTAAGTCTTAAATTAGGGTGCAGAATGAGCATCAAGGCAATAAGTGACAGGTATTCTTTATAAAATAAGTAATGGTAGGTACATGTGTGCACTTTGCAGGATAGTTAAGTAGATGGATAAATTAATATATATACTCCATCCATCCTAAAATATAGGGGTTACGTTCAAAGCTCAAAATTTGTAACAAAGTATAAGGTATTCTATAGGTCCTCTTTATCCTAATTAGTAGAGCGAGGTAGTCCCATTTTGTCTGACAATCGCTTGAATACCTCATATACCACGACAGAGGGAGTAGCACGTAAATTAAAAAACTGAATTTATATATCTCTCACCATGCATATAGATAGGCATTGCATAAGAAAAAGGGGAGTTGCTATATTTCATGTTCCTGAATTTTTAAGCGACAATCTTAGACAACTAACTAGTATATATAATAAAAGAATACAACTCACAAGGGATAATTCATAATTTTTTTAACTAAACACTAACAAAATTACATGTTGCCTGAACAATAACAAAGAACCATGCACTTAAAATATAGGAGAACCGCATAAGTAAACTACATGTTTATCCAAAAAAAAATAAATATTGTTGCAGCTCACATTAACAATTATTGCGTGTGGAAAGGAGTTTGTTGTTTCATGGATAGGAGTATATACAAACAAGAAGTTGATTCTCACTCCATGCATGTATATCACAAAGTTGGAAAGCTAATAACCCTAGATGTATGTATGGTAGGGTATTGTACTTAACGTACCTATGTCGTTGCACGTGCAAGCCCCCCTACCTCACCCCACCCAGGCACCCACTACACTACTAATCATTCACAACACCTCTCTCCTCTTCAGTAGCTAGCTAGCTAGCTATATAAAGCAGCAGCAGCCTAGGTCTCTCTCCCGGCCCGCCCCCCATCAGCTAGCTAGCAGACCACCACCACCAATCACACCAGCTCTCTCTCGAGCTAGCCCTCTCTTCCTCCAACACTTGTTGCTCCCCTCCCATCCCCTCAAGCCACTGAATTTCTGGTGGTCGTCATGCACAGCTACAGAGCCATGCACCCGTACACTCATCCGTACCAGCACCAAACCGCCGCCGTTGCCCCCACCAAGCACGGCCACGGCCATGGCGAGGAGGAGGACGACCAGTCCATGCTGCTCCTCTCCCTCTGGCCTCCCGGCCACCACCACGGCATCGCTGCCGCTTCTACAGAGGCGTGCTCGTCTCCCCCCATCAGCGCCGCCACCACCACCACCTCCATGGCCGCCGCCGCCGCTTCTTACCCTTGGCCGCTCACCCACCAAAGCCACTACAATAATAATGGCGTCGGCGGCGGAGGGAGCAGCAGCAGCCACAGTAGCTTCCTGTTCCACGAGCATCATCAGCCGGAGCCCGATGTGAGCATATCACTGTCCATAGCCCCGCCGCGCAGCAACGCGGCGGCTTCCTGTGGTGTCGGTGTCGGTGGCGTCGGCTTCGCTGCGCCGGCGGCTCCGTCGACGGTGACGACCGTGACGGCGGGCGGCAGCCAGCAGGTTCCCAGCCAGTACTGGATCCCCTCCGCCGCCGAGATCCTGGTCGGCTCCACGCAGTTCTCCTGCGCCGTCTGCAACAAGACCTTCAACCGCTTCAACAACATGCAGGTGCGTCGTGCTTTGCCCTAATTGGTTGTATGTGGTTTATTTGTGACAGATGTGCAACAACGAACATGCAACTGACATATGCTTCTTCAACAAACAAACAAACAAACAACTGTTAATTTTCAGATGCACATGTGGGGCCACGGTTCGCAGTACCGCAAGGGTTCCGAGTCCCTGCGCGGCGCCATCACGGTGGGCACGGCGCCGCCGGCGTCGCTGATGCGGCTGCCGTGCTACTGCTGCGCGGAGGGGTGCCGGAACAACATCGAGCACCCGCGGGCGCGGCCGCTCAAGGACTTCCGCACGCTGCAGACGCACTACCGGCGCAAGCACGGCGCGCGGCCGTACGCGTGCCGCCGCTGCGGCAAGCGCTTCGCCGTGCGCGGCGACTGGCGCACGCACGAGAAGAACTGCGGCAAGCTCTGGTTCTGCGTCTGCGGCTCCGACTTCAAGCACAAGCGCTCGCTCAAGGACCACGTCCGCTCCTTCGGCGGGGGGCACGCGCCGCACATCGTCGAGTCCGTCGCCGTCGAGGACGACGAGGAGGAGGAGGACGACGACGCAGACCTGCAGGCGTTTATTGACGACAACGGCAACAACGGAGGCGCCGGCGGCGGAGAACCCAGCGACATGGTTGTCGTTTAGGCCTGGCTTGCTTCTTCATTTCATCGATCTAGTACTTCTCCACCGATCGACATGATCGAGTAGCTAGCTAGTTCTCTGCTGCTTCTTGTTGAGTCGTAGCTTGCTCATCTCTTAGGCGCCGCCGTACTTCTTATTAGCCATAGATTTCAGTACCTAGCTATATACTAGTAGTAGATAGTACCTTCCAATTAGAGGTAGCTGCAATATTTCATGAGTCGTCGTCGACGGACGTAGTACATACGCGATGCCTTGTGTCTGCAATTTTTGCATGGCAATGCATTACTGTTGGATACTACGTCCGTACCTACGTACAAGTAGACTAGTTGTTTGTTTGTTTGTTTTTGAACTTTCTTGTTGGTTATCGCATGTGTCAAAGCAACAAGCTAAGGTAGCCCTCGTACTATACCTTGATACCACCGTACGGCGGCCCTCCCCTGCAGATCGGTGCCGATCGAGTTAGAGAGAGAGAGAGAGAGAGAGAGAGTTTGTACGGTGTGTCATGGTCATTTCTTGTACCAGCAGTGTCGTGTGTGGTCTTTATCTGTGCCCAAAGCTCTACCGCTGTTTCATAGTGTCTCGTGCATGTTAAGAGAGTGAAAAAGAGCTGGAGAGAGACACACTGTCGTCGTATGTAAGTAGTAGTCTCTCTCATCTCTCTCCGTGTTTGTCTGTCCGTATGATGCATCATCAGTAGTAGTAGTAGTACATGTCTGTCTACTCCTCGTGACTTACTGTTGCTATCTTTGGCCGCTGAGTTTATTTTGCTGCATGCATGCTATCTACTACGAGCCTGCAGCCACCTGCGTGCTTGCATTGTTACCACGCACAAGCTAGGTAGGAGGACGCCTCGTCAACCTCTCGGATGCTTCTCTTTTGTGCTTTCCCTCGCCGGCGACTGGTCATGTCGCCCGGAGCTTATCGATAGATAGATAGATCAGGCCCTGCCGCTACCATGCAGCTAGCTGCCTGCCTTTCCCATGCATGCATCGTCATGGTCGTCGTCGATCGCCGGCCGGCCTTTATCTCTCTCATCTTTTCCTATCCTAGCTAGCTCGTCCGTCCGTCGTCATCTCTCGCGCAGCCAGCACGCAGGGCCTTTTTCCTGCATGTCTTTTCACCCTACATCTGTAGTAAAAACCAAAACTACGTACTCATCGCCAAGGGCATGCATGTGGTAAAAAAGAATCGATCCACACCTCCACCCCCCCACCCCTTTTCTCTACCTGCGAGCTGAGCCTGCAACTTGTGATCGCTTTGTGTCAGCTGCCAAGGTATACAGACACTCAACTTTACACTCCAAAGGGATACATCAGATAAAGCCCGGAGGATTACATGCCTACGGTCTACAATAGGTACGACACATAATATATATACATATGTTACCCTGCTTTCTAACTCGTCCACACTCGACAAAAAGTAGGATTATTCATGACAAAGGGAGATGCAAACCCATATATACATACACGTAGCTACAAAGGCATTTTGATGAGCAATTGAAGTGAACTTACAATTAGGCCGCCAGTTCTTCGCTGCCATGTTTGGCACCAGTAGTGGTGAGTAACTACCCTAAACTTGAGTTTGAGAGTTCTATTTAATTAAAACCTTCAATATATAATGGTCGTCAGAGATTCAAGTTTAGTGGGAAGTCATAGCAGCATCCTCCGAAACCAAGTTAAAGTGCACCAATATATGGCCTTAATATGCCATTGTATATCAAAAGCCAGACCTTTGCTAGCATATTTTATAAAAACATGTTGGTAAAAACTAAAATAGTTTATTGCAATAACAATGTATCATTTCAATAATGTCGACGATGATTTATGTTTGTAGGGTTTGAAATAGTATACCATAGTAGTAATTAGGATATCAACAAATTACAAGGACTGATTGAGTATATAACCGTACATGTTGTTTTTGAAGTGCAGATGTTTGCCTCCCTAGCAACTTATGTTCTAGGTATGTATCCCGGATATGGCTACATGTTCTTGGTAAGCTTGCTTAAGGAGGAACTAAAAGGGAGCATCTCTACCAGATATCCTATCCAATCACATGTACTTAGAAGGTATTCGTCCCTCAGTTCTAGAATAATTATAAGATGTTTTGCTTTTCTAGATAGGTTGCATTTGCTATACATATAGGTATATACTATGTCTAGATACATAGTAAAAGCAATGTATCTGTAAAAGGAAATACATCTTATAATTTAGAACGGACATTAGTAGTATTTTAGAAGATGAAGTAGATCTGTTATATATCTCATTTGTTGTACCTATAATGTTTAAGAGATCTCCCAAAACAAACATCATTAATTTCTCCTAGATATAAAGGAGATAACCATATCTCCCTATCCTAAACAAATATATGAGATAAGTTTTGGGTAATCTGCTACAAAAATACTCTCAATTTCCTAAATTGATTTTTAAGGTACTCTCCTAAAACAACTTATAGGAGATGTAATATAAGAGATCCGGTGGCAGATACTTCCCTGTTCCATTGTTCTTAAAAAAATAATTAATGCTAATCTATATATTAATTTGTTGCTGTACATATACAACTAGTGTGTAATGGAATTAAAAATTAATATGCCACAAAAACATCCTGTAAAACGGGCCATGCTTGAAAACATGAAATATTATATTACTTGCATCTAGTTAATATGAATGGATAATTAAGTTTTCTCATATAGCTGAAGATTAAATGTTTGGCCAAATATTGTCCATCACGGACGTGGAATACGAACGCACAAAGTGTAGTATTTTTGGTGATTCGTGGCCTACACACACATAGTATATATGTGTGTATTGGATGTAGCTAGCTAGGCTAGCTCTCTCTTGTGTGTACATACATATATGCAGCATGTGTGTGGAGATCGACTGAAGATGCATGATATATAGCCCATAGTTATTCAGACCGGATCGGACCGGCGGTTCGACCGCTAAAAAACCGAACCAGGGACTATAGCGGCTCGGTTCACTTAAAAGATCGTTTATGTAATCGAACCGGTAAAAACCGGTTAAACCGGCCGGTTTTTCAGGAACCGGTGAACCGGCCGGTTTTGTATGAACCGCTCTAGTTTCGGCTGGCAGCGGAATATTCCCTGTGGCGCGCGTGCTATTGGCTGGTGCTCCTGCTGGTAGGTGGTGGCGTGCGCATGCAAACCTGCGGTAGGTGGGCCCTGTTGGCTTGCTATTGCCTCTAGCGTTTCGCTTGCATGCAGAATGCCGTTGGTTGATTTTTTTTTTTTTGGCAGTACTAATGTGGTTGTCTTTTTAATTTAAAATTATTTAATTTTTATTTGAACTCTGAATTAGAAAAATATAATTTCAATTTTGATTATCTCAACAAGCTCTTTGTAATAATCTACTTTATTTTAGCATTTAAGAACTTAATCCTAATGAATATTTGAATTACCCAGATCATTTTGTGCCAATTTGTAATTTATAAGTACTCCACGTTGTATGTCATGTAAATTAACTCTAGAGCACCAAAATTTATAAAACTTATTAAATTAGGACCTGTCTTGCTATGACTCGTTATGATTGTATTTAAATGTATATGTTATCAAATAAATATTGCTAATTATATGATCTATATCATTACTATATGGTACCGGTTTGAAGTATTTGTGGCCGGTTCAATTCATCCGGTCTAAAGTAATCGAACCAGCAGTTCAATTGGTTCTTAACGGTTGGACCAGTGAACCATTGAACCGATAGCCTCACCGGTTCGATGTCCGGTCCGATCCTAATAACTTGGATATAGCCGGCGGCCGGAGGGGTTTTCATGGAGTGGAAGGAGCCAAAGTCTTGAGTTTGTGACTGCGGCAGAGGGAGTGGTGCTATAGGTACGTACGTACGCAGCTAGCTAGCTACTCCTAGTAGCTAGGTACTACACTGTAGTAGGTCGTAGCTAGCTAGCAGCAGGGGTAGGCATGCATGCATGGAGATGGCAGTAAGAGCGTCAGTACGTCCTACTACAGTGGTGTCCTCGATCGCTCCATGCATGGGAAGGCCGGCCGGGGGTGCGGCATCAGCTTTTGGCTGCGGCACTCACTTGGCGCCTGCTGGTACTAGTGGGCGTGAGAGCTGGAAATAGCCTTGGTCGCGGCCTCCCCACTCCCATCCTTTGCCGACCTAGCTTTAACCCCTTGCTTGCTTTGCCTTTTCCAGACTCGATCGCTTCCCGGCCGGCCCAGCCGCCGGCGGCCCTACTCATCTCATCTCATCTACGTTTCTCTCTCTGCGTTTCTCCCTGTGTCTCTCTCTAGATCACCAGTAGTACTAGTTGGTAGTAGATGCATGAGACATCAGAGGAGGCCTGGTTGGCCGGCCGGTTGCTGTGCAGTTTAGTGCAGTGCAAGGCCCGCCGGCCGGATAGGCGAGCGAGGCAGGCAGACGACGGTGCACATGGAGGGCCGCCGGCCGGCCGGGGGAGACTGAAGCTCGATGCAGCAGCAGTTGCCAATGTGCTTTGGGAGCCATCGAGGATAGAGAGAGAAACAGCTGCTAAGCTAGCGATCGAGGGCGAGGGAGGCTGACGACTGGAGACAGAGGCAGGGCGACAGGTGGTGCAGCCCAGTGCTCTGCTGCTGCTGCCACGGACGGCATTGAGGGGTGGGGTGGGGGTGGCATGCATGCCACGGTGCATGGGTCGCGGGGAGACGAGCTCCCAGCAGGACTACCGGCCTAGACGACTTGATCTGCATGCATGCATGCACGCACGCACGCACGCAGGGACGGAGGGGGGGCCCCGGCCCGGCCGCCGACGTGGCGTCCCCCGGCTGGTCGCTCCGATCCCAGGCCGGCCGGCCGGCCGCGACCGACCATGGCGCCGCCTCAAAGTGAGCGCCGGCGCCTCGCACGCTCCGCAGCAAATCATGCTGTGTGCGCATTCATTCATTCTTCTTCAGTTACTCCCTCAGCTGCGCTGCGCTGCTCTTGTCTTGAACAATTCCTTTCTTTCCTTGCAACAATCATGATACTACTGCAGTCATTAAGTACATTGCATACAACAATCATACATGTAATATAAATATAGTATATAGTAGTTGCATGTGTCTATGGCAATTAAATCGATCGATCTCTGCATGCAGCTCCGACGGACGACGAATCATGCATAGCATGCATGCTGCATATGTACTACTGTACATCACATACAGTATGTATCGCATGGCATACATGCGTGTCTTATAGTACATTCCAACAATCACGATGCCTGCATGCTCCCTACGTACGTACGCGAACGTGTCTGGCAGTGTGCATGCATGTCGATCGACCACCCAGTACTGCACACCGTACCGCATACATATATATAATAATATACTCGATCGCTTTCCAGCATGAAGTACGTGCGTACTGTAGTCCCCTATCTACTTCCCTTGCTAGCTAGCTACTGTATGTACTCCTAGCTACATATGTACTACAGTATACTACTAGAACTGAACCTGTGCAGTGCAGTGCAGTGGTCGCGCGCGCGTTAGCGTTACTTACTATTGGGTGCGTGCAGTTCGTTCAGGCGGCGCCGGCGTTCGTTCCCGTTCCAGCTCCTTGTTAGTTGGTCCATCCAATGGATGATCCATCGATCGATCCATAGGTCAGTACAGGTACTGTGCTGTGCTGGCTACCCACCGCTAGCTACAGTGTTGCTGTAGACTGTGCGCGCGTTGCATGCAATGCACCGCAAGCTAGCAGCTGCTGTACTGCTTTTATGCATGCATGCACAGGCCTACTATATAGTAGTATAGCGTATAGCTAGGCTCCATCCATCCATCGATGGATGGATCATGCATATCACCACCGTGCACGTACTAGTACTACTCCATAGCAGCAGCCATAGCGCTAGTAGTAGTAGTACTACTACAAGGGTTAACGTGTGCTGGCATGTAGTATGGACCACTACACTGCAGTGCGGTGCGTGCCTTGCATGCAGCAGCTACGTACGTGTACTGTATGCATATAGTATACTAGTACTAGTACGTGCCTAGTAGCAGCTCTGAGAGAGAGAGAACTGGCCTTGCATTGTGTGTGTGTGTGTGTGGGAGTGAGAGTGAGATCGAGACAGAGTGAGAGAGAGAGAGACGCAGAAGGAGATGCCTGCTGAGCGCGCTGCTGCTTCTGGTGCTAGCGTGGTCATGTCACTGGCAGAGGCGAGGGCCCGCGAGGCAGGCATGCATGCATTTGGAAACTGAGATGTCAGCGTGGCACGACAAGGCTACTGTTGCCCGCAGCCGCTTCCTCTGTTCTTGTCGCGCACCGCACATGTCCCTGCATGCATATGATATATGAGATGCATGTGTTGTGTAGTGTGTGTGACGACAACAAATGGATCACAATCACAATCACTCATCACCTCTTCTCTCATGCATGCATCTCTCTCTTCCTGCAGTAGAGACTCACTACCGACGACGACGGTCTCTTCTCATCGATCTAGTCACATCGTCTTTCGTCAGACCTACTAGTAAGGTAGAGGTAGCACATCGATCACATCCTTCAATTCGATCCTCCATGCCGATCGAGACGATCTTTACTTTCTGCTTTCCAATTTGTGAGCAGCACAAATACTAGTACGATCGACAGTACGTACTCCCTCCGTCCCTTTTTATTTGTCGCCGTGGGATGCGTGCCACAAGTTTGACTTGATTTATAGAAAATACGTATAATATTTATATCTCCAAATAATTTTATTAAAAAACTAGATTCAAAGATCTTTCCGATGTATTAATTATGATACTAATCGATAATATTTATTATTTATTAAAATTGCCGGTATTTGTGTCCGGGAAGCGAAGGCGACAAATAAAAAAGGGACAGAGGGAGTAGCTTAATTAGTAATTCCACTAGCAGAAAAATATGCACGCCATCTTGATATACTATGATTGGCTCTGAATCTAACGGACGGACGGACGTACACTGCCTTCATTATTACCAAGCTACCTCGCGGCTGCCCTCCTTTGTTTGGACCGCCGGGCCCACTGGTCACTGACATGGGCTGCACCGGTGCTCCATTTTTTGGTGAACAACAAGCGCAAGCGGCCGGGCAAGGCTCGATCACTGCGTCTGCGTGCATGCATGGATCATGCATGGATGGATGCTAGCGGCTTCATCTGCATGCATGGCATGGGCACGCACATGTACAGGCGACACAGCCTTGCATGCATAGTACCAACAACACTAGTACTACCCCTTCTTTAAACCTGTCCCTACCTGCTGCACCTAGGGCTACTACTGCTACCTGTCTACAGAACGAAAACACCATGTGAGGGGCACGGTTTTCCAACGACAAACTCCATAGGACGGAGGAAAGACACAACACTAGTATTAGTAGAACTATATATAAATAAATAAATAATACATATTTAATTATATATTTATAATGCGAATCTAGATTTTTTTTTTTTATTTCAGGTTTTGTTTTCCTTTTCTTTATTTTGCGCCCTACTCCTCTAGATTTTTGAACTCTTCGTTTGGGAATGGCGGCAGGATGCAGCAGTATATTCATGTACGTATGTATGATCCTCTGTTTGATCTTATTAAAACTAGTTTGTACCTCTTTCCTTTTTTTGTCTATATATGCAACTCGGTTGCTATATATCGCTTTCAAGAAACATCTATCGGTAATTTTTATAAATAATAAGTATCATCGATTAATATAATAATTAGTATCATCGGAAAGATCTTTGATTCTAGTTTTTAACAAGTTTATTTAGAGATATAAACATTACATATATTTTCTATAAATCTAGTCAAACTTGTGAAATTAGCACTCAAAATGTCTTCTTTTTTGAGATGGAGGGAGTATAATATATATGTGATCACTATCTTTCATTCATTAATTCACTACATATCCATTATGTGTTCTCAAGCCATTATCTCAAGCGCATACTCCTCCATACTCATATTAGTTGACGTTTTAGACAAGGACACGGTCTCCAAAACCTAATTTTATTCATTATTTTTTATTAAAATATATAAGAGAACTAAAAATAAAATTACTTTTATAAAAGTGGGTTTTAAGGTAAATCTATACATATAAGTTTCACCTTTTCAAACTAAATATTTTAAAAAAGTTATTGCTAGTTTATGTTCCCAATATTTGACTCAAACCTTGTACAAAACATCAACTAATATGAGTATGGAGTAGTATATATTTGATTGTCCTATTCTCAATCAGGTAGTAGGGGGACGGATCCAGCATGGAGGCAATTTGTAAGGTCCCCTATATCGGTCCACCCGCTGCAATGGTGTAACGCTAACAGTGGGAGATGTTGGTGGTATATACTGCGAAGGCAAACAAACAATGGATTATTAGCCTGGCTAAGATGCTGTTGTGTGGTGGTTCTGACGATATATGGAAGTATGGGACTATTGGGGATATGGAATAGGCCAGGAGAGATGGTGCAAGGGAGCTGCTTATTGTTGCCATCCACTGCCTTGATCCTCTGCCTTGGGCCCACCGTACCACCACCAAGACAGGGTGTGTCTACCTCCCAGTTCCTCTACTCAAACTAAAGCTTGCCGGTTGCGTGAAATTGGCCTCGAGTGAAGTCACTCCATCAACGTATAGGAAATGCATAAGGTAAAATCTGCTAGTGTCACTTTTTTCATCATGAAGTGCCAAGTCCAAACTGAGATCGATGCACTCCCTTCATCTAAAAAAGATGCATCTATAGGATGTATGTAAGTCAAACTAGTTTAACTTTAACCATGTTTACGGTGAATAGTATTAACATATATTTATGTCTCCAACTAGGTGTACTATAAAATATTTTTTACAATCAATTTAGTGATTTAATTTCTTTTGTATCATAACTTTAGTCAATCTTTAAATTGTTTAACTTTAGTCAATCTTTAAATTGTTTGACTCTTAGAAAAGCAAGATTTACATTTTTTGTGGACAGAGAGAGTAGAAAACTAGGTAGTAGATAGGCTAGCTCCAGGCTAAAACATTAACTACTCCCTCCGTCCCATGGAGTTTGTCGTTGGAAAACCGTGCCCCCCCTCACAAACACGTTTCCCGGGCGACGTTCTCAATGGGACGGAAGGAGTCATTGGGCTGTTGGCGCCGCCCCTATACCAATCATTGCCTTTAGAAAGCCATGCATCCATCAAGGAAGAGCATGGGGTTCAAAGGTAGCAGCATCCCATGCACCAATCCAGAGATGAGAAGACAGTATATCCCACATGTTAGTATATGCATTTACCTATATAGGAGTATATTACTCATATGATGCACACACATGTTTAAGACAATTTAGATTTAGCACTAATTCATTATAACGGTAAAAGTTTGTAGAAAATCAGACCTAATATAATAATGCTACATCATGTGGTAAAAAGTAAGAATCAAGACGTGCACTCCCTCCGAGTCACAAAACGGTAATACGAAGCCGTTTTCACGTGGTCAACTCATTTTAAATTTAGAATTTGGCCTTTCATGCATTTTAATTATTTCAATTGAACTCTCTTTCTCCCTACGACATGTGTACATGTCTTGTTTGTTGTCAGTACGTTACGTGGCACGGACATGTTTTTTATACAGTTGGTTTTGAAATCACAAGTTATAACATACTCTCTCTCGTCCCCCGAAAAGATGATGTTTGGGTGTTCGTGTCACAAGTTTGACTTGATTTATTGAAAATACGTGTAATACTCACATCTTCAAACAAATTTGTTAAAAAAAAAAAAATTAGATCTAAAGATTTTTTGAATGATACTATTCGATAATACTTATTATTTATTAAAATTACCAGTAATTATTTCTCGAAAGCAGCAAAAACAACTTTGTTTTAAGATGGAGAGAGTACCGATCAATGGTCAAATGGGAATGTGTGTAAGGACTAACGATGCTATAGCACACCTTAGCAAGTTAAAAAAAGGAGCATGCGACAAGACATCAAAAGGCCCACAAGTTCATGCTGTTTCTGTACGGCGCAAGCTCATGGATGTCAGCACACAAGACCGTTCGATCATTAGATCTTTAGCTTTGTGAATTTTAGAGCCACGTAAAGCTAAAGCTAGCTTCCTCTGCTTTATTTTCTGTACCATGTACTTGGTTAGTGCATTAATGTAGTAGCAAAGAGGAACCATGTCTGGTTGCATGTCCCATGTAATTTTTTATATTAATTAAAATATTAAATATTAACACTTACAAAACTAATTGTACATATTAAGACTAATTTGCGAGACGAATCTATTAAACCTAAATAGTCCATGATTTGATAATATATTGTTACAATAAATATGTGTTAACAATGGATTCATTAGCGTTAATAAATGTCTTGTGAATTAGCCTATATCTATGTAATTAGTTTTGTAATTAACTCATGTTTAATATGTTATCCTAATTAACATTCCCATATTTGATGAACAAGGAGCCCTAGGATCCAAACAACCTCATATATACATACATACATTGGTGCATTGTATAAGAACAGTTCCAATCTGGAAACTATGATAGGTTCTATACACATTAATTAGGATGCCAAATAAGTAAAAGGATAAGGTGTTAATGGAATGAAGAAAGAGAGAAGAAAATAGTTCCTTGGGACCACGTAGGTGTTTTTTTTGATGTAGCAAACGATTTAATGAGGGGAAGGAGAGAGCGTGAGAGCAAAAAACTGAGAAACCGTTTCTAAGTTGGTTTTTTCATGCGCAACGAAGCAGTTAAAAACCATCCGAGATTGTATTAGGGAGGAATGCATGGTTTCTATCAGAAACGGGATCCCATGCGTGAAGTCTTCAGCACGCGAGGCTCGCCACGGACGTCGTGCACGCAGCCATCGGTGGGACCTCGGGCAACCACTGATGATTAGAGAGCTTGCACGCCCGAGAGCCAAAACCCGTCGTACAGGATCTGAACTTCTGAATGAAGGTATGGGGGAAGGAGAGAGGTGAATGATTGGTCCAATTTTCTATGATTGGTGTCTTTATGTCATAGAAATTATTAGGTAAATTATATATTGTGAGTGCTCCTATACTTTTTTTTTTTCTAAAAACAACTATCTACACGAGAGCCAAGATAGGAGAGAATATAGGTGGATGGTAGTAGACAGATAAGACAATGACTAGGCAAAAATCTATGTTACTTGACAAGTATGAAAAAAACTATGATTTCTTAATGTAGTGTATATATTACTTGACAAGTACGAAAACTATCTACAGTTTCTGGATTCAGATTGTCTTAAAGACACTTCGGATATTATGACTAGGATAGTTTCCATGTCATATAATCTGATGCCACGTAGGACATTTCACATATAAAATAATGGAGAGAGATGAAACCTACAAGGAGCCGGATTATCCAAAGAAACTAGGATTTGTACATAAACCAATAATTTAAGAAACTACATGAAATCCATGGGAATGGACATTACATATGCCAAGAAAGATAAAAGAAAGGAGAGATGAAGATGATCGGGATGGGATGACACAATCCGACCTGCGAGTAATATTGTATCTAAATGTGTGTGTGGATGTGTCACTTCATCCGTTATTAGTGCTAGAACAAAAAAATAAGACACCGATAGCGCAAGTGGGCGGTTAGAACAAATTAGAGGGTGGTGCAAATGCCTTGTGGGTGCACAAATAAGTCTTATAAGTGGTACATATATGGTAAAATTTTAATCAAATTCACTGTTTTTTAGTATTTTTTTTGGGTGGTGCATTTGCACCACCTATTGTTAACTTGCCTTCACTCCTGACTGATAGGCTATTTTTAAGTGGGTTTATATCTATCTGTTGTTCCAACAAAAACAAAAGAGATACTCTCTTCATCCATAAAAAGTGAAATTATAGAACTTTCAGGAATAATATTTGACCATTCATCTTATTAAAAAAGTTATACATACTGTAAAATAAATAAATTATTATTAAAGTATATTTAGTGATAAAATAAGTCATAACAAGATATATGATGTTTCTATAAAAAAATTTTAAATAACACAAATGGTCAAATATTATTTTTAAAATTCTATAATTACATTTTTTAAGACAGAGGGAGTACTCCCGCGAGTATTACTCCAGCGAGGTGAAAACAAACTTAGAAAGTACAAGGCAGGAGAAGGAAGGTGATAACGGAGGGGGTTAAGGTTGTGGGCCACCACATGCGGGCTTTGGAAGGATCCATCTCCATCCGCGGGGAGATTAAAGGTAGGCCATCCTCCTCTCCGGCGCCACGCCTGGGTCCTGTGGGCCCGTAAAAGGCGGCCGTTGCCCGTTGGTTCCCTTTCCCCACGCCGCGCACACACCTGGCCCTACCTGGCTACCTCCTGGCTTGGGGGCCCACTGGGCCACGCTACGCTCCAGTACATTCGTGCTTCTATCTCTAGAATGAACGCCCTCTTCCCCTCTCTCTCACACTCTCTCGTTCATAGTCTTATCGTGCGCACGTTCGTACGACGGTCTTTTTTTTTAACTTCTAGGAGTACAGTATATATTTTCTCACCAGTATTTTTTCCTGTTTTGTTCGTATCCGGGAGAGAGAGAGAGAGAGAGAGAGAGAGGGAGGATGCCGTGACCGTGAGTGCCGGCGCTTGAAACAAATGAGGACTCGATCAGATGGTGCTGTGGCGCAGGAGACCACGGTGGGCTCAGCGAGCATCAGAATTCAGAAACAAATGAGGACTCGATCAGATGGTGCTGTGGCGCAGGAGACCACGGTGGGGGCTCAGCGAGCATCAGAATTGAGACGGCCTGGAGGGAAGCGACGATGGACGACGAGCGCCATGCTTGTTTGTCGAGGCAGCAAGCACCGCCGCAGCACACAAAAGCCGCGGGACACGGCCGGGTACGGTGCAGCACCCACCGTCCCACTCCCACTCCCAGTGCCAGCCGTCGTGTATGCAGCAATATGCATCGGCATTGCAAGCACGCAAATGCCAGTGGCAGCGCAGCTACCACGGCTCACCTCAAGCAGCCTGTTGCTTACTTGCTGTCCCTAGTCTCTACTCCCTGATGCCATGGCAATGGCTTGTCACGCACAGATTACCAGCGCAACCGTTTGCATTGGACATGGAAGGAGACATGCCGGCGTCTCTACCTCTGTAATAAAATGAACTGTGCTTCAATAATAATTCAAGTAAACATGTTTCCCAATCCCCACAGTAAAACTTCACTTCTTCTCCAGCACCGTACAGTGAAACTGAAACATTTTGTTCGAGAACAAACGACACACCAAAGGATGTACCACTTTATATATTTTTTTCCATTACCAAACAATACCTTCAGTGAAACATTCCGTGATACAGAATACAGACAAGGAAATTATTGTTACCTTACAAAATACACTCAAGTTACAGGGGGTGGGTTGTACAACTGTCTTCTAGTACACAGCAGCCGTTTTTGGCCTTATATCTCCTCATGCATTCATGCATGCATGCATGCGTCGATCAGCCTGCCTGCGCCTACCCCAGGAGAGGAGACAAATGACAAATCACTTCGATCATGCCGCTTCATGTTTCCTCAGAGCATGCAACAACAGCAGGCACAACCAACATTCCTATTAACAGTCACGACACATCCATCTGCTCTCAAGTACGCTTTCACAGAACACGACACAACAACGCGCTGATACAATACACTCAGCAAGACTTTGTTTTGTTTCTAAGCATCACAGGATGCGCGATGAACAATGCAATTGCGGGGTGGGGACTAGGGAGCCATGGTTCAGTCTGGATGGCAGCTGAAAGCAGCACCTACAGTTTATGACGCCCGCCGAGGGCATACAAGAACGTCACGATTCAGGGTTGCAGTAGACTCCAAATGGGAGAAAACTGGCCATCTGTTTCTCCATGCTGCGATCGCAAATGATTCCCAAGAAGGCTGCCGGACGGTGCAGCAACCATGACAATCCTGTGAAAAAAAGAACCAACTCCAGTCAGTCAAGGCTCAAAGAGTGAAAGCTAACAAACATGTGGTGCAGACACTCAGGCTCCAGCTTGTCTAAAGCAGCACTACTGCAAGGTAGGAGGTACATAACAGTTACCTTCAATGATCAATCATCATCAAAATCGACCTGTAATTACACAATGATAAGTTAGCTTCTAGACATTTGTCTATGCAACTGAAAAGAACTGATTATCAATTGGTCACAGCCTTGGTTTGACAAAATCATCACCAGTACAAGAAGAAGAATCAGCATAGCAGACAAATTCCCCATGCATTTTCCATGGGCACTGAAGAACAAAAAAAAAAAAAAAAAGCATATAATTTTTTGCTTATCTGTCTTCTGAGAATAAAAGGCACAAAGAGCACAAGTCGATCCCAAAAGACAAGGTAAAGATCCATGGGGACTTCATCTTGGTTGGACTTGGTTAGAAGTTAAGATAGGAAGCACAAGTAGGGAAGGATTTAAAGGAAGATGGTAGATGATTGATGGGACAAAATATAGTGTCAAGTCCTTTCCTGGTCCAATGCATTTAAGTACCAACATTCATGCCCTTAATTTCCACTAACTGAATGCTTTGTAAATCTTAAGTGTGTAATTGGCTAGAGCACAAGCAACATTTATAGTAAAAGTAACTGCAGAAACATGTATAGGCTACAACTCTAAATATGAACATGCTGATGCCTTTGCAAACAGTGTCTAGTAATAATCTCACAAAAGAACAGAAAAGAGAAAAGAGACTAATACTGTATGGTACAGCTGTTATGACCGGCATTCCCTATCAAAGCCGAAAGCCCATTAGTGGCTAGAGGGAAGCCGGCCATCAAGGGGCCATGAGCCCATATATTTATCGTAATTTGATTACTTTAGGGGGTTATTTTATAATTATTATTAGAGAGACATATAAATATTTGTAAACTCTTTTGGAGGAGATTAAGCAGAAACAATACAATTGTTTCCGGCTTCCTCAGGGAGCCGGGATTTGCCCTAGCCGCCGCCTAGCTCCTTCCTTGCGCCTCCAGCCTCCTCGCCCCACGCGCCCAGTCGCCGGCAGCAGCGAGCATCACGCCCAGCTCCTCCTCCCTCTCATCACTACAGGCTACGCAACATCCCGGGTAGGATCAGGAATCCTATCAATCTGGTATCAGCTTGCCAGGCCACGATGTCGCAGCCCCCGCCCACCGCTTCCACGCAGCCGCCCATCACCCATACCACCGCCGCTGACTCGGGCCTCTCCGATGCATCTGCTGCCTCCTCCGCCGCGCCTCTCACGCTGGAAACGCTGGCCACCGTCGTCCTCGACATCAGCGTGAGATGAGGGAGATGCGATCTGCCTGGGCCGGGCTCGCCCAGCCACCGGCACCGCCACCCGCATCTTCCACACCGGCGTCCTACCCCTACGGCATGCCGTCCTCGGGGTCGGGCGTTCTCCCTTCACCTCCTGCAGTGGCCCACCTCGCCGTCTCCGCTGCCTGACTGGCTGCAGGTCCAAATGGCGGCCTCCGCGCTGGTCTACTCCACCATGACATCCTCGACACCAGCGTCCTCGGCTCCAGCGTCGTCGCTCGCGACCTCGTCTGCCCCCCCTGCCAGCGGCATCTTCTATGTGGGGGTCGATGGGCTGCTGTTCCAGGAAGGTCCCCCACCACCGGCCAGCCAGCACACGGGGGTGATCGAACCCGGCCTTGCAGCGGCGCTCGCCATGGGGGGCGCCCAGGCCGGACCCAAATTCTATAAGCTGGAGTTTCCGATCTTTGATGGCTCGGTGGATCCGCTCAACTGGTTGAACCAGTGCGAGCAGTTCTTCCGCGGACAGCACCCAGCTCCTCCTCCCTCTCATCACTACAGGCTACGCAACATCCCGGGTCGGATCAGGAATCCTATCAACAGCACAATAGAATAATTGAAGTAAAATGGTTTGAAGTTAAAACCTTGTTCATTGAGCATCCTGCCTCTAGTCTTTTTCATTTGGCACCTTGGAACCTACGGCGTCTAACAATGCAAACTTTGGATATTACATTTGTCAAATTCATCAAAGTTTGGACTTCATCTTCCACCTTGTGATATTAAACCTTTTGTATGGTAATAGTCAAATTCAAATGACAGAGTTTGGAGACCACAAAACTAAAAAAAAAAAAAAAAAAAAAAGGTCACATAAAAAGAATGCCAGATTTCAGAAGTCTTAAGGAGACTACTAATTTAGTGGTTATTTATTCCTGTTTCATTAATGAAATTTACAATTTCTGGATCTTTTAGGTTTACACAAACTGGCTACTGTTAATTACTACCTCCAGTATAAAATATCTAACAAATTTGACTTGGCACTGTCTTTGATGCATACCTTTGACCACAAATACCTTCTAGCATTTGTTCTTAAATCTTCCAAATTTATGAGATTTGGCAAATGTTTTCCAATACAAATCTACACATATATCTTGCATGTTTCAAAACTAAATAATTTAAAGTAATTGATGTTTGTAGTTTTTCCAATTACCAACGGGAGCACTTAGTTTCTGGAAGAGATCAAAATGACCTGAACACACAGGGACCAGATGCAATGAGGTTTTAAGTCATGATTTACGATCTGATAAAAAATCTAGTAGTTATAACGTTAAATCGCTCATGTACAAGGCCAAACACATGGGCCATCTCCTAAATTCTTCGCCATCCAGTGAGCATCATGTTAGTAATTTCAGTCTTTAAAATTTAAAAATCTTCCATTTTATCATGTTTTGCCTCCATGATGGAAAAATAATTGGGTTCAAATTATGTTTCTCCACGCTAAGTATGTAGGGACGTTATCTAGTGCAAACTAACTTCTCGTGAAAACTTGTGTAAACCCGCGGTAAAAAGTCGTCTAAATTCACTAAAAAAAATCACACATGTAGATGAAATGATGATACACAACCTTGTAAAATATCTTGTCCAAACTTGACTTCGTTTGTGAGATATAAAAATAACAAATTTCAAGCCAGAAAGCTGTCAAGATGATTTGTTAGAAATTTGTTATTTTTATATCTCACAAACAAAAATCGAAGTTTGGACAAAATATTTTACAAGGTTGTGTATCATCATATCATCTACATGTGATTTTTTTGGTGAATTTAGACGACTTTTTACTGTGGTTTGCACGAGTTTTCACTGGATACGCTCTAAAAGTATGTATTGATGGTGTTGTTGGGACATAAAAAAAAATATATAAAAAAGATCAAACCACACCAGCCAATGGTTTAAATTAA